>CM076974.1:51127608-51282608 GCA_039105355.1 Benthosema pterotum
AAAAAGAGCAGAAAAAGAAAACCTATTGATTGTCACTACAGTCGGAAAAGGTAGGCTAAATGGGGCAGGCATACATTATCAACACACAAGCCTTACCAGGGTATGTAGATAATGTACAGTGTCGCCGTTTGCGCAGTCAGATACGGCATAGTTCATGTCCATAAACTCTATAGCGTCATACAGCTTGAATAGGGACAAACTGAAGTCGTGAAAAGTGGTTTTAAAGTATTGTATCCTTAATGTTTATGTCTTACTATTACTAAAATGATCTAAAATAAAGCGATTTAAGATAATTAAGGCTGGGCTGTTGCCTGAGTCCAATGCATTTCTGCCTAGGCTACTTCCAGTCCAAGACTTGTCCCCATTTGTTGTCCCCTTTCTTAATAGAAGTCTATGTAGAAGAGCCTCCGTTGGACTGACCCCATGAAGTGAACAGAGTTTGCATAACGCTGTGTATACTAGGCTCTGAATAGTTCTACATACAGATATAGGCCTAGGCTATAGATCAGAGTTTCATCTTTCTGAGGTTACACAGCTACAGCAAATACTGTAATACTGTAAATAGAGTACACTCGTTTTGCTAGTACGGGCGGAAACTCTGCGACAGAGTTTCTGCCGCTGGCTCCCCGCACACCGCTTAACCATTTTGACCAGCATTGAAAGCTTCTCCGTTGCTTAGTAACCGTCGCTAACGCGCTATTGGCCAAGGACGGGCTGGGGTGGGACTTAGCGAAGAGCTAATTGAAGTGGGGGAAAAACGTTTTCAATAGACAGAATATTAACCCACAATATCTTGTGTATCAAATTGCCTTTAATTTTTTTGCCCACAGTGTGTAAACTTGAGTGTTCTCATAATTATGCACGGGAAGCTTTAAATACTCACACTAAAAAACATGTGCACAGCGATCCACACGCCTCAAACTCTTCTTCTGGACCACACTATGGATTGAACTTCCCACTGCAGTCATAACTGGAGATTCACTCCCAATCTAAACTATGGAATAAACTTCCCATTGCAGTCAGAACTGCAGATTCACTCCCAATCTAAACTATGGCCTTCTTGTCAATCACAAACAGCCAACCACCGCTATACTAGGATGTGAACAAGAGCAGTATGATGATGTTTATACAACACAACGCTTCTTTAAAGAAAGTATTTGTCATAGATTACGACAGATTGATTCACCGCAGTTGCAGTCGCCATGGTTGTTGACATTGTAACTGTTGCACTATTGAGTGACGGGACTGCTGGCCAATCAGCCACGTCTGTTCGGATTTGTCATTAGACTAACGCCCAACTCCGACTCTCATTGGTATTTACATCTTTGTACCGATGGAAATCACAGATTCACAACAGAAGGCCAGACCAAGAGACCTGGTCTGAAGTTGAACCAGCACCAGATGGCGCTGTTCTGCAACAGGTCGATGGGACTGAACCAGGCTAGTCTTATACAGAGTCTTATACAGCGATGGATGGACATGCATATCGCTAGCAGTCTGCAAACAGACAGTTAGTATTGTACAGGGGTGGATGTAACCTCTCCCAGTTGGGGGCAGGAGAAAATGGTATGGGGGGCGGCCTCGCGCCACAGGCGATGAAGCCGCACCCATACCACTTTCAGTTACAGGACATTTATTAGGCAAGTAAAGCGTCAATACAGTAATAACATCAGTAGTTGTTGAAGTTGCAACAAACACGCAGCATGCATAAAGATGAATGTCTGACTCAGAGAGTTTTCTGTTTTCAATGATGAAGTGCTGTTGGTTTAGTGGTGACACAGCTGTAGTTAATTAGTAGCAGTTGTAGTGTTTCAAATCATTTTAAATATTAGCAGTTTGAAATATCTTGGGTTGTTTTGCGTGCTTAGTTGGGCAGACTGCGCATTTAGGGGGGCATTGCCCCCCCATGCCCACGCCCAGAGTTGTACCCGAACGCGTTCAAAGAACGAAAGTTCTTTGAACCGTTCATATTTTTAAGGAACTTGAACGGAACGGACCCTATATCTGCTTGAAGAACGGCGATGTGAACTCGTTCATTTCTGGCGTGAGTGAACGCCACTTTTCTTGCGTTCGATTTTGTTCAAGAGCAGGGCTCGGCAGGCTCGCATTTGTGAGTAAAAAGTTCATAGCACCGGTGCGAGTAGAGCAATTTATTACTGTAGTACGGCGGTGTTCGCTAAAATAGAGCAGATATACAAGCCAACAACGTGTTGAGGCTCGATGCATCCTTAGCTTGAAGATCTGTTCTCCTTGCCCACCGCCCCGCCCCTCCCTCTGCTCTGTTAGTAGCGCACAGCATCAGACAGCACCTAGGGAGGACGCTTCTCTCCAACACGTTGAATGAGCTTCTAATGCTGTTCATGTTGGTAATAATCTTCCTGCGCTATGCGTGTATTTAAATCATATACTGTCTGCGCAGCAACCTTTTTGTGCCGCTATCCCGTGATTAATCATAAACGCACCACGTGCGCGCTCGGACGCACAACACTTGTGTATTCTTATCATCATTGCCTGATTTGCCGTCGGATCGTTTTCATTTTTATTTACCGGTAGGCTACAATTAGCCTGCTACAAGCAGAGGCGGCCTTAAGGTTTGGGGGACCCTTTCACATTGTTATTAATATAACAATATGCGCTATTGTATAGAGTTGGGATACCCGACCGAAACAATAGGCTACCCGCGACGGCCCAGGCTCATTTGCTTAATTGGTGGTGGGGCTTTCAGTCGACCTGGCTATGTTAATAAATTGATATTGTAAAATAGTAGCCTACTTGGAAAAATCCTAAGCATTGAGCCCTGTTCAAGAGTGAGACTAGAATGAGCTGAAAATAGAGCAGATCTACAAACTCAGTGACGCACTTTGAGCTTGTTGATCTCTATTTCTGCTGATATTTTCTGCTCTATTTTCAGCACACAGAGATGCACAGGGCTGGACTGAACTGAGCGCCTTCATAATAAAATCTTCACAAATCAACTAAGGACATCTTCAGTTGTATATGGCTATGGGCTGCAACCATTTTGAACAAAAAAAAAGAGGGAGGGGAAAAAAGAACGTAAAAGAACTATAATAGTTCTTTTTTTGGAACCATGAACTTTAGTTCTAAAAGTTCAACAATGAACTATGAACGGAACTAGTTTTTAAATGTATGAACGATGAACTGAACTATTTCAGAAAAAAAGAGAACCAACACTGCCCACGCCTAGATCTGCCCCTGGTACAGTAACAACTCAAGTTTCTGTCATACTACAATCAAAAATTGGCTTTTTGGGCTCAACCTCTCTAGGTCTTGGCCTCGGTCTCAACCCCTCTAGGGCTTGTCCTGGGGGTTGACCCCCAGGTGCTAGTCTCATCTTGATTCTCTCTCCCTTTCTCCCCTCTCTCTCTCTCTCTCTCTCTCTCTCTCTCTCTCTCTCTCTCTCTCTCTCATCCAGGTACATGTATTTCCATAAACCCTCTAAGGTTCTGTCTCCAGAGTACCTGTGGTGGGACCCCTACGGCAGACGGTCTGAGATGAAGATCATCCGTTTCTCTGGAGTCACTAAGAACTACGCTGAGATCCGGCCCAACGTGTGAAGACCCGGACCCGAATAGAATAACCCCCTGATAGTACATTTGAATCTACAATTCTGTGATCCTATAGAGTCCTTCTTTCCTCCTCCAACACGCGTTCAGTTCGCTACGGTGCCAACCAGAAGATACAGCCTCAGTCCTAAGCCTAGTGCCCAGACCAGGACCACACTGGACGGTCATCAGTAAGTTTCAGGCAATGATAACCATGATCTACAAATAACGAACGATTCACTTGCCTTCTGATACGATACCGATCCCAACGGTGCCAAACCGATTCACTGTATATCATGGTTCTTGAATATATTCCGATTCGATGTTGCATATTGCAACTTTTTACTTTTATATGAGAAACAATTCAATCATGCACTGCAATATTTCTTACATGAACAATTTATTACATACATGAACAGATTATGAACCACGATATATCGATTTCTTTACCCACCCCTACCAGTAACCGCATCCAGATTTTCCTCCCATGGAGAAGGGAGGACAACTATTTCTCTTAATTATCTTTTTGCCTATTAAATCTCATTCTGTATGGATGCTAGTTTAAGCATTAGCATTAGCATTTAACTTTAGCTATTGAAAGGTGCCGTCACCTGCTATAAGCTTGTAGATCTGCTATATTTTTGAAAAAAAAAAATAAAAACATGAAAATGTTGCACAAATCTTTGAATATATTATTTCGGAGCCAACATTTTAACTCAAATTTTGGCATCTGTGAGGTTTGTGCAGGGACTCCATAGTTTTAGATGGGGGTCCGCAGCCAAACACAGATCATTCTGGGGGTTCTTGGAATGAAATATGATTAGTATGGCTGACACAGACACAATAGATGCGTCAGAAAACGTTTGATTTAGAAAACATTTTGTAGAAACTAATGTCAGGGTGAAACTTGTCGTCTTGTTAGGTTGTTGCTTACATTAGTGCTGTAGAACAGCTTCAATATGTCACCAGGCTGGTACTGATACTGTCTCTAGCCGCCACATATCACTCTGACCCAGAAGTGGTTCAGAGTGTGTAAGTCTGTGTGTCTGAAAACACAACTCTTCAGACTCCATCTCAGCCCATAGCACTTGTATTACATACCAACCCATAGTACTTGCAGTATCCTCCTGCAAGTTTAGATCAGGGCTTTTCATCAGGTGGTCTGGGGACCACCAGTGGTCCCTGAAAGGATTCCAGGTGGTCCCCAGGCTAAATAATGGAAAGTTGGTTAACCAGATGTAACCCTTTGAGAGCATCTCAAGAGTTAAAACATTCATCATGGGAATTAGCCCAAGTCTACACAACTAGAGAATGTAGAAGATTAATGGACATTTTGATCTGTATGTTTGACTGTTGACTGAAATCCAGCCTGGAATGGTGGACAAAAGCAAAATAAATCTTTAGTTTTGAGGTCTGTGGGGCTAAAATGTCATCAAATGTTGGTCTGTGGCTCGAATTCTGAATAAATAGTGGGCCCTGGTATGAAAAAGGTTGAAAAACCACTGGTTTAGAGAGCACCTCATTAGACTGAGATAGCAGTGACTTATATAGGATGTCTAATGTATTACCATGTCTTAGTGCTGTTTAGTGTTTTAGTTTATTGTAAACTGTAAGTGTATTGTAATCTCTGCTTAACAGTTTTCGTGCCGTGGAAATGAATCTACGTCACCCGTTATCATTATGATTTACAGTAACAACTGATGCCGCTGACGTTAACGCTACTGTACGTGACGTAACTTACCGGCGCCGGTTTAATACGATCCCCATGCTAACAGCAGCTAGCAGCGACCGCAGCGACCATTGCTAGACCATAACAAGGGACGGACTAACCCGGAACCAAAAGTGTGTGTCCGTCCACTAACTTGTCCGTCGGGAAACATGGACCGAAATATGAAATATGACTTTTAGATGAAAATCGCTGGCACTGGCAACCTCCAAAAATATGAAAAAGGGCTGGCACTGAGAGAGTTAAATTGTAAACCATAATCCGTATAATGCATTGCAATGTCTTTACTCAGTGTAAGTAGCTCTGGATGAAGTGCTGAATGCTGACATTGTAAATTGCACCGTCTCTGCACCAGAGTCTCCTGATGGAAGAGATTAAAGGGAGGCCCTCCACTGAAGTGAATGGTATAACAAATTAGCCCTATTAAAATATTTATAAAGTGAAGATGCGAATTATATCAGCAATATATACAAACCTGATCATATGGCCATTCAGCCAAATATATTAAAAGGAGATAGGAAACCAAACTTAAAGAGATATCTCAGATTTTTTTAAGTTAAGCTGTATGAAATACTTACATTAACCATGACACTGTGGTGTCAACTGTATTAATTGAGGTCCAGAGTCCTGTGGTGAGAGTTGTTCTCTGATTTTGGGGATATATGAAGTAGTTGCGGTCAATTTATGGAGTTCTCAGGGGCCATGCAGTGAAAGTAAATTCATCCATAAAACTAACTTGGCTGAGACTTTGTCTCAGCCACTGTTTTATGATTGTAACTGCCCGTGAGCACTTACTGTTTTATGACCTTTTGATGTATTTTTTTGTTGAGGTTATTTTGTGTCTCTTTGGGTCATTTTCTTTTGAAATATTGCAGGGTTTTTTTTTGGTATCTTATTTTGAAGCCTCACTTCCGCCTTACTTCCGCCACCGAAAGTATCATATCTAAGTTAGGGTAGCTTTACACTCAACCTCCTACTCAGTCAGTGACGAGAGCGAGAGAGAGAAAGACTGCATGAGCGGGGTGCGTTTGTTAGCACCGCAGCACGGTATGTTGGTTGTTTGAACCTTATAAACAGTCATCTTGACCGCTAAAACTTTGGGAATTAATGTGGTTAGCTGACTGATTTTGTTTATTTTGTACACCCACTACAGCGACTGCCTTCAGTCTATAGTGGCAGGCTGTTGTGTCAATACAGTAGCCTACGTATGATGCCCCAGGTGGAGCTGTGGATGTGAGGCGAGGTATTTTTGTTTGTTTTGTTTCTGTTATTTGGGTTATGGTATTTGTTTGTAATTGTATAAACTATACACTGTTGATCCACTTTGCCATCCTGAACTTTGGGTTAGCATCAGTGTACTGAACCGTCCATATTATTCACAGTGCATCACGGTACCTGTTGTATGGCGCTATGCAGTGACTGTATGAAATCAACCCCTTAGCACCCCTGATAAGCGGAGTGAGGTACAGCAGTTTGTCCTTTTGAGTTATTTGATTTATGGTTTGGGGGTTTATTGTATTTCTTTTGGTCTCTTGTTTGTGCGTTTACTTTATTTGACTTATTTTGCATTTAAGTTGTGGATTATAAAATGAGTTTATTGTAATGTTCCCACAATTGAAAGTGACTTCAAACGAAGTATTTTTTTATTGTTAACCATGCGATTTATCTGATAATAATAATTTATTGAGTGAACTATGAAACTGAAATGTTTGATGCAATGATGCTAACGTAATGTTTATTGTTTATTATAGTTTTCACGGTGTCTACAACGACTTCAATAAAAAGGCACCCGTTGAGACCATCCAAGACGTCTTATTGACAATCGGGGGGGACAGCTACAATGGTGTTTGTTAAAATGGAAGCTTTATTAAAGTAAAATACGTATTCTGCTACTTTTTCAAGTCACATGTTCAAATACTGGATTGCGATTGGCTTAAAGCAGTGGTAAATAGGACAACTCCGCTCGGAACTTCAAATTACGCGGTGCAGTGTTGTGATGCTAATGAAGTGCAGAGCCACAGAATCAATAAGCCTCAACTCGCACTTTAAAGATACAGAGTCAGGAGTATATGTTGTGGCGGAAGGATATATGTATTATGATTGTAACTAAAGATCCTTGTTTGTTTTTCTTTCATTTATATGTAAAAAGTGGAATTTACCATGAAAGGCATGGATTGTTGGCCAACTTGGCTTCACCTTGTGGCATAACAGTGGGTAAAACACCGAAACAATGGGTAAATCAGGCAACAACCCCATTCTCTATTCAAGTCTAAGTAGAAGAGCCACCACTGGACTGGCCCCATGAAGTGGACGGAGTTGTCGTAACTCTGTCTATATTTTATGGCTCTGCAGGGAACGCAAAGGGGCTAGCTGTCTCTATGCTTCCCAATGTATCCTGACCGGTAGTGTTGGGAATTGTCGGTCATATAGTGAACGGGTTGGTCGTTCACCAAAATAATCTGTTCATTTCGGTTGTTGCTATAGGATACCCGTACAGACAGACGTCATTCAGTCGTCACTCAGTCATTCAATCACATTCCATAAAACAGACTAACGGATCACTAATCTGTTGGCTGTCCTATAGCCTGTAAGGCTGTGGCCGTCCCACAGGCTATGGAACCGCTGCCTGCTTTAGTCAGTCAGTTGCTTCTTTCCTCAGATCTGCAACTCGCACACACACACACACACGCACGCACACACACACACACGCACGCACACACACAGTAAAGTTAGCGCACTGTAGTACTGGCTTGTTGTTGACAGACAGTTAGGCTGTATGGACGTTGAGAGATAGCCTAATTAGCAAGTTGATGAGCCGTCACTGTACAGAGGCCACGCCCCTACAGTCCTGGAGAATCAGGCCTCCCCTACATGCTAAACTTGTTCTGATGGGAGTGTTTCTCACGAAAACATATAATATAATATAATGCCAAAGGACTACAGCAACAAGGAAACACGAGACACAAACAGATAAACATCATGAGTGATTAATGGAGGGCCATGCCACCAGTTTAAGTGAATGCATTGTCAAAATGCTTTCATGTGACCGCACCTTAACTTTGATCAGAGGTGAGCCACACATGTGAAATGCTAGCTATGATTCTTTTATTAAAGGGGTGGTTCATATTTTTTTTTTAACTTAAGTTGTAGGAAATACTTGCTATTAATATAGTGGTGTCAACTGGATTGCCAGAGTACAATGGTGGGAGTTCTGCTCTGGATTTCGTAAAATATCAATTAGTTCTGTGTTCTGGTCATTTTGTGTAAATTAATCCATAATACTAGTGTCATTTGTATCGTTGACCTATTTTTAAAATGTTAGTGCAACTTTCTTTCAACTTTGACCCCTCACATGGAACTACTTTTTGACACACACTTGTGATGGCTCAAAATAATAAAGTTGCACTAATATAGAAAGGTCAACACTTAACAGTATAGTTGACGCTAGTTTTGTGAACTAATTGTCAACTAGGGTGACCATATCTACAAAAAGAGAACACCTGTTTCCGTGCACACACTCCGCACACACGCACAATTTCACTGTTTGAATTCTCATATACTGTAACTTGTACACTATATGTAACTTGGACAGGACGGATGATGCCTGATGAAGAACTGAACAGGTCGAAACGTCGCTGCCGTAACCCTTGTCGCTGAATAAAGTTTGGAGCACTTTAAAGTGAGTTGCGAGCCCCTTCTCTCTTTTTTGTCCACAGGCCGGATGAGCCTCAAAAGAGGACATGTCCGGGACAAAGAGGATAGGGTCACCGTATTGTGGACCCCAGTAAACATGTATTTTTTTTAGTGTTGGCAGCACTAATCTTTCAGCACATTTGGTATGAGCCAATGTGGGTTGTGTGTGCACGAGACCATTTTTAGGTGGATTCCACACACACACACACACGCACACGCACACACACACACACACACACACACACACACACACACACACACACACACACACACACACACCCTACAGTACATGCAAAACTACTTGTTTTAATGAGTAGTTTTGTAGTCACGAAAACATTAAAGATGAAATGCCAAAGGACTACAGTAACAAGATGAGTGATGAGTGATTTATGGAGGGCCATGCCAGGAGTTTAAGTGAATTCATTGTTAAAATAGTTTCATATGACCTCACTTAACTTTGATCAGAGGTGAACCACACCCGTTGAATTCCTCGAATATAAAATGTAGCTACTGTTCTATGTTAAAGGGGTGGTTCACTATTTTTTAACTTAAGTTGTATGAAATATTTGCCATTAATATACTGTAGTGGTGTCAACTGTATTTATTGATTGCCACTAGGCCTGACCTTCGATCATGATTTCCGTGATCGAAGCATTGCGGGAAAAAAACGATTGAAGATCGACGCTTTGACAAAATGCATTGGCAACAACCCGTTTTGAATGTCTTCATTTTAGATGGTTTATTTACTGTACAATACTTTAAAGGTAGGGTAAGTAATTTGAAATTCATCCTGTAGTTCCAGCCTGGTGCACTAGGGGCGCCAAACAGTAGCTACACTATGTGAGCCTGCTGCTCGATCCTGATTGGAGGAGAATTCACCACCACCTGGGGAACTTTTATTAGCTCCTCTGCTAACGTGGGGGAGGGGGAAACTCCATATATGGTTTCCACACCTTGTAATAGAGCATTTTAACAGAAAAAAAATATATATTTTTGGGTGATATCTGACAAAAGTGAAATCACTTCCCCTACCTTTAAACATTTAACATGTTGCGCCTAAAATATCTCTTATTTGCGTCTCCCTAGTTGAAAGTGATGCATTCCAACTCCAGCTTGTCTCTATTAAGGCTGCATGAACATCAGCTCAATCGCTCAGTTTGTGACCCCCTCAATGTCGCAACTCTGACACTTGAGGGCTCTGATGACCACAATGGCAGAGACGTGCGCGCACACACACACACACACACACAGATAAAGGAGTCTTCAGCTACTGCCCAGTGCCCATTTATTCTGTTTAGAAGTCTGGGTGTGACCATGGCCATGGCACAAGACCATTTTTAGGTGGATTCGACACACACACACACACACACACACACACACACACACACACACACACACACACACACACACACACACACACACACACACACACACACACACACACACACACACACACACACCCTACAGTGCATGCAAAACTACTTGTTTTAATGACAGTGCTTCTCACAAAATCATTAAAGATGAAATGCCAAAGGACTACAGTAACAAGATGAGTGATTTATGAAGGGCCATGCCAGGAGTGAATGCATTGTTAAAATAGTTTCATATGACCTCACTTAACTTTGATCAGAGGTGAACCACACCCGTTGAATGCCTAGAATATAAAATGAAGCTACTGTTCTATATTAAAGGGGTGGTTCACTATTTTTTAACTTAAGTTGTATGAAATATGTGGTGTCAACTGTATTTATTTATGACAGTGTTGTGTCTGTTGTCCATACAGCTTCCAAATTTGGGAAAATTGATTATGTGGTCCTTGTATTTATAGGCATGTGGGATTATTCCTTGGCATGAAAAAGTTTAGGAGCGAGAACTGGACCACCACCGCGTTTGGTATTTGTCAATGTGGGGGTCCTTGGCATGGAACGTTCGGGATGACTGGAATATATATATATAAAGTCTTGTTCCCGTCGTAATCGTGTCATTTCTGTTACAGAGCTGGTCAGGTTTATCAGTGCTGTGTTGCCTCTTTGCGTTCCCTCTCATGTTTTTCGCTGATAATACTGCATACAGCTACAGTTGTATACAGCATTTCATCGAACGCAACAGGGCTGTGTTGTGTATAGGACCGTGGCGCGCCGTCTACTTTACGTTTAATAAATCAACACATAAATGTTGGCCCTGAAAGGCTAATGAAAGGCTCTATCTAGACTCTCTGGCGACAACAACATGGCATTTATGATGCATTGTGTTTTGATTGGTTTAATTATCATAGGAGGTGTGGTTTTCTGAGAAGGACGCAGTCAGGAATAATAGAGAGGATGCAGACAGTAGGTAGACAGAAGCTCCTCAACAGGGAACCTCCTCACCTCTCCAACAGATCACCTCCTCACCTCTCCAACAGATCACCTCCTCACCTTTACAACAGATCACCTCCTCACCTGTCCTTTAACATATCACCTCCTCATCTCTCCTCACCTCTTGGTAAGTTCAGTGATAGTGTTGTACTTCTCTAGACATTAGCCACGTTTCCATAAGCCCTATTTGTGTGCAAAAACGGCTCTTGCAAAGAGAGTGTTGAATGGAAACACTTTTGAAATGTGAATAAGTTTCCATTTTTCGCAAAAATACTTTTTCACTGAAAGGTGGCGAATTTTGGAGCGTATCAAAATAGTCTAATGTGCAAATGAGGTATGGAAACAGCTTGGGGAAAGACTTTCTAATGCAAAGCATTAAAGCACTGGACGTGCATTTTAGCGCATTTGAAGAGTTCTGGTCTGTGGATGAGAGCATTATTAATGCAAGTTATATTTTATGGATGTTAATCGACACATATTTAGAATTTCGACATGTCAAGGCCCAATGTTGACATGTCGGTCGATAAAAAAAAAAAAAAAAAAAAAAAAAAAAAACATTTTTAGCAGGAAACCAAAATATGCATGTCTGAGGAGAACGCTCCATACAGCACTCGACCATGATCAGTCATGTTCTCAAAGCAAAGTGCATGGCAGAGCGAACGTTATAACAGTAACGTTATAACGTTTTTTGAACAAGACATTAGAAAGAATACAAAATAAAAATCATTATATAAAAAAGAGGCGATTTGTCCGATTCTTTTCACATCCCCATCATATTTCTACAAAACCGCCAAAATGGATAAGGGCCGTGCACTTGTACAGACAGGGGAATCTTCGCACGTCCCTGGCCAAAATGTTCAGACTTCCATGGTGTTTGTTCATGAAAGTCGCAGGGCAGCTTCAGGTCATATCTGTATCATCATGCATGATAGCTAAGATACAGGCATAAACAGCTGTTTTACATGACCGGGCTCTGCCCTTAGATATTATTTAGTTCAAACCTTTTTCCTCGCCCATGTCACGCTGCAGATAACATGATGTAGTCTATCACAAATTAGACCTACACCAAATCAGTAGGCTACCGAGTCTCACAAGCTCTGGGTCAGGAAAACAGTCAGTTGTGTAGATTATGTATTAAGATTTTATATTGTTTTTGCTACAGCAGAGCCAGAACAGCCTCTGCACAGCACAGTGGACCTATAGTTCAATAGGAATAAAGCAGGCAGTCCTTTACTAGCCTATAATATTATGTAAAGCCTAAAATAACTTCAAAAGTAAAAATATATGTAAAAATATAGCTGCAAGCAGCAATAGCACGGGACCAAGCAAGCAGCAATAAGGAGTCAGAACAATATGCAGAAGAAGGAACATATTTTTGAGAAATTATCTGAGGGGGAGGGGGGCTGCTTTTGCCCCGGGTCTATACATTAGTGAATGAATAAATGAAATATAAAATTCCTACAGTAGCCTACATGTCAACCTGGCCTACTACAACAAAACTCATAAAAGCTTGGAGAATTACAATACAATTCAAGTACAACTAGAAGAAATTGAAAAAATGTCATTGGACACAACAGTTGTTTAACGGCCACTTTGTTCAAGAAGTTAATTCCTTATATGGGAGTCGAACCCAGGCCGCCACGTTGCAAGACCATGTCTTAAAGGTAGGGTAAGTGATTTGAAATTCATCGTGTAGTACCAGCCTGGTGCACTAGAGGCGCCCAAGAGTAGCTACACTATGTGAACCTGCTGCTCGATCCTGATTGGAGGAGAATTCACCCTCCATCTGGGGAACTTTTATTAGCTCCTCTGCTGACGTGGGGGAGGGGGAAACTCCACATATGGTCTGCACACCTTATAATAGAGCATTTTAACAGAAAAAAAATTGGGTGATATCTGACAAAAGTGAAATCACTTCCCCTACCTTTAACCACTAGACTGTTACGTGAAGTGATCAAGGCTTGTACAATGCAAAGCTTTTCTTGGGTAGGTTACTACTATGACCCGGCTGGGAATCGAACCCCGGCCTTCCAGTCTCCAGTCGGGCGGACACTCTAACCACAAGGCCACTGAGTTGGTGCCATTACCATTACATAGAAACATAATATTGAGATAGCTAAAGCAATAAAAACAATATGCACAAATAAGCCATAGAAAGATGGAAGACTGAACTTGAGAAATATGTCATGCAATTGTGGGAGCAGAGCAGGGTTCTTGAAGACTCACACTTTTTATTTTCAGTAACAGTATGTGAACCCACAACCTTTTGGTCCCAAGTCTAGTGCTCTACTGACCTAGCTATCCAGACACAATGATTTGCTTAGTTGTTGTTAACAATGAAACAACCCTAACACGGCATCAAGCAGTAAGCAATATGAACAATATGCACAATTCAGCAATCCGAGGGTGGAGCTTAGTGGTCAAAGTGACACAATTGTTTCTCATTAGTCAAGGTGCATGTGGAAACAAGTTCCACATGCTTATTCCTCTCACATAATCTGGCACAATGTACTTGCTCCAGTGTTGCCAGAGAGAAACAAGCAGAAGACTCTTCACAAATTTTCATTGGCTTATAAAAACGTCATTTTTTGATGAAAACAAATTTGCTTCTGAACTTTTGTCCGGATGGGGCCAAAGTTCACATGTAGCACGGTTCATGCAAATTCATCAAAAATCCAGGCAGAAAATCAGGCATGAGCATTTTTTTAAACTGCTTAAAGTGGCGGACACTCTGGGGCTGGAGCTTACTGGTCAAAGTTACAGATGTGTTCCACATGAATCAAGGAACGCGTAGAAACAACTCCCATGATTTTTGGCCAAACGAGACCCGAGTTATGCTTGTTCAAATGTTTTAGTTTCAAAGAGTTGTTATAGCGCCCCCCATTTGAGCAATTGGAGTAAGACTGGTTCTATTGGTATTTGGCATCCCCCTCTACAAAACTGTAAAATATCAGAAGCAGATTACACTGCATGTGTAGATTAGGGGCATTAGAATCATTTTTACAAACGAGCAATTTTCATTGCCTCGTAAAACAAAATTCACACCTATTTTCATATGTGTAGGTCATTTTTATGCATTTTGATCACAGATTGTAGGAGGAGATGCATTTTATCAGGATCATAAATAACCTCACTAGAACGATTACTATTGCAGTTTCTTTTGGGTCAGACCCCTTTATACGGTAGCTTAGAGTGTCTACAGACTTTATAAAAACAACAACACCAACATTTTATTTCATACTCAGTGTGTGCTGTGTTAGTATACATTTAATACCACATAATTCCAACATATTTTAATTATCTATGAATATTATATAATCTCATTTGTAAATATTTTATTTCATGTTAGATCACAGGAGTTATTTATTTTTTTTATTTTTTAGGAGTGAAGACTTCACTGCTGATCTGCCTCTAGAGTTACAACAACACCTGGACTCCACAGATCAACACCTGTCCTGAGAACAGCCTGCACAGGTACAGTATGATGATGTTCACTAACACTACACTCAGTGAAAACACACATGATGTTCACTAACACACTACACTCAGTGAAAACACACATGATGTTCACTAACACACTACACTCAGTGAAAACACACATGATGTTCACTAACACACTACACTCAGTGAAAACACACATGATGATGTTCACTAACACACTACACTCAGTGAAAACACACATGATGATGTTCACTAACACACTACACTCAGTGAAAACACACATGATGATATTCACTAACACACTACACTCAGTGAAAACACACATGATGATGTTCACTAACACACTACACTCAGTGAAAACACACATGATGTTCACTAACACACTACACTCAGTGAAAACACACATGATGTTCACTAACACACTACACTCAGTGAAAACACACATGATGTTCACTAACACTACACTCAGTGAAAACAAACATGATGTTCACTAACACACTACACTCAGTGAAAACCCACATGATGATATTCACTAACACTACACTCAGTGAAAACACACATGATGATATTCACTAACACACTACACTCAGTGAAAACACACATGATGTTCACTAACACTACGCTCAGTGTTTTTTTTTTTTTTTTTTTTTACATGAGACATCGTGCAGGCCCCTGGGCTGCAGAGGTCAACATGTTTAGTTGTTTACAATGCAACATTTTATCACATCACAGTTAAAACATTGTTGATCACATTGTGAGGAGATTATTATCATCACAAAACACATGTAGGTCAGTGTTGGGTGACACACATTATGTAACGTAATATATTACCAAAATACCCCAATGCGTACTTTAATACAGTATATTAAAGACAAAATCTGTAATATGTTATCAAAATCATTCTGTGTTAAAACGTTGTTTCTGTGTTATAAAAGGGATCCGGTTATAGGGGTCAAACGTGCATCCTGCCCACCTAGTCAAAGACTATCGTGTGTCCTGTTTTTAGTGAGATGGGGGATGCAGTCTCTCTTTCCTCAGTGACTTGGTTCCTTGCTTCTCACACTCACGCTGAGTACTAGGGAAGGGAGGGGCTCTCGTGATCATCGTAGTCACACTGAGTGCAGCTCAGGGCAGTAGCCTGCCCTAAACCACACTGGGGTGTAGAGCAGACTAGAGTCTATACAGTGGAAGTTACAGGATTGACAGGAGTATCGACAGATCACTTGTGTTAGCCCTACATTCACTTTGACTGGACTACCCAGTGTCTGTCCTGCACACTGTGTTGTTCTTAACTTCTTTAAAGGACCACTTCACCACTTTTCAACCTATATTCATATAATAGGTCCTCACTAATGTACATGATAAAATACCACTATTTTTTCTACCCAGTCTGTGTCTCACAGGAGGGCTGTTTATTTAAACAATGTGTTTTTGAAAAGATATTTATATTTTTGTTAATGGGAGAACGATCACTGCCATTTTTGCATTGCGACTTTTCAGGAATAGAAAGCTTGCAGTTTCTATTAGCTTGGATTCCACCATTGATGATGTCATTGGAAGAAGTTTCTTAACTGCCCACAGCTTATAACTATCAACAGTGAACACAACAACAGCAGCATACTAACTCAGTAAACATGGTCAAGAAAGCTGTTGAAAGAATGTTGCTCTAATATTGAGAGCCAATGATTGCTTTTGTCCCTCCTGCTGCTAATGTTTTAGAAATAGGTCCCACCATGGGGCTCTGGCAATCACTAAATACAGTTGACACCACTATATTGATGTCATACAATCATATGTGAACCATCCCTTTAACCTAGAATCGTAGCTACAATTCACAATCTATGCATTTAGGAGACTATTACTGTAGCACACCTCTGATAAAAGATAAGTACAGTCACATGAAACTATTTCAACAATGCATTTTACGTGAACTCCTGGCATGGCCCTCCTGGAAGAACCTGATCTTCTCCTCCTGACCTCAAGTGACACTGTCCGATGAAAAGCCAGCAATCTGTATAATTACCATTATTATAACCCACACCCGCTCTGCTCTGCAACTAAATGGCCCTCTCTTAATGTTGTATAATGTGTGATGGAAGCGTTAAACTAGACTGTACTGATTCAAAGATGAAGAAACATGTGGCATACATTTCCATCGTGCCACAATCAATGCCTTTCTTAGTCACCTGTAATTTTGTTTAACCTCAGCATCCCAATTTTGTTTGGGCATGTCAATTGCACAATTCACAATTTAATCGCATATTTTTGTTCTAATATACCTTACATGAGTGTTTTTTCATATCAAGGCCCGTTGTTTATTCTGCCTTTGAGCCACAGACCACCATTGACCATTTGATGACATTTATTTAGACATCCAGACCTAGATTAAAGAATTTGTCCACAATTCCAAGCTGTATTGATGTTGGTACCATTAGGAACGGAACGAACTTAGGTAATGCTGTTTAACAATTATTCACCTGCATTTGGCAAAATTGAACCAAATGTACCGTACTTGACGGACCCGGTAAACACGACCAGCCAGCCAGGTAACAATATAAATACATAAATGAACGACTGTGTACCCCCAACAGTACCCCCACAGTGTGTCTGTGTCACGGTCGGACACGTTGCCAAACAAATTAAATAAACCAGTAGTAGCCTACAAACACACTGCACTGCATCCATTTGGTCTCATTTGTCAACGAAAACGGCACATTCACAGGAGCATTTAGTGGTTATTGTAATCTTAATCTGACTGCCCACCTGCTAAAGAAAGTAAACTGTTGCTGCTGCTGGCTTGGTTGTAAGCAATACATCAGCAGCAATGTAGCATGCTTGTTGTGTGAGATAGATCACTACAAGTCAAGTTTATTGTGTTAGCAGTCGATGAGCTGAGCCTGCTGTAACAAGGCCATATTTTGCAAACATGTCTTCTGATGTTTTTTGAAAATGTTCTATAGCAATCCTTTCATGGCAGGACCCCTTGGCAACCCTTTTCTAAAAACATATGGTTTCAGGTACCACCAGAAGCAAATATTAGTTAAAATTGAGTGACAGACCATCTCAGAGTGAGGTGGTCATTGATTCACTGGATGAGATTGTGTGTACAGCTTCACTATTGAATAATTAGACATTGAATTAGTTGTGTAGACTTCTTGTAAAGGAAGTAGTGTTGCAAAGTGCAGAAAGTACAATAAGTATTGTGGTGGCTGTGTGTCCACATGCTATATTTGTTCTTACTGTCATGTTTCTCAGTGACACCCATTAATTTTTATGGTATTTATTTAATTGTACTGTCCAGAATGCTCACAGTCCAGTCCAGTGCAGTAGGTTTGCAACACTACCACTTTGTGTCAGAAGATGGCACTGTTGTCCACAAGAGTCATGGCCTGTTTTAAAGGGAAGGGAATCTGCTTTCATTCAAGGGACAGGAGCTTGAAATTCAGTTTTTAAGAACAGTCAGTGGAGAAGAAGCCATTATTTTCTTCAAACCATTTTATATAGCAGTAGCCTAATGCGTTTGTATAGTTGTACTTGTAGATGCTGAAATGGTGTTTTCTATGCAATTTTAACCCCCCAAAACTAAAAAAATAGAATGCCCTCCTAGTTACATTTGAGCACCTGCCCTTGAAACTCTCTGTGCACGCCACTGCCGTGAGTAGCCAGCAGCCTGCCTGTCTGTCGATGGAGATGGTAACTGACTGTCTGAACGGCGTTGGAGCTAATAGCAGAGGGGACACGTCAGCCTACGTGGCCTGTGAAGTCAAGGTTGTGGCATTGATGGGGCCAGAATCACTAAACACTGAATACTGTGCACGCAGCCTAAAATACATTGTTTGTACTGGTCCCATGAAGTGAATGAAGTTGTTGAAACTCTGTCTATACTCTAACGCTCTGTTCTGGAACCACAGTCATTATAATTGGGCACTTTTTTTCCCCCTAAACAGGCTATACATTTGTATGATCTCAGAAAAAATGGGTGGAATTCCCAGTAGGTATGTAACCAATTGGACCTATTTGGTGTGACGTTTTAGCCTTTAAGGTACACTTGTATAATGGTTCCTGTGTATTATTATCCTTTAAAAGTAAAAATACCCTTATAAAGGCAAAATGTATTACTATATTCATTTTAGCTACTATTATTAGGCTACTATTCACTGACTCAACACTGCCCCCACCGTATTGAGGAGGTATTCTCATGCCCAAACTGTTCAGCAAAGAATAGGAAACAGCGCCCCCCTCAATGTCACAGAGCAAGAGCTGCATCTTTAATATGAAAAACATGTTATGTTTTTCAGTCCAGTCCAGCCCAGTCCAGTCCAGTGAACAGTCCAGGCCAGACCAGATAATGATCAAAGATGAACAAGAAGAACAAACCATGGATAATACTACTCATACTATTACTGAGCATTATATTGGGGTGAGTACATGAACACTAATACTTCTACTACTACTCGTACTACTACTACTACTACTACTAAGTAAAACACCTTAGGATGAAAGCAATTATTATGAAGCAATTATTACGATTATGATTATTATTATGATACAGGGTAAAGGAGCAGGGGCTGACACCTCTGTTGATCGGTATGTGTGCACAGCCCTGCATATGTTGTGTGTGGAATATCATCTATAATAATACTGTTTTTGAGTAAAATACAAGAAAAAAAATAGCTGCAAGCAGCGATAAAATGGAACCAGGCAAGCAGCAAAAGTACAATTTGCACAAATAAGCCATTGAAAGATGGAAGACTGAGCTTGAGAAATACATCATGTACTGTAATTGTGGAAGCAAGACTCACACATTGTATTATCAGTACCTGGACTTGAACCCTCAGCCTTTGTCTGGCACTCTACTGACTGAGCTATCCGGACTGAATAATTCATTGTAACAATGAAACAACTCATAAGGCGCCACTAGGCAGTATGACAAGCACAAATAAGCTATAGAAAGATGAACTTCAGACATAGAAGACCATATGATAATATGATATTGTGCATGTTTGATTCATATTGCGAGGTTCCAGTGCCCAGACTTGAACCCATGACCTCTCGTTCCAAAGTCATGCACCCTACCAATGAGGCTACGCAACAGATGGAAGTTCTATTGGAAGTTCTATTGGAAACAGCAAACATTCAGTATGCTATATGTTATAGCGCTCCCCTTTGACCAATTGGAATAGGATTCGTTCTAGTGTTATTTAGCATGCCACTCTACAATACTGTAAAATTTCAAAATCATATGACACTGCATGAACAAGACCTATTAGTGGTATAGGAAGATTTTTTTCACAAACCAGCAATTTTCATTCACGCATAAAAGCTATATTTCTTCTTCGTGCCAGTGCCCAGATTTGAACCCAGTCATGCACTCTAACAATGAGGTCACCCAACAGACTCTATTGAAAACAGCAAACACATTCAGTATTTTTAATGATCAGTTGTCGCTTTGGGCAAGTTTGGGTAAGTTTGATTTACAAAAAAATGCTATAGCGCTCCCCTTTGACAAATTGGAATTAGATTCGTTTTATTGCTATTTAGCATGCCCCTCTACAATAAAATGAGTTCAAAATCATATGACACTGCATGTACAACATCATGTACAATATGCAAAAATAAGCCATAGAAAGCCACATGCTTATTCCTCTCACACAATCTGGCACAATGTACTTGCTCCAGTGTTGCCAGAGAGAAACAAGCAAAAGAAGAATCTTCAAAAAACAGCAATTTTCATTGGCTAATAATAAATGATGGAATAAAACTTGCTTCTGAAATTTGCTTCTGAAATTTTGTCCGGATGGGTCCAAAGTTCACATGTAGCAGGTTTCATGCACATTGATCAAAAATCCAGGCAGAAAATCAGGCAAAAGCATTTTTCAAACTGCTTAAAATGGCAGAGACTCTGGGGGTGGAGCTTACCGGTCAAAGTGACAGATGTGTTCCAAATGAGTCAAGGAACACGTAGAATCAAGTCCCATGATTTTTGGCCAAACAAGGCCCGAGTTATGCTTGTTCAAATGTTTGGTTTCAAATAATTGCTATAACGCCCCATTTGAGCAATTGGAGTAAGACTGGTTTTAGTGCTATTTGGCATCCCCCCTCTACCAAACTGTAAAAACTTATAAGATTACGCTGCATGTGTAGATAAGGGGCAATAGAACAATTTTCACAAACCAGCAATTTTTATTGGCTCGTAAAAACGTTTTTTTTTTTTTCACTTAAACAAAATTCACACCATTTGCATATTCATATGGCTCCAAAGTTCATGTGTAGGTCATTGTCGTGCATTTTGATCAAAGATTGTAGGACTAGATACATTTTAACTGTTTTTCATATAATTCAAGATCCGGGCCAACTAAAGGTCAGAGGTCAAAAGTCAAAATATGAAAGTTGTTCGGCATAAGGAGACGCATAAGTGAATATAAGTTACATTTCTGAGAATATAGCAGTTCATGAGTTATGAGTGTTCAAAGTTTGCGATTTCAGTTGAGTGCTATAGTGCCACCATTTGACCAGTGGTCACCGTTTGGCATCACCCTCTACCAGAAGAAGTTTCGCAAAAAACGACATGCATGGAACAACTATTTTGGGCGGAAGGTGAAGGATCAGGAAAAAAAGTCCAAGTCCACTTTGTGGACTGCTTGGTCCCTTAATAAGAACATACCGGTATTCAAAGACGATTCAAAGATCATTTTCCAGGGAAGCAAACTTTCCATCATTTAGCTGGGGACCGCCTGAAATCCTCTCAGGGACCACTGGTGGTCCCCGGACCACTGGTTGAAAACCACTTCCTGCTACTGGGAGGGTACAGTTCTCATCTGTACACACACTGTTTATATTCTGTGATGTTAAACTGTCTACCTTGACGCTGCAAACTATTCACCATCCGGGGACCTTACTATCTATGAATCATTTTAACTCTTTAAACTCCTTGTTCTAAGTATGGTTGTGTTTTATTATTTTGCGTGTGTGTTGCAGGATGATCTACTTTCACTGCATGTATGTAGGCCTATCTGAGCGAGACTGCAGGTAACACACACACACACACACACACACACACACACACACACACACACACACACACACACACACACACACACACACACACACACACACACAAAAGAAAGTGACAATACCGAAATGTGATGTTTTTTTTGAGGGTGGGACACATCCGAACAGCAACTCTGGGAGGCTGTTCTGACATCCTGCGAAGACATTCAAGCAGAAACTCTCCATAAACTCACAAGTTCTATGGACAAAATAATTGTGAAGCTGCTATCAAACAAGGGGTCCTATGTTAACATGCAACTTGACCTGTTAAGATGTTTTGGATTGAACCTATGACCATTATTGCTATGAATTCAACAAATTACTATGTTCAGTTCTTTACAAACTAGAACATATATTGAAACTATGTTGTGCATAATAATTTGGAACAGTTTATTTATTTTCTAAATTCTGTTTTCATAAGGAGGGTTATTCAATAACATTTGGAATAAAAATTGACAGCTAATGACTTGAAAATTATGCTGATCATCATTTGCATCAAATATTTTGGAAAATCAAACAAAAACATGATTTGCATAATAATTTGGAACACAGTGTTGTTCGCCTCTACCAGCTAACGCAGCAAGTGTGCTGTGCATGTGTTTTAATAGAGATGCAATGTTAAATTAGGCTACTGTCACTGCACCTTTTGCAGTATTTTATCAATTATATCCATCACGCGCAGCAAGGGTCGAGATAGGGGAAAGAGCGTCCGTGATCGCCTTCTTTCTTGCTTTCTTTTCTTTAGTTTGTGTTTGCAGAGCCGGATAAAAAGCTGTGCACAGGGGCCAGGGGGGGAATGCCCCCCTAAGTGTAAAAATGAAAGAGTGTAAAAATGAAACCAAATGGACCCTTAAGGGTCCATTTGGTTTCATTTTTACACTCTCAAGAGTTACATCTGGTTAACCAAGAACCACTGGTGGGCCCCGGACCCCGGACCACTGAAAACCTCTGTATTGAATGACACCACCATATCTTGCTTGTCTCATAGCACCCTACAAGGGTGCTATGCATTCCCTAAACTATGGAATGCACTTCCCATTGTGGTCGGAACTGCAGATTCACTCCCAAGCTAAACTATGGAATGAACTTCCCATTGCAGTCAGAAGTGCAGATTCACTCCCAGTCTAAATTATGGAATGAACTTCCCATTGCAGTCAGAACTGCAGATTCACTCCATATCTAAACTATGGAATGAACTTCCCATTGCAGTCAGAACTGCAGATTCACTCCCAATCTACCAGGATTTTTGAAGACACACTTCTTCACTTCTTAGCTCATAGCACTAATACCAACCCAGTATTTTAGATAGCATATTAAGTAGTTCGATAGCAGTTACATGTATGGTAAAATGTACTTAAAATGTAAAGTAAATAATAAATTCAATATATGTGATATATTGCAAGGTTTTGTTTTGTTTTTCATTTACTCAATGTAAGTCTGCTAAATGCTTAAATTGTAAATTGTAGTGCTAATAGCATCTACACTGTGTTTCTCTATAATGTAATGCTATTGTTAGTAGCATCTACATTGTATTTCTCTATAGTGTAAGGCTAATGCTAATAGTGTCTACACTGTGTTTCTCTCTAGTGTACAACAAGTTGCACAACTGGAGTCCTTAGAGAACAATCAGTTACGACTGGTAATACCCGACAAGTGAGTCATAACAATGCTAATGCTAATGCTTTCTTGTTTGCTCATAGCTGCATTATCGGCTTATGGATAATAATAATGATAATAATACACACTAATGCAATATGACAAGCTTCATGGAAATCAGCTATTAGCATCTACACTGTAACTCTTGACTTACAAATCTATAAGGGTCCATTTGGTTGCCAACGGTCCCTTAATTTAGCTGTGGACCAAAAGAAATCCTCTCAGGGACCACTGGTGGTTCCCGGACCACCTGTTGAAAACCCTTGTCTTAGCCGCTTGCTTGGTCCCGTCGTATTGCCGCTTGCAGCTATATTTATTATCACACATGACTTATTGATAGTGTCTCTGATTGTGAATGATTTGTGGTTTATTGTGTTCTTCCAGTTTGCAGTTCAAACAACCCAGTGTCCTGCAGGGGTGAGAAACCTGTCTGTCTGTCTGTCTGTCTGTCTGTCTGTCTGTCTGTCTGTCTGTCTGTCTGTCTGTCTGTCTGTCTGTCTGTCTGTCTGTCTGTCTCCACTTCAGTTCTTTGTGGTTCTTAAAGTGATAGTTTAGGTTTTTGGAATTTAAGTTGTATGAAACACTGTTCCTTAATGTAGTCTCAGCTGTATTAATTGATGTCCAGAGTCCTGTGGTGGGAGTTCTGCTATGGTTTTGGTTTATATTACGTACGTAGTTCTGGTCATTTTGTGGGGGTCCCTAGCTGGGGCCACGCAGTAAAAGTAAATTAATCCCCCAAAATAATGTCATTTGTTTTGTTGAATTATTTCTAAAATATTAGGACCTCCGTTCGCTTTTGACCCCCATATCACATGGAACTACTTTTTGTGTCATGAAATCTGTGACAGATTGACAGCAGGCTGAGAAGGACGCTAGGTTGGTTCCCAATAGGATCAATACTGATGAAATTATTGACTTTTTTGGTCGTATCAGCTGAGTTTTATATCAGCTGAGTTTCATTATATATTGAATATATAGCGACAGTGTTGGTCTATATTACTTAGGAAAGTAACTTCTTTACTTTACTCGTTACCCCTTAGACAAAGTAATATCATTACTTTACTTATTACTGGATTTGAAGAGTAATATATTACATATTACGTTATTACTTTCCCAAGTTCTCAACACCGCTTTTGAAAAAATAGAGAAGTACAACATAATCCGTTTATTACAAAATAAAGCAGCAATGCGATTTGTAGTGTACATAACTGCGCAGGATGCAGCGTGTGGACTGGATCTACAATCTACTGCACATCTCTGTTGTTACAGTACCTGTCAATAGCTTGTACATCTGTTCTATTTTTGCATGCAACAACAAGCTCATTTTAAAAAAGTAACTTGGTGTTACTTGCAAAGTAATGCGTTACTTATTACCCATTTTTGCAGAGTAATCTCGTTACTTTACTTTTTGGAGCAAAAGTAATAATATTACAGTAATATGTAATCTAAAATTAGTTACTGCCCAACACTGTATAGCGATTAGTCCTGTATGTACAATCCCCCCAAAATCCCCTCCACAGGGGATTTTTGGGGATTGGGACGATCACAATGTTTTGATGCATGTTGTAGTGACCAGTGTCGGGCAGCAACTAATTAAATATTACATATTACTATAATATTATTACTTTTTCCAGCAGAAGTAAAGATATTACTCTGTCAAAATATGTAATAAGTAATGTTACTTTGCCAAAGCACGCCTCATTTCTCATATTACGTTTGAGCTTGTTGTTGCATGATGTGAAAACAGAGCAGATTTACAAGCTATCAACAGATAACAATAGAGATGCAGTGTAGTTTGTAGATCCTAATCCACCACAGCATTTTGCACACATGACCTACACTAAAAGCTATGACTAAACAGATAGTTGTACATCTCTATTCCTTTGTGGGTGAGAGGGGGGAATTGGGAAAGTAATATGCAATTATATGTTGGTAAATACACCTGTAAGCTGGTATATGTTTATATATTCGTGTGTGTGTGTGTGTGTGTGTGTGTGTGTGTGTGTGTGTGTGTGTGTGTGTGTGTGTGTGTGTGTGTGTGTGTGTGTGTGTGTGCGTGTGTGTGTGTGTGTGTGTCATATAGACGTAAAGACGTTGTCACGGTAACCCCTTGGATGGCTCCCATCGTCTGGGAGGACACCTTTGACCCGGAGGTGTTGGATAGTATGTACGCACCTCTGAACATCACCATAGCAACCACCGTGTTCGCTGTCGGCAAGTACGTCACTATGACCACATTTAGAGCATCATCAAAACTCAGGTGGTTTCATTTTTTCATAAAAATATGAACTACCTGGTGATGTTACTATTTAAGATCTGGACCCAATCCGGCTCCAGAGACGAACTATAATGTTGAGGTCCTGTGGCGACTGCGACGGAGCACACCGCAGAGCTTGACACTAACACTTGCCCGCTTGCCCGGGGCAAGTAAAAAAAAAAATGGTGGGGCAAGTGAAGACTGCTACCTGGTTGCCCGATCGGGCAAGTGTGCAACTTAGTGCACTATAACACAACACAAGATAAATTTGTCTTGAAGGCAGTCATTGCACTCTGCCTCTGTGTCTTTCCCTGCTTTCTAGCTATCCACAATTCCAGGCTGGATTTGGGAAACAAAACAGGCAATTTAACTTTCACATCAAAATGACCTAATCTTCTACATTCTCTAGTTGTGTAGACCTGGGGTAATTAAGATGATGAATTGTAACTCTTGGGAGCCTAAAAATGAAACCAAATGGACCCGCAAAGGTCCATTTGGTTTCATTTTTTACGTTCTCAAGAGTTACATCTGCAAAATTTACAATATATTTTAGGGGGCAAGTGACCATGAGCTGAGGGCAAGTAGAACCTGACTGCAGAGACTCTGTCCGTGGTGCTGAAATGAGCTTTCTGTTACTCTGTCCGTGGTGCTGAAATGAGCTTTCTGTTATGGTAGCTGTAGTGACTCTGTCCGTGGTTACTGAAATGAGCTTTCTGTTACTCTGTCCGTGGTGCTGAAATGAGCTTTCTGTTATGGTAGCTGTAGTGACTCTGTCCCTGGTGCTGAAATGTATATTTACTGAAATGTATATTTACTTGCCCCCTAAATATTTTTAGGGGCAAGTGACCATGAGCTGAGGGCAAGTAGAACCTGACTGCAGAGACTCTGTCCGTGGTACTGAAATTAGCTTTCTGTTACTCTGTCCGTGGTGCTGAAATGATCTTTCTGTTATGGTAGTTGTAGTGACTCTGTGACCATGAGCTGAGGGCAAGTAGA
Source organism: Benthosema pterotum (assembly GCA_039105355.1). Classification (NCBI taxonomy): domain Eukaryota; kingdom Metazoa; phylum Chordata; class Actinopteri; order Myctophiformes; family Myctophidae; genus Benthosema; species Benthosema pterotum. The sequence continues at coordinate 51,154,348 of CM076974.1, forward strand.
ACCTGACTTGCACTTGCCCGATGGGCAAGTGCCTCCGAGACCTTAGTGTCAACCTTAGTGTCAACCCCTGCACCTACACTCCCGCAATGTTCAAGTCCTAAGTCAGTGGACAAGAGGGTCGCTTCCCTCCGTCTTAGGGTTGGAGGGGGGAATACTCTGACTGTTGTTTGTGCGTACGCGTCAAACAAGAGATCAGAGTATCCGGCCTTCTTGGATACCCTGCAGGGCGTCCTGGACGGGGCACCTGTGGGGGATTCCGTAGTCCTACTGGGGGACTTCAACACACACGTGGGCAACGACAGAGATACCTGGGCTGGCCAAAGGTCAATGATCGATTTTGTAATCGTGTCAGCTGACCTGCGGCCGCATGTTTTGGACACTCAGGTGAAGAGAGGGGCTGAACTGTCAACTGATCACCACCTGGTGGTGAGTTGGTTTAGATGGCGGGGGAAACCTCTGGATAGACCTGGCAAACCCAACCGTGTAGTGCGGGTAAACTGGGAACGTCTGGAGGAGGCCCCTGTCCGGAAGGACTTCAACTCACGCCTCCAGTTGGACTTCTCTCGCATCCCTGTGGAGGTTGGGGACATTGAACAGGAATGGGCAATGTTCAAAGCCTCCATTGCTGAAGCTGCAGCTGTGAGCGGACAGGGAAGTCTGGAGCTCCCTGGTGGAGCTGTTGCCCCCGCGACCCGACCTTGGATAAGCGGAAGAAGATGGATGGATGGATGGATCATATGCGTTGAACGAACGTCACACCACTACTTCACATGTGAAGCAACATAAGAAAACACAAAATCTGCTGTTATGCAGCCGTGCAACAAACCACGCAGAGGTGTCTTTCAAAATGTGCTGAGAAGCCCACAAGTAGACCTTTAGCTCAAGGGTTTTCAACCTTTTTGATACCAGGGCCCACTATTCATTCATTCAATGACATTTTTACCACACAGATCCCAGAACTAAAGATTTCTTTTGCTTTTGTCCACAATTCCAGGCTGGATTTTGGAAACATACAGATCAAATGACCATTAATCTTCTACGTTCTCTAGTTGTGTAGACTTGGGCTAATTCACATGATGAATATTTTAACTCTGAGAGTGTAAACACGGAACCAAATCGACCCTCTCTCTCCTTCACTCAGGTACATCCGCTTCCTGCCTGACTTCCTGTCTACGGCGGATAGTTTCTTCTTCGTTGGTTTCAGAGTTCATTTCTACGTCTTCACTGACCAGCCTCTGGCTGTGCCTGACATTAAGATGGCCGCCGGGAGGGAGGTAATGAGAAATAGCTGACACCACAGTAAGACAGGTAGACATCTCTGCTTCAAAAAGGTGACCTAGCAAAGGTTTTCAAACACACACACACACACACACACACACACACACACACACACACACACACACACACACACACACACACACACACACACACACACACACACACACACACACACACACACACACACACACACACACACACACGTGTGTGTGTGTTTTATAAGCTACCTGTAAATAAACTTTTCATTGGTAATAAACAAGTTTAATTTCTTACCAACCATTAATTGAACATTGATTAATCATTAACATCCCTAATGTAATGTGACTCATACAAAGACAGAAAGTTGAATATAGCCCAATTATACTATGTACGTTTATTTATTCATGCATAGTTTAGATTGGGAGTGAGTCTGCTCTTTTGACTGCAGTGAGGAGCAGCAAGATTTGTGAACTGTTGTGACACATTTAAATCAAATCAGATTTCTCTTTTTCTGAATAATTTTGAGGAAAAAAAGTCTTGAGGAAAAATCAGAGTCAAATGCTATTTGTTTAAGACATAGTAAATAGAGAGAGGGAGTGAACCTGCAGTTCTGACTGCGATGGGAAGTTCATTCCATAGTTTAGATTGGGAGTGAATCTGCACTTCGGACCGGAATGGGAAGTTCATTCCATAGTTTTGGGGCCAGAAGACATCCCTCACATAAATGGTAGTAGACACCTTTACAAACGTGTGTGTGTGTGTGTGTGTGTGTGTGTGTGTGTGTGTGTGTGTGTGTGTGTGTGTGTGTGTGTGTGTGTGTGTGTGTGTGTGTGTGTGTGTGTGTGTGTCCTTGCAGGTGTTTGTTCAGTCTATCCCATCCTCCAAGAGGTGGCAAGAGATTTCAGCCCATAGGATGAAGCTGATCCACACACTGATCCAGACGCAGCTCCGTAACCACGGCGACCGTCACCATGCCGACTACATCTTCTGTCTGGACGTTGACTCCAAGTTCCACGGCCGCTGGGGCACCGAGTCCCTGGGGTCACTGGTGTCCATAATACACCATAGTAATGTGATTTGTTACTGTTTGAGTGGTTAAAGCTCTGCGATTACATACCGATTTAACGCAACAAAAAGAATGGCCCTGATTCATGATTGCCTTGTAGTTCTTTAACCCTAACATCAGTTTTAGGTCATAGGTTACTAACCCTAGCCTCAATTTTAACCGACCACACAGGTCGTATATTACAAACCCTAACCTCAATTTGAGGCAGCATGGCAAGAAGAGAGCCATCTAAACAGGTAGATCTATAGATCTATACTAGAGAGGAGTGGAAGCAGCATGGCAAGAAGAGAGCCATCTAAACAGGTAGATCTATAGATCTATACTAGAGAGGAGTGGAAGCAGCATGGCAAGAAGAGAGCCATCTAAACAGGTAGATCTATAGATCTATAGTAGAGAGGAGTGGAGGCAGCATGGCAAGAAGAGAGCCATCTAAACAGGTAGATCTATACATCTATAGATCTGGAAGCAGCATGGCAAGAAGAGAGTCATCTAAACAGGTAGATCTATAGATCTATAGTAGAGAGGAGTGGAGGCAGCATGGCAAGAAGAGAGCCATCTAAACAGGTAGATTTTTACATCTATATTAGAGAGGAGTGGAGGCAGCATGGCAAGCAGAGTCATTTAAACAGGTAGATCTATACATCTATACATCTATAGTAGAGAGGAGTGGAGGCAGCATGGCAAGAAGAGAGCCATCTAAACAGGTAGATCTATACATCTATAGATCTATAGTAGAGAGGAGTGGAGGCAGCCTGGCAGGAAGAGAGCCATCTAAACAGGTAGATCTATACATCTATAGTAGAGAGGAGTGGAGGCAGCCTGGCAGGAAGAGAGCCATCTAAACAGGTAGATCTATACATCTATAGTAGAGAGGAGTGGAGGCAGCATGGCAGGAAGAGAGTCATCTAAACAGGTAGATCTATAGATCTATAGTAGAGAGGAGTGGAGGCAGCATGGCAGGAAGAGAGCCTTCTGAAGCCATCTCAAATGCTGAATAAATAGTGGGCCCTGGTATGAAAAAGGTTGAAAACCACTGCTTTAGTCCTTTTGACATACACATGATTTTCTGGCCAACAGCTCCCTCCTGTTGTCTGAACAGGCCACTACATTGCAGTCTTTTTTTTTTTTTTTTACAAAGTGGCCAAATGTAACCAGACGAAAGGTAAAAACAACAACAAAAAAACAACTACAAGCAACAAGGAACACTGAAAATAATGCCTCATTGCCTCATTCTGTTCAGAAAACAATAGAGGTGTTGTGAACCATGTTGGCAAAGGCTGTAAACTGAGATGTGTACAGTGCCATGCTGTCTGCTTGGCATCCTAACATATACCTGATGAAAATATGATGAAACTACAGCAGTGGTTTTCAATCTTTTTCATACCAGGGCCCACTATTTATCCAGAATTTTGGCCACGGAGGACCACCGATGACATTTTAGCCCCACAGGCCCAAAAACTAAAGATGTCTTTTGTTTCTTTTGGCCACAATTCCAGGATGGATTTCGGAGAAAACAAAAACAGTTCTTCTAGATTCTCTAGTTGTGTAGACTTGGAATAATTCAGATGATGAATTTTAACTCTTGAGAGTGTAAAATGAAACCAAATGGACACTTACAGGTCCATTTGGTTTCATTTCACACTCCCATCTAAATCACGGTCTGTCCTGTCTGTCTGCCTGCCTGTCTGTCTGTCTCTCCAGGCTTCTACACCAGCAACAGGTCTGTCTTCCCGTACGAGTGCAGACAGACCTCCGTGACCTGTCTGTCTGACTATCTGTAACCTGTCTGTCTGACTGTCTGTAACCTGTCTGTCTGACTGTCTGTAACCTGTCTGTCTGACTGTCTGTAACCTGTCTGTCTCTCCAGGCTTCTACACCAGTGACAGGTCTGCCTTCCCATATGAGCGCAGACAGACCTCCCTGGCCTGTCTGTCTGCAGAGCAGGGAGACTTCTACTACGGCGGGGGGGCATTCGGCGGGGAGCTGAGAGCTGTCAATCACCTGGTGAAGACCTGCAGTGACAACTTTGATCTGGATGCCGAGAGAGGAGTGGAGGCAGCATGGCAAGAAGAGAGCCATCTAAACAGGTAGATCTATAGATCTATAGATCTATAGTAGAGAGGAGTGGAGGCAGCATGGCAAGAAGAGAGCCATCTAAACAGGTAGATCTATACATCTATAGATCTATAGTAGAGAGGAGTGGAGGCAGCATGGCAAGAAGAGAGCCATCTAAACAGGTAGATCTATACATCTATAGATCTATAGTAGAGAGGAGTGGAGGCAGCATGGCAAGAAGAGAGTCATCTAAACAGGTAGATCTATACATCTATAGTAGAGAGGAGTGGAGGCAGCATGGCAGGAAGAGAGCCTTCTGAAGCCATCTCAAATGCTGAATAAATAGTGGGCCCTGGTATGAAAAAGGTTGAAAACCACTGCTTTAGTTCTTTTGACATACACGTGATTTTCTGGCCAACAGCTCCCTCCTGTGGTCTGAACAGGCCACTACATTCTCATAATTATGCACAGGAAGCTTTAAATACTCACACTAAAAACATGTGCACAGCGGTCCACACGCCTCAAACTCTTCTTCTGGACCACACTATGGATTGAACTTCCCATTGCAGTCAGAACTGGAGATTCACTCCCAATCTAAACTATGGAATAAACTTCCCATTGCAGTCAGAACTGCAGATTCACTCCCAGTCTAAACTATGGAAATAATGGTCTTGTTGTCAATCACACACAGCCAACCACCGCTATACTAGGATGTGAACAAGAGCAGTATGATGATGTTTATACAACCCAACGCTTCTTTAAAGAAAGTATTTGTCATAGGTCGGTTTAATGGACAGATTGATTTACCGCAGTTGCAGTCGCCATGGTTGTTGACATTGTAACTGTTGCACTATTGAGTGACGGGACTGCTGGCCAATCAGCCACGTCTGTTCGGATTTGTCATTAGACCAACGCCCAACTCCGACTCTCATTGGTATTTACATCGGTCACACGAGAAGTCGGGCCGCCGCGAAGTCGGCCCGAATCGTGAAGAGAGGTCAGCCCATGTCGAGAGGTCGGCCCATGAAGAGAGGTCGGCCCATGCATGTCTATTGAACTTGCATATGGCTTGATAATGGTTGTTATGCAGTAATAATGGTGCCTATGCATGTCTATTGTCACAACAGCAAGCAATATCAAGCATAAATGGCTTGATGGTTGGTATATGGCCTGGGCCGACCTCTCCACAGCCCCGGGCCGACCTCTCCACAGCCCCTGGCCGACCTCTCCACAGCCCCGGGCCGACCTCTCCACAGCCCCGGGCCGACCTCTCCACAGCCCCGGGCCGACCTCTCCACAGCCCCGGGCCGACCTCTCCACAGCCCCGGGCCGACCTCTCCACAGCCCCGGGCCGACCTCTCCACAGCCCCTGGCCGACCTCTCCACAGCCCCGGGCCGACCTCTCCGCACTTTTGCTCGGTCCGAGTTCGCGGCAGCCCGACTTCTCCGGTCCCCTTTACATCTTGTTGCCGATGCAAATCAGAGATTCACAACAGAAGGCCAGACCGAGAGACCTGGTCTGAACCAGCACCAGATGGCGCTGTTCTGCAACAGGTTGATGGGTCTGAACCAGGTTAGTCTTATACAGAGCACAGTGCTGGATGACGTGCATATCGCTAGCAGTCTGCAAACCGACAGTTAGTATTGTACAGTACAGGGGTGGATGTAACCTTTCCCAATTGGGGGGGCAGGAGAAAATGGTATGGGGGGCGGCCTCGCGCCACAGGCGATGAAGCCGCACCCATACTATTTTCAGTTACAGGACATTTATTAGGCAAGTAAAGTGTCAATAATAACATATGTAGTTGTTGAAGTTGCAACAGACACGCAGCATGCATAAAGCTGAAGGTCTGACTCAGAGAGTTTTCTGTTTTCAATGATGGAGTGCTTTTGGTTTAGTGGTGACACAGCTGTAGTTAGTTAGTAGCAGTTGTAGTGTTTCAAATCATTTTAAATATTAGCAGTTTGAAATATCTTGGGTTGTTTTGCGTGCTTGGTTGGGCAGACTGCGCATTTAGGGGGGCATTGCCCCCATGCCCATGCCTAGATCCGCCCCTGGTACAGTAACAACTCTGTCATGTGTTATGTTGTACTATTACTACAATCAAAAATTGGCTTTTGGGGCTCAAACTCTCTAGGTCTTGGCCTCGGTCTCAACCCTTCTAGGGCTTGTCCTGGGGGTCGAGAAATGTGTTCTCGACCCCCAGGTGCTAGTCTCATCTTGATTCTCTCTCTCTCTCTCTCTCTCTCTCTCTCTCTCTCTCTCTCTGTCTCTGTCTCTGTCTCTGTCTCTGTCTCTCTCTCTCTCTCTCTCTCTCTGTCTCTGTACTTTTCCGAGAAAGATGGGCGATCGAAGGAGTTCTGTGCACAGTGGGAGAAAATGCTGAACTGATAATGGCTTTTTGATTTGGTTCTGTTGTGTTTGTTTTTTTCTCCTTGCTGCGGTTAAGCTTGTAGTTTAGGTTGAAAGAAGGTTTGTACCACCCAGAAGTGCGTAATAAAGGAATCTTTAAAATCAAATCTCTCTCTCTCTCTCTCTCTCTCTCTCTCTCTCTCTCATATCCAGGTACATGTATTTCCATAAACCCTCTAAGGTTCTGTCTCCAGAGTACCTGTGGTGGGACCCCTACGGCAGACCGTCTGAGATGAAGATCATCCGTTTCTCTGGAGTCACCAAGAGCTACGCCGAGATCCGACCCAACGTGTGAAGACCCGGACTGGAATAAACCCCTGATAGTACATTTGAATCTACAATTCTATAGAGTCCTTCTTTCCTCCTCCAACACGCGTTTAGTTCGGTACGGTGCCAACCAGAAGATACAGCCTCAGCCCTAAGCCTAGTGCCCGGACCAGGACCACACTGGACCGGACTGGCCCAATGTCAGACCTGACCTTAACCTTTCCAATCATTTGAAAACGACATGATTTGTGATTTCCAATCACGTGACCCAATGTGTGATGGAATTCCTGTAAAGTGCAGTGCAGTGTGCTGCCTCCTTCACATGCAGTTGACCCTGTCAACCTCCATGGCCAGTTATAATTTCCTGGGGTTTATTAGGACTGTAGTAGATCATAAAAAAAGAAATCATTTTAATATTTTGTGAACAAATTATGTAACAACTATGTAATAGGGTCATTCTCACGAAACATGAAATTGCGTGTCCGTGAACATTTCGATATCAAAAACACAACTTTATAATACAATGAAATTACCATTTTAAAGATAATATTTTTCTCTTTCTTGGTCAGTGGTTTATATTTATCTGAAAATTCATTATTATTGTTTTTTTATGCGTTTTTAGCTGAAATTCTCATTACCGCAACGCGTCCGCAGTCATTTTAGTGGTGTTTAGATTGGATTTTTTATTGGATAACCTATATGGATTTTGCTCAAAATAAATTCAAATTATTCATTAGGTTTTTTAAAACCATAAATTGAAATAATTTGAAAAAAACATATTTCAATTAAATATATATTGGGAAAAAACATCATGTCCACGTGCAAATTTCTCATCCTCCGCTATGTTTTTGAAGGGCTGTTTAAACTCAAACAGAGAATTGCAAATAAATTTTGACTTTGAGCAACTTAATACATCTGACAGTACATTCAACATGGCTAAAGGTTTAGCAGATCCCTTTACAATAATCAAGTGCAAAGTTAAAATCTCTGTTAAAAAAGTCTGAAAACGCATTGTTGATTATCATTACCGAAACAGGCACTTTTCCACATTTAGATAATAGTTAGAAAGATTTATTTTGGTGACAATATACTTTATTAATGTCTAGTGCTGTACATTGAATAAAAAATGCCTCAGCCATCATGGCTTCTCTATTATGAGCAAAAAATGCTAAAATTGCTCATCCTCCGCAACACCCATTCTCATACTCCGCAATGATTTTAAGTAGTTGCGGTAGAGAGAATGGCTGTTTCGGTAATGAGAATTTAATAAGATCAGACTATATTTTTAATAACAAATATATGTAATAATGATCAAAAATGAATTCTAGTATTATGAATTAATTCTAGATATTTTATGCATTCCCTTTTTCTTAAAAAGAAAGCTTTAGAGCAAAGACTAGGTTGTCAAAATTCGGAGAGAAATCTGCTGACTTTTTTAGTGAAGACAATGGCCTATAATACATTATAAACAGCTACAATGCACTATAATATAATCAATTTATAATATCGCATAGGAAGCACCAAACATTCTTCTTAAAGACATCTGCATGCCATAATGAGATGTAACATTATACTTTTCTGTTGAACTCTCTGTGGCTTTTGCAAGGATCATAGTATATTTTAAATATAAATGCACCAAGTCTCTGTACAGCTGTATATACATATTATACACCATGCACATAACTCAGGAACCGTTCACCCCATGACCCAAAATTTGACACATGTATTCCACCCCCCACAAAGGGTACAGTGTTAGGTGACGGTCTGACCCACGGTTGTTCAGAAACGCCACAAAAGGCCTTTGCCCAGGCTCTGGACCTGATCACTGCTATATCGCTTGAACTCTTCTGACATTTCTAGGTTCCATGTTTAGGCATTCCTCACAAAGAACTCCACCTATGGGCATACAAGGGACACGAACAGAATAACTGGGTGGAGCCTATGGGCCCCACCTTAATATTCGTTACTGTTAACTCATAATTTTCCAATCACAGGTGACTGTCGGTGATAAACGTTAGAAAATGTGTTGTATGTACACTGCCACAACCATTGGGCTAGCATGAGATAGTTGTAGACAGTTGCTTTCTGGTTGGTTGGTAGGATGTATTTCATTTAAAATGCAATACAGAGCAGTGTTATTGAAGTCCTACTGAGCGGGTGCTCCCAAATAATTGGCCCCAGCTGAGCAGATCTGATACACTCCTTCTTACACTGTAGCTTCATTGGTATGATAGTGTTAGTAGGCATTAGCAAAAACATTATTGACAAACTGAACGAACATTGTGGCCAAGTAGGGACTTATAGCATAAACAAATCCCTGAAGCTGTAGGTTTAGGTTGGCTAATCAGGAAACCACCTTCCATCCATCTTCAGAGTCCAGACTTCTCTTTCCAGAGCAACATTTAAAGCTTGTTCCCAAGCCAGTGTGGAGATATAATCCCCCAAAACTGGACTTGCACTTACTCTGCTCTCTCTTTATTAAACAACAACGTGAGCAATACAGCTCTTGCTGCTCTGATTGGCTGATCTATACTCCGTCCTCCCCTTGTAAATAAGACCCTGGGATACTTTACATCTGCTGAGAACCATGGCCTCAGATTTGGAGATGCTGATCCTCACCCCAGTGGGCACACACTCAAATGCAAGTCAGTCCAATGAGAGCTTAAGGTGTAGGGCTGATGGTGCCATCAGGACCACATCATTTGAAAAAAACAGTAAAACAACCCATAGCTCCCCAAACCGTATACCCTCTTCTCCATGACTGTGTCTCAAGATCCTGTCCATCCATGAATATTATAGACCGGATAGGTGAAAAGTTAAGGCAGTGGCCAACCCCCACAGGAAACAAAAATGTCTTACTGCCCAACACTCTGACACAGCTCTTGCTTTGGGCAGACTGGAATAGTAGTGCTACTCTTTAAGAAACCAAGACCGGCCCTCAACATCCAAGCCTTCAGAATTTCAGGAGTTCCTGAGGTGTTCCTTCCATTACTCAATGACTTCCTTATTCTAAGTTGACAATGTCCAATCCTTGCTGTACACTGCTTTGTTTCACTGCTTTCCCTTCCTGAGGTGTTGGCTGGTTTTCCAGAAACACTTGCTCCAAATGTAGCCTAACTCCACCAGTTCACAACATAGCCTCTATCTGGAAATCTATCTGCAAAGACACGGACTGGATATGCTTCTGACCAATCCACAGCAACAACGGGCAGGAGCTGCCAATCACCCTTCAAATAACTTGAAAAAAGGCCTGCCTTCTTCAGGGATTTGTTACAGTGATTCCAAATAATAGTAGTTTGTGAAACAAGATCTTCAATCTCAATCAGCTTAGCTAGAAAGTCCTTCTCTATGGATTTCCCGCAGTTCACACCCACTGCTTTGCCTCTGTCATGGCCATTGCGACTGTCTTTTGTAACTCATTCTGAGGTTGTAAATATGTTAAGTGCTGATATATCTGGTATTTTCAATACCAATAAACAACAGAGCGCCACTACTCTTTTGAACTTAATGGATGAGGTTTTCTGTTCTATTAGTTCAGGGGTCGGCAACCCAAGATGTTGAAAGAGTAAACTGAGTAAACCTTTGAAAATGGGTGGTTCAGATTGAAAGCTCCACCTCTGATAACTGCTGGGCCAAGTGCTATTTTAACTGGCAACTGTCAGACAGCACAAACCATTTTGGGTGACTGAAATTATTTTGTTGCGGATCACCCCAGTGTGTATATAATAATGCTACAGCCACTGAGCCACTAGGGCTGTGCTCTAGAGCCGCATGCGGCTCCTGAGCCGCAGGTTGCTGACCCCTGTATTAGTTTAAATAGTGTGCATGTTTTCAGTTGTGAGCAGTTGTGTTATTATTATTATTATTATTCATTCATAACAAATACATTGCCAAATCAAAATTCACATTTTATGTTTTAAACATACCTCAGACTACTATTCTAACTACACTATACTATACTACTATATGGTAATTATCATTACCGCAATCATCAACCTCATTTCCGAAACACACATATCATTACCGCAACCAGGTGTTTATTTAACAATTTTTCAATGCATGCAAAATGTAGATATGTTTCTAAATACATGTCTAGAATCTATATAATATGTTCTTTCAGGATTGCCATATTATTTTGAAAACAACTCAGATTTCAAGCAAATATCTCAAAGATTGGGTTGTAAATTATCAAAGTTGTTGCGGTAATGAGACAAATGTGTCAAATTCTGATAAAAAAGATAATTTAAATATATATGTTATTTTACAGTTCAAGTTAACTGTGCATAACTGTTAATAATCCATTTTAAAAAGAATCAAAATGATCATCTTTCCTAAAGTTATGGCCATTTTTAAACTGTTGCGGTAATGAGAATTTTTCTGGACAAATGTTTGAAAATATGCTAAAAAAGGTGATAAATTGTCATTAAACATTTGCAAAATATTGTTTTAATATAGTTAAGATCTTGTTAATAATGGTTCAAAAAGAAATTTTTCAAAAAAAGCATTTTGAAAATTTGCACGTTGAAATCTTGCTTCGTGAGATTAACCCAATAACTTCCCTAAAACTAAGGAAAGCAAGGAATGTAAAACAATTAACACCCATCTTTTTCTCTAATAACAACCTAAAACATGAACCGTGGTTGTTCTTAAGTCAAATCCTGCTGGAGGCCCAAATGGTTGTAGTATATACAGTACGTATGCTGTATGTCTGTTTAGCTGCTTAGTTTTAGTTTGTAAGAACCCATCATTTTCACCGCCAGAAACAGACAGAGTTTTTAGTGAGTGGAATGTAAAAGGACTCTCAACAGTAGGAGATTTATATATAGGTAACTGCTTTGCGTCATTTCAACAGCTACAAGTAAAATTTGAACTTCCCCAATCACATTATTATCGTTATCTCCAGATCAGGAACTATGTCAGAGAGAATATTCCACATTTCGAAAATAGACCAATAAGCAATGCTTTTAACAAGCTGCTACAAGCCCCCCCAGACACTAAGCAAATGATTTCAAGGTTTGTTGCTGTTTTTACCACCCCCGTATGTACCAATCGTTTAAGAGAAGCATGGGTTTCTGAAATGGGAATGGAAATGAGTGACGAAAACTGGAAAAAGGGACTGTCGAGGATACATTCTTGTTCTATCAATGCCCGATACCAACTGATACAGTACAAAGTCATGCACAGACTACACTACTCCAAGGTCAAACTTCATAAGATTTACCCAACCACAACATCTGCACTGTGTGACAGATGTAAAACAGCAGAGGGCACTCTAACACATCTATTTTGGCTCTGTCCACAGCTACAAAGCTTTTGGTCAAAGATCTTTGACTGGTTTTCTAAAGTATATAAAAAAAACATAATTATCGACCCACAATTAGCTTTATTTGGGTGTTCAGAGATCGCTCTAACATACACAGAAGAAGAACAAAATGCACTGATGTTTGGAATGGTAGCAGCTAAGAAAATTATACTATTGGATTGGAAAACGCCTTCCCCCCCTAGTTTTATGAAATGGCTAAATGAAATGACATCAAACATACAAATGGAAGAATTAGATCCCACAAATCATTCAATAGAATATGGTCTCCCTTCATAGAATATCTTAAAATGGAATGAAACAATGGATAAAGAAAAAAAAGGAAGGGAAAAAAATGATTGTATGAAATTATAGTATGTGTGGCACCCCCCCCCCCCCCTGTTTTGTTGTCCTTTTTATTCTTATTTAGTTATGTATTTTTTTTTTTTTTCTTTTTTTTTCATTTTCTTTCTTAAACTTTTTGGTTACGGGATTGCTTTATTTATATGTAAAAAACCTGAAAAAAACGAATAAATATAATTCAAACAAAGCTGCTTAGTTTTAGTATGTTGTAGTTAGCCTGTGACAGGCACGTGCGGTCAGAGGAGGCAGGTGAGGCAGTGCCTCACCTAGCCACCAGGGGAGGTAAAGGGCTCAAAATGGTCTCCTCAGTTGTCACCATAAGATGTTAAAAATGAATAATATAATAAAAATAAGTATTAATATCTGTCCTGCGGTCTATGCTTTTAATGCAATTTGGGTGTGTTTCCTATATATTTTGATCATTTCATAGTCAAAATAGCTGTATTTCTTGTTCAAATAACAACAGAGAGACGAGAATCACAGGAGTTGAGGCAGTGACAGGTAGTGCCTCTCAGGGCGTGCGTGTGAGGGTGTGCACCACTCACACACTGTATTGAGCGCGTGCAGACGGCGCGTGCCTGCAGCCAGCAGGAAAATATAGGCCTTGAGGCAGCCAGTACCTTTGCCTCAAAGATGGGGGGCGATAGTGAGCCTGCATTTAATAGTTCACAACACGAGTAAATTCAGAAGAAAAACACAACAAAACAACCAACAACATTTTACTGCTAACGCATTAAACTGAAAACGGAGGATGTAATATCTAAGATAAGACATTTTTCAAAACTGGACTTTCAGTCAAAGTCATAAATATATGGAGACCAACGCCAGAACTGCGAGAATTATTTCAAACCACGGGCCTCCCAGGACGGACTATAATGCGAAACGGATTGGTATTCTAAAAAAAAGACTGGCTTTGTGGCTGTGGTGCAAAAAAAAAACGTCTTTATTGCTTTCCCTGATTAAGTAAAGGTAAGAATACTGCAGTGGTGTGTTTAAAATGTACAGTGGTGTGTTTAAAATGTTTTTCAATTTAATCAAGAATGGGATAACAACCATAATTTAATATTGTATGCTCGTAAATCTGACTTGTGAGTCAGTGCCTTAGCGCACTGGTTTTCAAAACCTTTCATACCAAATTGGACCCGCAAACAAACTGACCCACAAGGGTCCGTTTGGTTTCATGGCCACACTCTCAAGGAGTTACATCCCGTTAATCAACTTTCCATCATTTAGCCTGGGGACCACCTGGAATCCTAGTCCCCGGACCACCTGTTGAAAAGCGCTGCCTTAGAGTCATTGGCTACTGTACGTTTGTAAATCTGACTTCGAGTCAGTGCCTCCCCAACCCCATCCCTCACCGCACGTCACTGAGTTAGCCATATAGTTTAGTTGTAGTATACAGTCTGTCCTGTCTAGTTCTGTGTCTAGCTGTCGGTTAACTTTCACTACTTGCCACTTTTTATACCTGGTTATAGCTTAGCACCTTCACCTAATCACCTCACTTTATGCTGTTACAGTTTCACTTTATTGCCTTAGTCTGTTGCACTACCGTCACTTGTTCTTGTGTTTGTATTTGTCCCTTTTCTTATTGCACTGTCTATTGTCTTTGCACTGTGGAACAATGGAAATGTTATTTCATCCCTGTATAGTGTATACAGTATGTCCTGACATACACTGGAGTGACAAATAAAGAACCTTGAACCTTGAACTAGAGTTAAGAAGCTCAATTCTTGAAGTATGCATGTACATAACAAATATACTCGTACCTTAAAAAATAAGACCTAAATTTATTTTTCTCTGAAACCTCAATTTCCATTTTCCACAAAAAGGCAATTATTTATTTTAAATATGTTTTATATGAATAGGGTGGTTCTTATTGAACAATAAGAGAAAAGTATTTCTTTTCTCTTATTGGAGTCATGGACTATATTCTCTTAAATCAGGGGTCGGGAACCTGTTTGGCTGAGAGAGCCATGAACACCACATATTTTTAAATACAATTCTGTGAGAGCCATACAAATTTTAAAGCCTAAAATACAAGTAAATTTGTGCATTTCATTTACTTTCAACACTTTTAAAGTACAATAAGTCTGAGTTATTTTAATAACATTGTTATGCTGTTCAAATCAATGATGAGTATTTATTTTTTGTTTAATCAAGCTAGGGGAGAGCTATCAATCTAGCTCTCCCCACAGGGGGGACCCCAAGGTGAAATGTTGAAAAGGCGGCATCTATGACAAGAATCAATGGCACTATGTATCATTTCACACAGAGGAATCAAGGTGGTGCCCAATATGGTTTGGTGTGGAATTCTCCTTTTGGTGTGGAAAATTCCCTAATTAGCGCAGCTGCTGCCCCACTTGCAGCGCATAAGCTGATGTGTCTAAACACGACACAATCTCTCTTCAGAATTGTTTGATGAAGTCATTTAAAATGTGTGACCCATACACCCAATGAAAATATACTCTTCACAGAGTATTGGCAACTTGGAAATGTAAAAATCGGTTCTGCAGCGATTGAAGACGGAACATCTGAAATCTCAAATGCCGGTATCTGCTGCGATGGTGACAGATACTGGGAGAGAGTGTGTTCTGCACAGAAGATGCACAGAATGACAGTAAGCTTTTGATAGTCCAGTTTGATTGAATTCAAATACAGCAGGCTAGTTTAAATGAAAAAGAGAGAAGAGAGCTGTGTAATAATTATGTTTTAAATTTGGGATTTTTCCTCGTCATCGTGTTTAGCGGGCCAGGTGCGGCATATGCCTGTATCCGCCCCGATTTCAACACATTTCAAGTACAATGAATCTGAGTTATTTTTAACATTCTTATGCTGTTGCTAATCAATGATGAGACATTTGTTTTTTTTTAATCAATGCCACATACACTGCGACAACACAGACACTGCTGATAGATTGCTTTACGCCTGTTGACTCATCCAAAGTCGGAGAAAAAAAAAAGGTGCCACATTCATGTCCTTTACTTGCGTTGCCTCAATTTGATTTGACATGATGGTACGATCGTGAACAGTTTTTGACGATTGATAGATAAATAGATTGGATACACAACAAGTGTATATTTGCCACTTTCCCACTGAAATTACTGCAAACTTGCTTTCTAGTCGCCGGTGACCGGCGCCGGTCCCTGCGCAAACGAGTCTAATGACACTTTTTTTGTATAATTAAAGATTTGCCTGCGAGCCAGATGCAGACACCAAAAGAGCCACATATGGCTCGGGAGCCATAGGTTCCCGACCCCTGTCTTAAAGTAAACAGCACAACACATTGCATTTTTTTTTCTCTTTAAACAGAACAAGGTAGGCCTTGAGGCAGTGTGACACAGTTCTACCGGAAAAGTGCTAGGAAAGGGGAAACGATGATTCTCGAATTTCTTTTTTTTTTTTTTTTTTTTTTTTACATTGCCCAAATTCTGAAACCTCGATTTTGATTCGATTTCTATTAATTGTGAAGCCTTAGTCCAGGGGTGCCCAAAAGCATGTATAACAGTAAGTAACACCATCACCACCATTTCAAAGCTCCCACTTTCTAGGGCTCTCAAGTCAAAAAGAGTGCGGGCACTGCTGCCTAGGCCATATGCTCTGAAAATAAAGCCGGACTAGATTCTATTTTCCAACCCTAGATTCTATTTTAAGCAGCTAGATTCCAGTTTCTGGTGCTAGATTCTAGTTTCTGAGGATAGATTCTTGCTCCTGACACTAGATTTTAGTTTCTGAGGATAGATTCTAGCTCCTGACACAAGATTCTAGCTCCATGACGCTAGATTCTAGCTCCTGACGCTAGATTCTAGTTTCTGGTGCTAGATTCTATTTTCTGAGACTAGATTGTATTTTCTGAGACTAGATTCTAGTTCCTGATGCTAGATTCTAGTGCATGCCGCAAGATTCTAGTTTCTGGCACTATATTCTACTTTCTGACACTAGAATTGCTAGACGCTAGCTGCTAGTTTCTGATTTTCTAGTTTCTTTACGCTAGATAGTTATCTGCAAACATTTGAGGTTTGAGGTTAAAATGTTTGCTTCCGAAATAATATATTCAAAGGTTTGGAGCCAGATTTTCATGATTTCTCAAAAAATACAAGCTCATACACGCTCAGATCTGCTATTTAAAAAAAATAGCAGATCTGAGCGTGTATGAGCTTGTATTTTTCATCATAAGAGGGTGTGTAGCTGTGTGTGTGCATGACGTGTGTTTTGATAAGAAGTGTCTGTGACACGCATCTGTCTCAGTGAGCTCGATTAGTGTAAAATACGTAATGCATCCTTCTATCCATACAGGTCTGACCAGTATCTGGTGGTAATGTAATCCTCACACACACACACACACACACACACACACACACACACACACACACACACACACACACACACACACACACACACACACACACACACACACACACACACACACACACACAGATTTAACTCTTTGAGAGCATAAACATGAAACCAAATGGACCCGCAAGGGTGGGGGGGGTCCCACCACTTCTCTCACATCTAAAATATGTGTGGGGGGGGGGTATATGTTTTTTTTTTTTTGACTTGTCATTTACTTTTATGGATGCAAGTAAGCATCGGAATGCATGCATGCATCTAAACAGGCTATACACGTCTGTATGTTTTAATATTGTGTCTGTGTGCGTTGCGCACGCATGTGCATGCAAATGTGCGTGCAAGTGTGCACGCTCATGTCTTATGGGGCGTCCCCCGACTTCTAAAAGTCCCACTACAAACTGATCGTTACACGTTTCTCAAAAGCTCTCTTCATATTTCACAAGATGAACACAGTATATACAGTATATTGGTACAAAAGGCTGTCGTCACAGCTACCCATGATCAGATACAATAAGCATATATAGATAATTCTGGAACAATCTGGTTACATGGACCACACCTGATCAGAGTGACTTATAGCCTACTTGTCTCCTGAAAACAGTTATCACAGAGATCTCATACAATGACCGCATAGTAGTAATGATAACCAGGTTACAATCACAAACAGCTATAGCAGGTTCTGAAAACGGAACTTTCTGTGGTGACCAAATGCATAATACAGAGACATAATGGCACCCTCAAAACAGCAGATCGACAAGGTGGTAGTGCGACCCAGTTAAAATCCATGGTGACATACAGTATGTAAACCCAGTCACAACTCAGAAATCCCCAAAATATCCATCAGACTGCACTTTCACGTCTGTACTCACACATAGTCTAGACATCAAACCCCTGTCCTCCTTGAGCCTGCCTTAGGACACCTGCCGTGCCATTTGACAGGCGTACCTGTTATTGAAGTGACCAAGATCCACATACTAATAACCACACATGCACTATTCACTGATACAAATCACTGACTGCTGAAACAACTCAACTCACTGACTGCTGGTTCACATCTTCATTGGATTCCAGATCCAGAAACATGTTGGATCCACAGATACAGCAGCAGAACAGCTTCCATCACATCACTACAGCAAACAGCAGCAGAACAGCTTCCATCACATCACTACAACAAACAGCAGCAGAACAGCTTCCATCACATCACTACAACAAACAGCAGCAGAACAGCTTCCATCACATCACTACAGCAAACAGCAGCAGAACAGCTTCCATCACATCACATCACATCACAACACAACACATCTCATCACATCACTACAACAAACAGCAGCAGAACAGCTTCCATCACATCACTACAGCAAACAGCAGCAGGTCTGTGGATTCTTCGGCCATTTAAATTTGAATTTTATTTGAGGAGCACTTTATTTAGGAATGCATTTAGGAAGATATTCGATAAATGAAATTCGAAAGACGTTCCTGTTTCAGGTGGGTTGATTAAAATGTATGAATAAGCACTTAAAGCAAAAGAAATTATTACCCAATTCCCAGATTTCCATTGGTGTGGTTGGTAAAAAAACAAATTAAGACATTTTAAAATTCAAATTCAAATTGAATACACAGACCCAGCAGAAACAAAACAAATAAAACAGTTCCGTACTTTGAGGTGTCTTCTACTGGTAGCTCTAGGGGTTGACATCTGGCCGCTTCCCTGGTGCTTCAGACAGAGCGTACGTTGGCACCCTAAGGTTTTAACTCTGCTGATGATGAGTCCATCCAATCACTGCTGGACACCAAGGTCACGTGATTCACCTGGAAGACACATAACATAAACACAACATTTCACTCTTTATCCACATTATATACACTGTAGGAAAGACTAATCTCCAAAAAACATTATATTTCCTTTACATGTTTTAGCTCTGATATTTAAATTCTTCTATTACCACCGCGTCACAACGTTGGCTGGTGCGTTATTTATGTATTTTATTGGGTAGGATAATATTAGGACAAATGGGGAAGTGTATGGTAGAAGTGTTTGTGTTGGAGAGCCTCGGTATGGCCATTCCGGTCATATGCAACCTCTGCAGAGAGATGGAGACGCTAGAAACTACTGGAGAAACGTGAGCATGTTGGGTGTTGCTATGCCAAGTGTTGAGAAAAAAAGTCCAGGGCAGGCTAGGCCCATACAGACCAGTGCAAAGAAAATCAGTCCTGAGCCATCCAGCCAATTACATTTAGACGCTTGCTTGGATTACTTGCAGGCATGTTGATGTGGTAATTATTTTAGTTGTAGCCTATTTGGTAGTATTGATTTTTTTTTTATTATTATGTCTTTGGTCAGATGGGGACCTAGGCTAGAAGTGTTTATGTGGGAAGCGAACAGCATTTCCCGCATGCCAATAAAAAGCACTGATGTGAACTCCCCAGCCCAATTTTAAGTCACACAAGTCACTATTTTCATATTTGATATTAATTTGAGTAGCACCCCCTCCTACACACACATTATCTACTGTATCAACTATATAAACATGATGTTGGAGCCCATCGCCCCCTGGAAACTATGGACAACTGTTGTATTCTCCCATAAACTGCAAATATTGACTACAACATGCTGCAGCTTCACAATTTGTTTCATGGACTTATACCACAAGACAAAAAAGTTGTAGGGCCTAATTGCTTAACTGTTTATGCCCTGCCCCCTCTGTCTTCTTATGCCCCATGCACAGGCATCACTTTTGTTTACTACATGCTACAGCCTCACAATTTGGTACATGGACTTGGACCAAACAGTCTTGCGCTCCTGCTATTTGTGCGTGGCGTGGTGCTAGGTTTGGAGTGGGCCGCAGGCCTGCTCCAATTCTAGTTATACCAAATGGTCCCACATTTGTCAAATCATCAGCACACATCAGACAGTTTACAAACTTTACTTTCATTCACTGGACAGAGAGATCACTCATATAAAGACTAAACATGTCTGGCAAATACAAGCTCACAAGCTTTTTATTCGTTGCCCCAACCTTTCTGTCAAAGTCATTTATACATGAGAGCTCTAAGAGTGTACCAAATATACATTAAAGTTGGTCATAATCTGTGTACAGAACACCTGGATGCTGTTTAGATATACTTTCATCAACACATTGGACAACAATTCAACAGCAGACTAGAAAGGACATGTTCTAAGTCCAATAACTATGCTTTATTGGCTGTTGGATCAAGTAAATATAAAAATATGCCCATTAAACAGCATTTAATGAATCATAAATAAAACACTCAATCTACAGCCAGAGAATGATGCTGCACTGCCACCTACAGTATATAGACAGAAATTACCTCCCATTTGTCCTTCCATACATTTGTCTTTTATAAGTTAAAATGAATTAGGAAGAACTGTGTCTGTGACATAAAGGAAAGGATAAGGAATGGGAATAATTAATATTCATTGTTATTACTACTAGTAATAACAATGAATTGCATTTTTATATTGCTTTTCTAAGTGCTCAAATGACTTCACCTCATTCATACACTGGGAGGTGAAACGATGAACAGCAGCATCCTCACTTCACACACCAACGGTGGGGAGCTGTAGCTCACCAGAAAGAGACCATAGATTGGAGACAAGGTGGGTGTTACATGCCACATAGTGTAGGTTTGCTTTGTGTTCTTCCCCTGTCTCTCCCTCCCTCCATTTCTCATGCTCTGCAGGTTTGAAATCACCAGCCATACCTTGTCTGCCAATAATCAGCCTGTTACCTTGACTCCACCCTCATCCAATCACCATTACATCACCTGCTGCCTGTAAAAGCCTCCTATCCACCTCAGCTCATTCTCTCAACCAGCATTTGTGTTCTCTGTCCTGTTGTGCAGCCTGTCCCTGCTGCCCCCTGTTTTGCAAACCCTATGTTAGTTTATGTTCAACCACTAATGTAAATTCGGTGATATATGCCCTGCCTTGGGACAGGTAAGAGAGTTGCAAATTGCCACATTTACTATGATGTTGACACTATATGACAGATTAGGGAATTCAATGTTTTTTTTTTTTTTTTTTTTTCCATTTTCAAGAAACCACATTACTCCAATTCATTTATATGCCCTAAAAGGCATTAGGCATCAATCTACCTTAATCCCTGTGATATCAGTGTACTTGATTTTTGCCATAGATGACCCTGCTCTACATTTCACCCTGAGGTCCCTCTCTCTCTCAGTTTGCCATGCTGCAGGTTGTCTTTATTCTAATGTGGGGATTTTAGTACAAGTTTGGACTAGAGTGACATAAAACACATGAGTATCAGTATACTATTAAAATGTGATGGTGGTGTGTTCATTTTTCCCAGCGTTTTTCAAATAGCTCTGCCTTATTCTTCAGTTCATTAAGTTATTTTCTCCATGGAATACAAATGGAAACATGGAAACAAAAATGTATATTTCTTCCATAATGTTAATCTTTTTTCGATGCCATCAACAATATCCTGAACAGATATAAGTCATCATTTCCTATTATGCCCTCTAATGTCAATCCAAGATACAAGCTACAAGGGTCATGATTTATGTTATATCCCATAATCTTTTTCAGATTCTGATGAACACAGTCCCAGAATGTGTGCACATCTTCACACAATCAGAATATATGGGAACGACTGGCACTCGCATATCCAAATTGTCTCCAGCAATATTGTTGCTCTCCCAATTGTTTGCTTTGGATTTTTGCATAATGAACTCAAATTCTTCCACCCAAATTCCCTCCATCTCTTAGAGCTTGTCAGCAATCATCAACCCTGACAGTGGGTAAATCAATGGGTAAAACACTGAAACAGTGGGTAATTCAGGCAACAACTGATGACCTTTCATGGTGAATTCCTTACATGTGGACCTTACATGTCCATTCTTCAATGGCAGGGCATGTAAACATTAGATCGAATCACTGTCCTCCTGAACCGATATCTTCAGCCTGATTCATAACACACTGACCTGTGGACTAATGCTTCCACATGCTGGTTCATAACAGGACTAACAGTTGGACTCAAAGAAGGCTGAGGTTGTGAGCACATGATAGTGTAAAAAGTCTGCAGTCTCGGCCATCAGTTTTTGAATGGCTGTGGATGGGAAATAAAAATAGCCGTTGCGGCAAAGTGCTGCAAAGATGCAAAAAGACGTTGCGTTGCGTTTCATCTACCAGTATAAAACACGTCACATGACCTCAAGACGATGCGTCCAAAGGACGCAGTTCGCAGTATGGTGTGACCATCCGTTGACAGTCTTCAGCTACTTCTCTTTTCACCAGGGTTGAACAACTTGGTTCTCAGCATACACTTACAATGGGGATATTTACAAGAATTTTGAAATTTCTGAAATGTATTTGTTGTCACAAAGTGTGTATGATATAGGTTTGCATGTATTCAATGCATGATAAGTACCACTAAGCTGCTAGCCTACATGTGATTGAATTATTGACTAGCTGTACATCTCTACTTCACTTTTTGGTATGATATCAAACTTGAATTTGCGCACCTGTTACGAAATTAACACTCAAATTGGTGGCCTGGTTCATGACCTAATAGCTGTATCTGTATCATTACTACCACTTGGCTGGATAACATGGCATTTACAATGGCCTGTCTTTTGATTGTACTGATTCTATTTATGAACAAGAGGAGTGGTTTTCTGAGTAGAACACAGACAGGCTTCAAAAAGGGAGGTACAGAAAACCTGCTGTACTCTGCTCCTCCCACAGATCACCTCAGATCACCTCTGCTTCAACACATCACCACCTCATCTCTGCTTCAACAGGACCTCCTCACCTCTAGGTAAGTCCAGTGAGTGTCTCTAGACCTTGTCTCTTCTCGTGACCAGTCTTGAAACAATTTTTCGTTGTCTTGTTCAATTTGTATAGCTCTCATCTCAGTCTTACTCTTCCACAATCTCAGTCTTACCCTTTTACTGTTAATTAAAACCTGTAGTCATGAAGCATAGCTTTAGTTTGATCATGAGAAGAAAGCTACGATGTGTTTAACTTTTAGACAGGCTGAACAAAAAGAAATCAAATAGACTGAGCGTCCAACTTATTACTCTGAGTCAGACTGCTTCATCTATCCTCATTCTCCTACACATTTCTGTGATACAGTAGTAATTGGAATCAGCAATAGTTAGTGACAATTCATTGTGTCCATTGTGTTTATATAATTGTCTAGTCATAGTTATGAGTTATAGTCATAGTTAGTTAGTCATAGTTAGTAATAATATATAAGTTAAATAATTGTGCCATGTGCACGATTCTTTTTCCTTGTTTATCACCCAGTAAATGAAAGCCTGGGTGTCAAGGCTATAATCATCCAGCAACACATGGGCTTTAATAAGCTAATTCGCCAAACTTCCTTTTTCACTCAATACTGTTTTGTAGAGATATAATATAATGCACTATATGTGAAATGAAGAGTGAAATATTTTACAAGCACTTGGAGATGTTGAAAATGACCAAGTTGTGACGAGTTTAAAATACTGTCTTGTGGATCTGTGCGCAGCGGGAAAAAATAAAATAAAAACGGCTCAGGGGCGGTGTGCACAAGTTTAAAAAGTAAAAATAAATAAATCACATTTCTCTCCAGAGGGAAAACAGCTTCTCTAACATCTGGCATGCCCTTGACACAATGACATCCACATGCTCTTCCAGTTCTTTTATGTATTTTGGCACGTGAGCAAAACTGATATTAAAAATACATATTTGAATAAATATTGCTGCCCTATACATGATTGTGAGCTATTGTTGGCAAGCTTTTCCCTTAATTCCTATTTTGTTCACACACCTTTGGGAAGGTGACAGTGGAACTAAAAGCACCTGTAATCTGTGTGATGGAAATATTTGAATATTGGAAATATTTAATATTTCAGAATTTGATTGTGAATGATTTTTACATATGTCATATATGAGTATGACTATTGATTAGGCCTACAGTATGCATTTTACATTTTGGCCTCTCACCCACTGAAAAGTGAAAGGTTTTCTGTCTACCACCTTGGTTTTGTTATAGGAAAGAGCTTTATTTTCATTTTAGTTCAGACGGCCTTATCAACTAAATTCGGCATTTGACCTTGCTCACTTGGGTGAGACCCTCTCTCTCTCTCTCTCTCTCTCTCTCTCTCTCTCAAAATTAGCGGTTTGGCTTAGCCGCAGGAACAAGGCTCAAGGGGTGGGGTGTGTGGACCCTGTCCCTATATTGACTGGGCTTGTGAAAGCACGCCTAAGGATAGAATACTCCTATTTTTTGATGACGGACAATCTCGAACTTTTCCAGGAAAAATGGGCGATTGAGGGAGTTCTGTGCACAGTGGGAGAAAATGCTGAGCTGATAATGTCGTGGCTGTGTTTGTTCTCCCCCCCCCCCCCTTGCTTGCTATTAGGTATGTAGTTTAGGTTGTAAATAGGTTTGTACCACCCAGCAGTGAAAAAAAAAAAATCAAAATCTCTCTCCCTCTCTCTCTCTCTCTCTAACCACTCTGTAAGGTTTGGGGATTTTCCAGAACTACATTGTATTAGAACTACATCTTCCTGCATCTTCCATCTTGCATTTAGGAAGTTGCATCATGCCATTTCTGAACTTAATTTCCCATAATTCAATGTAACAAGGTGTCATCATTAGGGTTGTATTAATACTTGTTTAGGTTAAACTAGAGAGGAAATTTATGCTACGGACTGCTGTGTGTGGATGATATCCCAACTTCTCTCCATTTAGAATGGAAAAGGAAAATGTTTATTGTGGTGAGGCGTAAGTCAGGTTAATTCCCTTTGGTTGTATTCTCAACGCTCATAAAGCTCTGAGTACTTTTTGTCTGAAGTACATTTACTCTGATATTAATCAACGTTTCGATCGCTTAGGATTACCAGTAATCCTGAAGAAGATCCTAAGCGACCGAAACGTTGATTAAAAGCAATAGGAGCTCTACAAACCAGTGTTGCGGACCTTATTTCTTTTTTATAATGATTTGATTCCCATCAGCTGTACCCGTGTGTGTGTCACTTTATTGTTAACCTGCGAGATCAGACAATTCCACTATAACATTGGAACAAAAGTGACATAAATTGGTGCACATAATTGCTGGCGTCTCGTGTTATAATTACTCATCATAGTGATATCTTTTAGAGGACAGGGTTACTTGAGGACAGACAAACAAACGTGTTGAGTGATCCATGATGGCTGTGAAGGAATGCATAAAGGAATGCAGTCTGATGATCCTTGAACAATTAACCAAAAATATTCTGATGCCCCATTCTGCTGATAGAGGGTTTCCATTTGAAGTGTTTTAATTAAGCAATATTACACAAGAGGGTGTGGTTTAACATGATGTTTTTATACATGAGACATAGTGCAGGCCCCTGGGCTGCAGAGGTCAACATCCCATCCCATCCCATCCCATCCCAGCTACTCCAATAGACATAGAGCAGAGAATCACAATATGCCTATGATTAGCCCTCCCCCACACTATATGCCACCAAACTTCACACCACACTTGCTTACTACTAGCGCAATGTTCTTAGCCACTCATTGCGATCCAACTCTACCCACATTGGCTAATATAAAAGAAAATAAAACATACACATTTGGTCCGCTCAGACTATCGTGACGTCAAATCTATACGGTCCAGACGTTGACACAACTTGTGGAACTGGCTCTGTGTGTGGCTCTGCTATACAAGCCAGAGAACGGGGATGGTGAACGGAGATGAACGACATCTACGTTCACTTCCAGGGAAAGGTCTAATGGCGGCCGCTCCACCTAGACTTTTACTGAGCATGGGGACAGCTATTGGCAACTCCTCGGGCCGCAGCCCAGCTTGAATGATCTTGAATATAGGCCTAATAAGATCCATGTTGTCAGCCTCAATTCAAAGCTGCACAGCCGCTGCAAATCACATAACAATCAATCGTTTTATTGGAGGCCACTGTTTTCCACGCTGTTTTCCGCCCCCTTAATGTCGCAACTCTTCTACTACTTGCTGTGGCCGTAACACGTCACCAACCCCTCCCCTCCTCATCTCATTCACTGTAGCGGTAGCATATGTTCCCTGCTGCTCGCATGCAAACAAGTTGACCGCACCGCTTGCAACTACTTCTGCATGGAATGGACATCGCCAACTTCACAAAGCGAGCATACATCACTTCTAATCATCCAGGACGCGAGATTTCTTTTTCTGCTATGGAGGCGGGATTGTCCGGATCCCGTGTTTACAGCGAGATTAGGTCAGGGACAACAATAATAAGAATAATCAATGACATGTTTGCTGCGATTGATTGAGGCTTGGCTGGTGGGGACACTATGAATGGAGCAGCAGCATACTATATAATATTAATACTACTACTAGCAAAGTCAAACAAATGGACCCTTAGGATTGTGTAACTGTGCACAAAAGGAATCTACAATACATGGATCTGTTGTAGCCAATCTGCAAGCTCACTAACAGGTCTCCAGGGCCATAAGGGTCCATTTGGTTGCTACTAATGGGTCCATGTTGTTCCATTTGTTAGTTGTAATAGTTGTAATAGTCATAATAACAATAGCCTATAACCACTTTATTTGTATAGCACCTTTCATGACAAAATGCAAACTTTCACATTCCATAAAAGAACATTTTAAAGCAGCTTGCAGTGTTCATTTTAATTCCAAGAACCCCAAGTTTGACATGAAGTAGGCTACATGCCCCCCCCCCCCCCCCAAATTATATTGTGCAACCACTGTTCATGTAACTCTAATCTAATGTACAACATCTCTAACGGGTCCATTTGGTTCCATTTGTACACCGAGTTACACCCCCAAGGGCCCACTTGGGTCCTATCACTATATCAAATTTAGGTGTCCCCTGAAACTCCCTCAACTACGGGCCACATAGTATTGGTGTGTGTGTACATCAACTTATATACATTTGTATGTTTTGCCTGCACAAAAACTCTGCCTTATATATTGGCCTTTCCAATATTCACCCGAGTACCCTGCTATACAATCAGTTGCAACTATGTCTTATTCTTTGTTATGGTTTATAGGCCTATTCCACAGACCTTTGTCTATACTGATATTGGGTGCAATTCCCAATCGCTGTGGTGTAGCCAGGTATGGTGTAAGTCCTCTCATTGGCTGCATGGCAGCAAATCAGGTTTGGAGCCGTGCTCATTGGCTGCATGGCACCGAATCAGGTTTGGGACCTTGAGGTAGGCCTGAAAGCCTATACCACCAGGCCTGGGCCTGGGCCTACCAAATAACTATCCATAATAATTAAAACCAGTCATCAAGAGCTTCGGGGATTGAGAATTGCACCCATTACCACTGCCCAACTCCATATTCCATTTCTCCCCATAATACTGCTACATTACCTACCTCAGTGTTCATGTTCATAATCTTTCGGAATAATTTCATGCTACTCACTACTATTACAATTCCTCTTATGTCAAAAAATTAAGTTGCCTTTTTTGACGAAAGATGCAGTGTTGCAAAGTGTACAGAAATACTTGACTCAACATTTTCAACATTGGAGAGAGCGCAGGTCGCCTGTTGCCTGTTGCCTGTTGCCACAACGGCGCGGACTCTAGGTGTGAGGCCCGTGCAGCGGGCCTCATGTCTAGTGTTTACAATGCAACATTTACCATTATGCAAAACATTGTTAAAACAATGTGGTGGTATAGTTTGATCACATTGTGTGGTGATGTTTTTGTTTTTAGGAACTCCATGATCTGCCTGTAGAGTTACAGCCACACCTGAACTCCACAGATCAACAGCCTGAGAACAGCCTACACAGGTATGATGATCACTAACACACTACACTCAGTGAAAACACAGATGATGATGTTCACTAACAAACTACACTCAGTGAAAACACACATGATGTTCACTAACACACTACACTCAGTGAAAACACACATGACGTTCACTAACACACTACACTCAGTGAAAACACACATGACGTTCACTAACACACTACGCTCAAACACACACACATGGTGTGGACCAACGTGATTTTTTTTTTTTACACAAGACAATGCAACATTTAATCACATCACAGTTAAAACACTGTTGATCACATGAGGAGATTATTATCATCACAAAACACATGTAGGTTATTAATTATTGATCACATTCTAAGGGGATTATGTATCATACAGTGTAGGTCATTATTGATCACATTGTGAGGTGATTATCTAAGGCAAAATCAATGAGAAGCAGTTCGGAATTAATGTTCGTGAACAAGACTCTAAACCATGAACTACTTCCTCCCGATGGACAGTGTTGGGTGACACACATTATGTAACGCAATTTCTAACACAATATATTACCGAAATGCCGCAATGTGTACTTTAATACAGTATATTATTGAAGACGAAATATGTAATGTATCATCAAAATCATTCTGTCTTAAAACACTGTTTCTGTGTTATAAACAGGGTCAAACGTGCATCCTGCCCACCTAGTCAAAGACTATCGTGTGTCCTGTTTTTAGTGAGATGGGGGATGCAGTCTCTCTTTCCTCAGTGGCCTCGACACCCAGGCTTTCATTTTCGTCCGCCTTGCGCAAAAACGGAAAGCCTGGACTAACGCACGTTGGAAAGTGGCCTTGAGGGGAGTGTCAAGCTTCCGGGGTGGGCGTCGCTCTAAATAATGTGACGTAGAACAGCAGTGGACGGGCGTGGGAGGGGCCGGAGATGACGACACGTTAGTGAGGTCAAATCAGAGCGCAGCACTTCCGCCCCCCAAGGCCAAAATCATTGAGGGCTAGACCAGGCTATCTCCTCAGTGACTTGGTTCCTTGATTCTCACACTCACGCTGAGTACTAGGGAAGGGAGGGGCTCTCGTAATCATCATAGTCACACTGAGTGCAGCTCAGGGCAGTAGCCTGCCCTAAACCACACTGGGTGTAGAGTAGACTAGAGTCTATACAGTGTAAGTTATAGGATTGACAGGAGTACCGACAGATCACTTGTGTTAGCCTACATTCACTTTGACTGGACTACCCAGTGTCTGTCCTCTATGCACACTGTGTTGTTCTTAACTTCTTTAAAGGACCACTTCACCACTTTTCAACGTATATTCATATAATAGGTCCTCACTAATATACATGATAAAATACCACTATTTTTTCTACTCAGTCTGTGTCTCACAGGAGGGCTGTGGGCAGTTCAGAAACTTCTTCCAATGACATCATCATTCTGCAGATTTTTTTTTTTTTAAACAATGTTTTTGAAAAGATATCCACTTCATGTCAAAAATATTTCTATAATCTGACTGGAATTGTTTTGAGGTTTTGCATGTTGTATAATGATTTGATTTCCGGTCACCTGTACTGTGTGTCACGTTATTGTACTCTGCCAATTCCACTATCATTGGACCAAACCAAACATGAGCTAAATTGGTGCACATAATCAGTGGGGTCTTGTGATCAAGGTGTTATAGGTAATTATTCATCATAGTGATGCCTTCCAGAGGACAGGGTTATGTAAGGATGTTTTACCGGATGAACTAGTTTTGGTGCGTCAAGACAAAATCTTCATTCGATTTCCATGAAGATGATAAACAGGTGTGGTGTGTTGATCTGATCTGATCTAATCTGATCTGACAGAACTAGAGAGTTGACAAACATGTTGAGTGATCCACGATTGCATTGAAGGAATGAATAAAGGAATGCAGTCTGATGATCCTTGACCTTGACCAGAGTTGAACAATTAACCACCAAATTGTTTTGGAGCAGGTCTGACGCTCCATTCTCTGATTGAGGGTTTCCATGTGAAGTGCTTTAATTACGCAATAATACACAAGAAGGTGTGGTCTAACGTGATGTTTTTATACATGAGACATAGTGCAGGGCCCTGGGCTGCAGAGGTCAACATGTTTACAACATCACAGTTTACCATTAGGCAAAAACATTGTTAAAATCACGTTACATGGTGGTATACAGGTAGTTTGATCACATTGTGTGATGATGTGCCTGTAGAATTACAACCACACCTGAACTACACAGATCAACACCTGGCCTGAGAACAGCCTGCACAGGTATGATGATGTTCACTAACACGCTAGTTTTGTGTCATAGGTATAACCATGCCAAAATACATACAGTAAATATAGTTATTAGAGTTATGAACCCCCCCCCCCCCCCCCCCGACACAGATTTTTAGCAAGATTGATTCTCGAAAAAGTACATGAAATGTGGGCGTGGCTTATGGGGGACGGGGGTGGAGTTGAACATGCATATTAATTTCTGAATCTGGCTCGAAAAACTGTCCGCCTCGGAAATGCGACTTTTGAAGACAAAAGTGAGAAACAGTCGTCACAGGTGGGGAAAAAAAGCACAGATTCACCCCATATTTACTGATAAAAATGACATTGTCTTATAAACCAAGTGTCGATAAAGTTATCCAGACGTAGCTTCTTATATTCTAACGACAAAAGAAGCCTCATGCCCGGGCACTTCTTCTCTCTCACCCCTCCCCCCCGGAGGGGTGAGAGGGGTGAGCCGGAACTACGTCACTATTCTCAGAGGAAATACAGAGAGAGAGGATAAAGGGTTGCCATGTTGGCTTGTTTTCTGTCCATGTTAACCAACATTTTATTGGATATTATGCTCATCTGATTCTGGTGACTACTAGCCTATGTGTGATTGTATAATAATAATGGCAAAAAAAACATCCTAGATACATAGTATTTATAATGATAATGCATCACAATTACTGTTGTTGTTCCATTCATGCATAGAAACAATGGACTGTGGGGATGCTTATCTAAAAAAAAAAGTGGAGTACCTGCAAATTGGCCAATGTCCATAACAATTAAACTCGAGTAGGCTACTGTTGGCATTCCTGCATAGCACACTATTAATCATAGACATACAGTACATGTGCCTAGCAGGGTTATTAGAGGTGCGACATGGAGGGGTCAGCTCGAGCTGCTCATCATGCAGCCTGAATAGGGACAAGTTGGAGTTGGAAATACATTCTATACAACGAGGCCGGCATAAATAAGACAAACAACTAAAGTATGCTTATCTTGTATTATTACTACAAAACGATCTAAAATAAAGAGATCTAGGAGTTCAATGCATTTCTGTAAACTTTCGGTCCAGGACTTGTATTGAGAATGGGGACAACAAATAAGGACAAGTCTATACAGCATACCCGCGGTAAATAATAAAAATAAGAGTCACGTTATTTGTAGACTTAATAAGAACCAAAGTGCAGTACATATGAACATTAACCACATTATGCCGTTTAATAGATTACGTTTAAAAACATTTTGGAACAAGAGAAGCTTTGTTTTTGTGAAAATCTGGGATAGTTTCTGGCCATTGTCAACTTCTTGAAAGTGAAACATTAACACATTGTGAACCACTAGATCAGTGGTCTCAAACTGCCGGCCCGCGGGCCATTTCCGGCCCCCGAGATGATATTTTGTGGCCCCCACCTTAATATGAACGTTTAATATTAATGTGGCCCGCGACGGCCGCGAGTTCCCCCGTCAAATGCCGACCAGGCAACCAAAAGCATTTGCGGGAGAACAGTCTGTTACTATTGACTGTTGATTGCTGAGATCCTGTTTAAAGCCCGCCTACTGGCTTTGCCATTTACACAGAATAGCAAAGAGGAACCGGAACCCCGTGCAGTTTAGTTCATTCTGATTTGTCGCTGAACTGTCAATCAAACGAAATGCAATGACGCCATTGGCTGCAGTACGGGCGAGATCCTGTCATGGCGTCTCTCTATCCACCGCTCCGTGTTTACAAACACATGTAGGGAAAAGAAAACTTTGCCTTTTTACCAAGGATTGCGTTCGGTTTGATAAATAATGACAGCGGAGCCGTTTTCTAAAGCCCGATACGGGCGGACGCATGGCTTATAGAGCAGCACGCTGAGCTAAGGTAAGTAACCTAAAACGAGCTGTTGTGTCCCCCTTGCCCGTAGTGAACGGTGTTGTCGTTGCTCCAGGGCAGGCTTACATCTGCGCTGGATAGAATCATAGCCATCTAGTAGAAAAGTTGCGACATTGTGGGGTCAGAAACCGAACGTGCTGAATAGTATTTTCAAAGCCCCATTGCGCGACCACTGCAGACAGCATTGCCAGCAAAGATGAGACTGGTATATAGTTTTCAAAGAGGCTAGCGCAAATAAATAAAGGCACGTGTAAAACATGACAACTATTGGGATGGGAAACCAATGCTGCTAGTTGGGCCTAAGTGGCGATTCTGATGGTCCACTCTAGCGTCATGTTTGCAAGACTAGTTTCTCAGTGACTCTGACAAACTATATTTTTGATTTTATTTATTTTATGGCGCTGCTTTGTAGTGGCTGTATAAGTTCAAAATTGCTGTAGTTGGCTTTGTTAGGAGGAATATAAATTCATAGCTGAAGTAAAGATTTTGTTACTGCTTCCTTATTGGTTGTAATTCATGCCATCACAATCAAATCAGAGCCTCTTTGTTGATGGGTTGGCTGGTCCAGTTATTGTGTCCAGGTGTATTGTTTGTAGGTTCTATTGTCCAGTAAATAGTTCATTTAATATTGTTCAATTATAGTCATTATCATCATAATCCTATTATGTGCTACTGAATGAAACAGATGGCACAGTGGTATCAAAAGGAAGGAAGGAATCGAAATAGAAGGAAATAGAAAGAAATAGAAAGGAATAGAAATATACTTAAATTTAAGTGAAATGAAGGCGAAAATGGCGAAAAAATAGGCTTGAAATGGCAAAAAACGTTTGTCCAGGTGACGCGCTGTGGCTGCGGCCCGGCCTCGACCAGGCTCTGCTTCTAGTGGCCCCAAGGCAAATTGAGTTTGAGACCCCTGCACTAGATCAATACAACAAAAGTGAACACTTAATTTAACATGCAGTTTAATATGCAATTTAATATCTAGTTAAAGGGCAATTCTACCCATTTTCAACATGTTACTGTCAATATACCTTTAAGTTTCCTAGACATGGAGGTCTGGGGAAAAATACATTAACATGGTGAAACAAAACTTCATGACAACATCGAGTTGTGTTTCACCATGTCAATGATTTTTCTTTTAGGGCACTTTTTTTTCCCTAAACAGCCTATACATTTGTATGATCTCAGAAAAAATGGGTGGAATTCCCAGTAGGTATGTAACCAAATGGACCTATTTGGTGTGACGTTTTGGCTTTTAAGGTACACTTGTATAATGGTTCCTATGTATTATTATCGTTTTAAAGTAAAAATACCCTTTTAAAGGCAAAATGTATTACTATATTCATTTTAGCTACTATTATTAGGCTACTATTCAAACACCCTGACTCAACACTGCCCCCACAGTATTGAGGAGGTATTCTCATGCCCAAACTGTTCAGCAAAGAATAGGAAACAGCGCCCCCCTCAATGTCACAGAGCAAGAGCTGCATCTTTAAAAGCGAAATTCTCAAATTCCTGTTTCTCTGCAAGACATTACTCTATAAACCATATCTAAAAAACTGGTGGGTCAAACTGCACAACCAATATGTCAATTGTAGCTATGATCCTCTGCTTTCACATGACATGATAAAACAAAAATGGGAATTTCCTCAAAGATTCAACCTGGGTGGTGCTGGGACACAAATACCCATACATCCTATTTGTTGCAGTTATCCTGTTAGAGGTGTGTGTGTGTGTGTGTGTGTGTGTGTGTGTGTGTGTGTGTGTGTGTGTGTGTGTGTGTGTGTGTGTGTGTGTGTGTGTGTGTGTGTGTGTGTGTGTGTGTGTGTTAATACGAAATATTTAATTGTCTGCCAGAAGTGCAGAAGCACACAGGGTGAGATTCATACTTAAAAGGGGATTTCCACCAATTGTCAACATTTTTTTATGACACTCATTACCAAAGACCAGCATGCTAGCATTTGCATGTTTTCATGTTACAGGTTATTATGAAAAACATGTTATGTTTTTCAGTCCAGTCCACTCCAGTCGAGTCCAGTGAACAGTCCAGGCCCGACCAGATAATGACCAAAAATGAACAAGATGAACAACAAACCATGGATAATACTACTAATACTATTACTGAGCATTATATTGGGGTGAGTACATGAACACTAATACTACTACTACTACTACAAGTACAACACCTTAGGATGAAAGTGATTATTATGAAGCAATTATTATGATTATGATTATTATTATGACAGAGGGTAAAAGAGCAGGGGCTGACACCTCTGTTGATCCGTATGTGTGCATGGCCCTGCATATGTTGTGCGTGGAATATCATCTATAATAATAATGTTTTAAAATATAGATGCAAGCAGCGATAAGATGGGACCAAGCAAGCAGCCAAAGCAATAAGTACAATTTGCACAAATAAGCCATTGAAAGATGGAAGACTGAGCTTGAGAAATACATCATGTACTGTAATTGTGGGAGCAGGGCAGGGTTCTTGAAGACTCACACATTGTATTACCAAGTTTAGCAAAAAAACGACTGCATGGAACAACTATTTTGGGCGGAAGGAGAAGGAAAAAAAATGACAAAAACAATAAGGGACCAAGTCCACTTTGTGGACTGCTTGGTCCCTTAATAAGAACATACCGGTATTCAAAGACGATTCAAAGATCATTTTCCAGGGAAAAAAAAGTGGGGTTAACAAACTTTCCATCATTTAGCTGGGGACTGCCTGGAATCCTCTCAGGGACCACTGGTGGTCCCCGGACCACTGGTTGAAAACCACTTCCTGCTACTGGGAGGGTACAGTTCTTATCTGTACACACACTGTTTATATTCTGTGATGTTAAACTGTCTACCTTGACGCTGCAAACTATTCACCATCCGGGGACCTTACTATCTATGAATCATTTTAACTCTTTAAACTCCTTGTTTTAAGTATGGTTGTGTTTTATTTTTTTTTGCGTGTGTCTTGCAGGATGATCTACTTTCACTGCATGTATGTAGGCCTATCTGAGCGAGACCGCAGGTAACACACACACACACACACACACACACACACACACACACACACACACACACACACACACACACACACACACACACACACACACACACACACACACACACGAAAGTGACACTACCGAAATGTGATGTTTTTTATACATTTGTAGAAGCCGTTTTTTGATATTTTGTAGTGTATTGTCGTGTTATCTTATTGCCACATTATGCTCAAATTAGGATCAAGTATTAAGATATACGTACAGTACAGCATATGATAATCACTCATTTTTATACTCATTTATTGAACCATAGCCAGTAGAATGAATGGCTTGTATAGGGTCAGCATGTCTATTTATCTTCACTGTTTTTCGCTGGAAGTTCTGTGAGTTGAATATGCATGTGCGCACACACACACCAACAAACCAACACACACACACACACACACACACACACACACACACACACACACACACACACACACACACACACACACACACACACACACACACACACTCCTTTAAAGATCCATAGATTAGTTTATCTTTAGTCAAATAAGAACTGTGTTCCAAAACTTAAACAAATTATCCAAACCAGGGCTTCGAACCGGTTCAAAAAAACGAAAACCGAAAACCAAAACGAACGGAATTCTAAGGGATTTTTCAAGGAACGGAAACGAAAATGAATTGAACTTCAACTGTTCCGGTACGAAAAGTAAATCTGAAATCCACAAAACCGGTTAATAACTTTTTTTTTTTGTTCTCAATCAATGATAAATAAAGGTGCTCTTTGTAATGCAACTATCTGATCTCCGTCGGATAGTTGTGTTAAAGTTGCTTTTTTAATTTTTATATATATATATATATATATATATATATATATATATATATATATATATATATATATATATATATATATATATATATATATATATAAAAAAAAACACGCATATCGTGAATGGTAGCCTATTATACAACTATACGGTAACACGGCTACCACCGGCTTTTTCCGAGCCCCTTTTCCACCTCAAGCACTAAGCAATAGCAATGGCTGCATTAGTTGGCAATAGCAATGGCTGCATTAGTATGGACATCGCAATTACACACGATGTCAGAACAGCCTCCCAGAGTTGCTGTTTGGATGTGAACTGCCTCCCACCCTCATAGATCTTTCGCTTGAGGATGCTCCAGACATTATCAATACGATTGAGGTCAGGGGAGGATGGGGCAACACAATGAGTTTTTCCCCTTTTATGCCCATAGCAGCCAATGAAGCTGAGGTATTCCTTGCAGCATGAGATGGTGCATTGTTGTGCATGAAGAAACGGCTGCAGTGGGCCCAGAAATACATAAAGGCCAATTTTCAAACAGTCTTGTTCACTGATGAGTACCGTGCAGAGCTTGACACTAACACTTGCCCGCTTGCCCGGGGCAAGTAAAAAAAAATGGTGGGGCAAGTGAAGACTGCTATCTGGTTGCCCGATCGGGCAAGTGTGCAACTTAGTGCACTATAACACAACACAAGATAAATTTGTGTTGAAGGCAGTCATTGCAGTCTGCCTCTGTGTCTTTCCCTGCTTTCTAGCTATCCACAATTCCAGGCTGGATTTGGGAAACAAAACAGGCAATTTAACTTTCACATCAAAATGACCTAATCTTCTACATTCTCTAGTTGTGTAGACCTGGGGCTAATTAAGATGATGAATTTTAACTCTTGAGAGCCTAAGAAACCAAATGGACCCGCAAGGGTCCATTTGGTTTCATTTTTACGTTCTCAAGAGTTACATCTGCAAAATTTACAATATATTTTAGGGGGCAAGTGACCATGAGCTGAGGGCAAGTAGAACCTGACTGCAGAGACTCTGTCCGTGGTGCTGAAATGAGCTTTCTGTTATGGTAGCTGGAGTGACTCTGTCCGTGGTACTGAAATGAGCTTTCTGTTATGGTAGCTGTAGTGACTCTGTCCGTGGTGCTGAAATGAGCTTTCTGTTATGGTAGCTGGAGTGACTCTGTCCTTGGTGCTGAAATGAGCTTTCTGTTACTCTGTCCGTGGTGCTGAAATGAGCTTTCTGTTATGGTAGCTGGAGTGACTCTGTCCATGGTGCTGAAATGAGCTTTCTGTTATGGTAGCTGTAGTGACTCTGTCCGTGGTGCTGAAATGAGCTTTCTGTTATGGTAGCTGTAGTGACTCTGTCCGTGGTGCTGAAATGTATATTTACTGAAATGTAGGTTTACTTGCCCCCTATATATTTTAGGGGGCTTTGACACTAGCCGTCTTTGTACGTCTGACTGTAATAAGGTTGCTGTTCACCGGACTTTTTTAGATGAAAGTAAAGCGACATTAGCTCATCTCCCATATGCTGCTCGCATGGGCCCCACGCAAGCAGCATTTCTCCTTTCTCCTTTTAATAAAAGGAGAAGGAAAAAGTCTGTTTGGGCCTCGGGCCCCCCCTAGAGTGGCGATGGGGCCCATGGGTGCCACGCACCCATACACCCCTTGTAAATGACGCTAGTGTTCTCACGTCAGTCCCCTTCTCCTCTCACTGCACACACACAGTTCAAAAATCTCACACTTGCATTCAAAGCTACCAAAGGAATGACACCACCATATCTTGCTTGTCGTATAGCACCCTACAAGTAGGGCTGGGAGATATGAGATTTTTGCCATATCCCGATATGGCTCATTTCATATCCCGATACGATATAAATCACGATGGAACACATTTTTGTAAATTGCATGAAATGCAAAGTATATACACTCAACAAAAATATAAACGCAACACTTTTGTTTTTGCTCCCATTTTTCAGGGGATGGACTTAAAGACCTAAAATTCATTCCAGATATACAATATAACCATTTCTCTCAAACACTGTTCACAAATCTGTCTAAATGTGTGATATTGAGCACTTCTGGTTTGTTAAGATAATCCATCCCACCTCACAGGTGTGCCACATTAAGATGCAGATGTGACATCATGATTAGTGCACAGGTGTACCTCAGACTCTCCACAATAAAAAGACACCCTGAAATGTGCAATTTTCTTTTGCCTTATTGGGTTTATGGGTCTCCGAACCAGTCAGTATCTGGTGTGACCACCATTTGCCTCATGCAGTGCAACACATCTTCTTCGCATAGAGTTTATCAGATTGTCAATTGTGGCCTGTGGAATGTTGGTCCACTCCTCTTCAATGGCTATGTGAAGTTGCTGGATATTAGTGGGAACTGGTACACACTGTAAAAATGGTAATAACACAATATTACCACATTATTACCATTTCGACAGCGCATACCAGTTCCCACTAATATTCAGCAACTTCACATAGCCATTGAAGAGGAGTGGACCAACATTCCACAGGCCACAATTGACAATCTGATAAACTCTATGCGAAGAAGATGTGTTGCACTGCATGAGGAAAATGGTGGTCACACCAGATGCTGACTGGTTCGGAGGCCCATACACCCAATAAGGCAAAAGAAAATTGCACATTTCAGGGTGTCTTTTTATTGTGGAGAGTCTGAGGTACACCTGTGCACTAATCATGATGTCAAATCTGCATCTTGATGTGGCACACCTGTGAGGTGGGATGATTATTTTAACAAAGCAAAAGTGATCAATATCACACATTTAGGCAGATTTGTGAACAGTGTTTGAGAGAAATGGTTATATTGTATATCTGGAATGAATTTTAGGGCTTTAAGTCCATCCCCTGAAAAATGGGAGCAAAAACAAAAGTGTTGCGTTTATATTTTTGTTGAGTGTATATACAATTTTCCAGTGGAAATGGAGTTTGAAATGATATACTCAACAAGTCATATTACTAAATAATACTTGATTTAGACACCGTGTGAATCAGTTTGTATTTGACAATTTGGTTTGGTCAATTTGTTGTTTCTTTACCCAACAAAGAACTCAATTGAATCAGTGCTGCTAGAGCTGCTGATATAATTAGTATCATTTTGGGCGTCCATGACATGGAAAGGTTTGGGAACCACTGCTGTACAACATCCTCATAGGGACGATGAGGAAACGCCAGGAATCTGGCGACTCGCCTGCCGAGTCCAACAGAACCAAGCTGCAGCCTCGGAGATCCCGTGCTCTGCTAACCTCTCTTCAAACGGCTCCACTGACCATCTCGCTAATGTTCATGCCATAGATATAATAATATTATGGTCCTTTGTTTCACGGATCCAAAACAAACAAAACGACTAATACAATATACATACAGTAGTAGCAGCGCTGCGCGCGCGTGTGTGTGTGTGTGTGTGTGTGTGTGTGTGTGTGTGCGCGCGCGCGCGTGCGTGCATGCTCTCTCTCTCTCTCTCTCTCTCTCTCTCCTTATTTATTGTTTCAACTATGTTGACGTGCTTGTTGCTTTTCTCGTGCTTATCAAAAGCTGGATGACAAAAATCCTTTGTCCCTGTATGATAGCGCTCAAGCTGCTATTCATGCAGCCTGAATGGGACAAACTGGAGTTGAAATACATTGTTTACAACGTAGCATAGCCGCCATTGGACTGGCCCCATGAAGTGAAGGGAGTTTAACACGTGTTTTTTTCCCTCCCCCCAAAATCACGCCACCGGTCCGGAGAACTTTAATCCCTGCCACATCCACACAACAGAAGTTGCCCCTCTTTTAGGCAGGAGCTCCTTGTGTTGTGTTGACTCGAGAGACTGAAGATTGACGTTGCTGTCTTTATCCATGTTTCCTCCACTACTACTACCCCCCGGCTCTTCCATCATGTTTGTTTGTGTTTTAGCAGCAGCAGCAGCATGTGTATTATGGAGCGCTGCCATAAAACACAGCATAAAGCGTGTTTTTTGCGACACTGCGATATAAACGATAGAGCTCATTTTAGACGATAGAAATGCACTTCCCATTGCAGTCAGAACTGCAGATTCACTCCCAATCTAAACTATGGAATGAACTTCCCATTGCAGTCAGAACTGCAGATTCACTCTCTATTTAAACTATGGAATAAATGTCCCATTGCAGTCAGAACTGCAGATTCACTCCCAATCTACCAGGATTTTTTGAAGACACGCTTTTTCACTTCTTAGCTCATAGCACTAGTACCAACCTAGTATTTTAGTTGGCATATTAAGTAGTTCTATAGCAGTTACATGTATGGTAAAATGTACTTAAATTGTAAAGTAAAGCTAATAGTGTCTACACTGTGTTTCTCTCTAGCATACAACAAGTTGCACAACTGGAGTCCTCAGAGAACAATCAGTTACGACTGGTAATACCCGACAAGTGAGTCATAACAATGCTAATGCTAATGCTTTCTTGTCTGCTCATGGCTGCATTTTCAGCTTATGGATAATAATAATGATAATAATACACACTAATGCAATATGACAAGCTTCATGAAAATCAGCTATTAGCATCTACACTGTAACACTTGAGTTACAAATCTATAAGGGTCCATTTGGTTACCAACTCTCAATTCATTTAGCTAGGGACCACCTGAAATCCTCTCAGGGACCACTGGTGGTCCCTGGACCACCTGTTGAAAACCCCTGGTTTAGCCGCTTGCTTGGTCCCGTACTATTGCGGCTTGCAGCTATATTTATTATTATTGTTATCTAACAAGGTTTATTGATAGTGTCTCTGATTGTGAACAATTTGTGGTTTATTGTGTTCTTCCAGTTTGCAGTTCAAACAACCCAGTATCCTGCAGGGGTGAGAAACCTGTCTGTCTGTCTGTCTGTCTGTTTCCACCAATACTTGACTTTTTTGGTCATATCAGCTCATCAGATTATAATGTGATATAGTGATATAGTGATTAGCCCTGTATGTACAATCCCAAAAAATCCCCTCCACAGGGATTTTTTTGTCGATCGGGACGTTCATAGACGTTTTCAGGCATGTTGTAGTGACCAGTGTTGGGCAGCAACTAGTTAAATATTACATATTACTATAACATTATTACTTTTTCCAGCAGAAGTAAAGTAAAGCTACTCTGCCAAAATGTGTAATAAGTAATATGTTACTTTGTCAAAAACACCTCATTACTTATATTACATTTGAGCTTGTTGTTGCATGATGTGAAAACAGAACAGATCTACAAGCTATCAACAGATAATAGAGATGCACTATAGTTTGTAGATCCTAATCCACCACAGTATTTTGCACACATGACACAAGTTATCACAGTTGTCACTAAACAGATTGTGTTGTACATCTCTATTCCTGTTTGGGTGAGAGGATGGACTTGGGAAAGTAATATTGTAATATGTAATATATTATTCTTTGATTCTAGTAATATGTTTTTCTATGGGGTCGTAAGTGAAGTGTGTGTGTGTGTGTGTGTGTGTGTGTGTGTGTGTGTGTGTGTGTGTGTGTGTGTGTGTGTGTGTGTGTGTGTGTGTGTGTGTGTGTGTGTGTGTGTGTGTGTGTGTGTGTGTGTCATAGACGTGAAGACGTTGTCACGGTAACCCCATGGTTGGCTCCCATCGTCTGGGAGGACACCTTTGACCCGGAGGTGTTGGATAGTATGTACGCACCTCTGAACATCACCATAGCAACCACCGTGTTCGCTGTCGGCAAGTACGTCACTATGACCACATTTAGAGCATCACCAAAACTCATTTTTATAAAAATATGAACTACCTGGTGATGGTACTATTTAAGATCTGGATCCAATCTGGCTTTTTGTTTTTGTTATACAAATCAACAGGAAGTTATAACATTCTTATGAAAAAATAAAAGCACGTTAATTATGGTGCCATAGCCGCGGCCCACCAAGCTAACAATAAATTATTCACGTGATTGACATTCAGTGCGGAAACGTCATTTCTTGTGTTTCTAACGACAAGAGTATGATCATAAGCTGTTTGTCCAAGTAGGTGTGTTGTGTTCACTCCATCTACGCTGTGTTGAGCATTTGTAGATCGGGTCGCACTCAGAACAAAACACAAAAAAAGACAATGCATGCGAGAGCATGATGGTGTTTCAGGGATGGTGGCTGGGAGTTTGCATTCGTGCTGTGGAAGGGGCGATTGCTGCTCGCTGCCGCTAGCATAGGGATCGTATCAATCGAGCGACGTAGAACGACCTAGAGTGATGTAGATCAACTTCAGCGACACCGGTCAGAACTATTATTTGATAATAGTAAGAGAGACGTGGATCTACTGCAAAGGAATGCTTTGAGTTAATAAGGTGGACCAGAGGTACGCTGTAGAGCATGGAACCATGGAAACCAGAGACGCCATGGAAGAGGTGGATCCGGTCGGCATCGCCTGCTTTCTGAACTACAACGTATAATGTATAGTTCAGTAATATTAATAGCGCGCCACCAAAATACACTTCACATTCGAGAGGGGATTTATGGAGCCGGATCACTTCCGTTCAAAAAGCTCATCATTTGTACCGTATATTTATATATTTTGTTGTGATCCTTCCAAATTGCATGGTGGCACCACGTTCCACGTTACCTTTATAGCGTGATTTTGTGCGGTTTGATTAATTGATTGAAATATTTATGTAAGGGATAACACCCGACGAACCGTGATTTGTTTCCTAATAACTGACCGAGGACCAGCCAAGGCCAGTTAATTAGGAAACAAATCGTTACCGCTTATTACATGGTTAC
Organism: Benthosema pterotum; assembly: GCA_039105355.1. NCBI lineage: Eukaryota > Metazoa > Chordata > Actinopteri > Myctophiformes > Myctophidae > Benthosema > Benthosema pterotum. The sequence goes on from CM076974.1 coordinate 51,196,906, forward strand.
TTCAGTGGTTTTCAACCAGTGGTCCGAGGACCACCAGTGGTCCTTGAGAGGGTCCCAGGTGGCCCCCAGGCCATGACGGAGAGTTAGTTACCAGATGTAACTCTTTGAGAGGATAAACATGAAACCAAATGGACCCGCAACATAAACAAGAAACTCTCTTGAGTTATAATATCCATTACCTGAATGGCAACGGCATGGGGTCCTTGATTATGCAGCGGTCCAATATAAAGTGGAGCGGTGAATTATAGTGTTGTATATGTTACCGCTCATGTGACCAGAACGCTGGCTTCTGATTGGAGCATTCATTCAAGCCATGTAATAATATAATATAACAGTTTGCAGAATTTATATTTTTTGTAGGTACCGCTTTCATAAAATGCGTGTAAATTCGCAATGTGATCTGTTCATTCTGACAAAAAGGAACGACTCCATACTGTTAACTGGATCCAATTGTTCATTTTAAAGAGCTACAACGTCACATCACTACTTCTCATGTACAGCAACATAAGAAAACACAAAATCTGCTGTTATGCAGCTTTACAACAAAGTGTGGTAAAAATGTGGTGAGAAGCCCAAGGGGTTTTCAACTTTTTTGATACCAGGGCCCACTATTTATTCAGAATTTGAGCCACAGACCGACATTTGATGACATTTTAGCCCCACAGACCCCAAAACTAAAGATTTCCTTTGCTTTTGTCCACGATTCCAGGCTGGATTGGGGAAACAAAACAGTCAAACATACAGATCAAAATGACCATTAAACTTCTACATTCTCGAGTTGTGTAGACTTGGGATAATTCACATGATGAATATTTTAGTTCTTGAGTGTAAACAGTGCAAACAATTTTACACTCTCAAAGAGTTACATCTTGTTAACCAACTTTCCATCATGTAGCCTGGGGACAACTGGTTGAAATCCAATCGATTTAGCTGAAAGTGACAGCGAAGTGACAGTGTCTCAGCACGTTGTCACACACTCTCTCTTCCCCCCCCCTATGTCTCCCTCTCTCAGGTACATCCGCTTCCTGCCTGACTTCCTGTCTACGGCGGATCGTTTCTTCTTCGTTGGTTTCAGAGTTCATTTCTACGTCTTCACTGACCAGCCTCTGGCTGTGCCTGACATTAAGATGGCCGCCGGGAGGGAGGTAATGATAAAAAACTGCAGAGCCAGGCAGATGTCTGTGCAACAAAAAGGTGACCATTACCTGTTACCAAGGCTAAAGGTTTTCTTGTCTGAAGCATGAACACCTTATACTGTATTAAACACAACATGGAATATTGATCTCTCTGACACGCATGTGCATGCACGCGCACACACACACACACACACACGCACACGCGGGCACACGCACACGCGGGCACACGCACACGCACACGCACACACACACACACACACACACACACACACACACACACACACGCACACACACACGTGCGCACACACACGTTTAATTTCTTATCAACCATTAACACCCCTAATGTAAAGTAATGTGACTCATACAAAGATGCAAAGTCTAATATAGCCTAATTATAATATGTACATTTATTTCAGATTTTCTTTTCCTTTTTTGAATAATCTTGAGGAAGAAAATGTCTTGAGGAAAAAAAAAGACTCAAATGCTATGGTATTCCATGGTTTTGTGTGTGTGTGTGTGCGTGTGTGTGTATGTGTGTGTGTGTGTGTGTCCTTGTAGGTGTTTGTTCAGTCTATCCCATCCTCTAAGAGGTGGCAAGAGATTTCAGCTCATAGGATGAAGCTGATCCACACACTGATCCAGACGCAGCTCCGTAACCACGGCGACCGTCACCATGCCGACTACATCTTCTGTCTGGACGTTGACTCCAAGTTCCACGGCCGCTGGGGCACCGAGTCCCTGGGGTCACTGGTGTCCATAATACACCATAGTAATGTGATTTGTTACTGTATGAGTTACGCAGAATCTGGTGTCTGTGTTTATCTGTACTAGTCGGGTGGTTAAAGCTCTGCGAGTACATATAGATTTAACGCAACAAAAAGAATGTTCCTGATTCATGAGTTTTTTAAACCTGACATCAGTTTTAGGTTGGGGTCACTAACCCTAAACTCAGACCACACAGGACGTAGGTTACTGACCATGACCTCAATTTTAATCTACCAAACTAACTAAAACTAACTGGAATGATACCCAAAATACCCTTAGTCTTTTTTATAAAGCTTTTAAATTCAAAATGTGTTGGTGACCAACATGAGGAGGAGATGCTTCTAGATTTCTATTCACTACTGAGTTCCAGAACACTGGTGGTAAAAATTGTGTTCTTGTGGGAGAGTGCAATCATCCAATCTAATAAGAAACTCAAAGCAAGGGTACCAACCGTTTCCTACTTTGGCACGTTTTATTATAATAAAAGCTACTCTGATCTTTTTAATCCTATACCTGACAACCAAAGCACAGAAAATAACTAAAACTGAAACTATGACTAAACTAAAACTAACTAAAACTAAATATTTTCACCAAAATGAAACCTAAGTAAAAACTAGTAAACCTGCGCTAAAAACTAAACTAAACTAAAACTAACTGAATAAGAAAATAAAATGTCTACATTCTCTAGTTGTGTAGACTTGGGATAATTCAGATGATGGATATTTTAACTTGTGAGAGTGTAAACATGAAACCAAATGGACCCGCCAGGGTCCATTTGGTTTCATTTTTACGCTTTCAAAGAGTTACACCTGGTTAACCAACTCATTTAGCCTGGGGACCACCTGGAATCCTCTCAGTGATCCACAGGTGGTCCCCAGACCACCAGTGGTTCCTGAGGTGTCCAGGCGGTCCCCAGGATAAATGATGCACAGTTGGTAACCAAATGGACACTTAGTATATACCTGTAACACTTGAGAGTGTAAAATGAAACCAAATGGACACTTACAGATCCATTTGTTTTCATTTCACACTCCCAAGAGTTAAATTACATTTAAACATCCAAGTTGTGGTCTGCCCTGTCTGTCTGCCTGCCTGTCTGTCTGTATCTCCAGGCTACTACACCAGTGACAGGTCTGCCTTCCCATATGAGCGCAGACAGACCTCCCTGGCCTGTCTGTCTGCAGAGCAGGGAGACTTCTACTACGGCGGGGGGGCATTCGGCGGGGAGCTGAGAGCTGTCAATCACCTGGTGAAGACCTGCAGTGACAACTTTGACCTGGACGCCGAGAGAGGAGTGGAGGCAGCATGGCAAGAAGAGAGCCATCTAAACAGGTAGATCTATAGATCTATAGTAGATCTATAGTAGAGAGGAGTGGAGGCAGCATGGCAAGAACAGAGTCATCTAAACAGGTAGATCTATACATCTATAGTAGAGAGGAGTGGAGGCAGCATGGCAAGAAGAGAGCCATCTAAACAGGTAGATCTATAGATCTATAGTAGAGAGGAGTGGAGGCAGCATGGCAAGAAGAGAGCCATCTAAACAGGTAGATCTATACATCTATAGATCTATAGTAGAGAGGAGTGGAGGCAGCATGGCAAGAAGAGAGCCATCTAAACAGGTAGATCTATAGATCTATAGTAGAGAGGAGTGGAGGCAGCATGGCAAGAAGAGAGCCATCTAAACAGGTAGATCTATAGATCTATAGTAGAGAGGAGTGGAGGCAGCATGGCAAGAAGAGAGCCATCTAAACAGGTAGATCTATAGATCTATAGATCTATAGTAGAGAGGAGTGGAGGCAGCATGGCAAGAAGAGAGTCATCTAAACAGGTAGATCTATACATCTATAGATCTATAGTAGAGAGGAGTGGAGGCAGCATGGCAAGAAGAGAGCCATCTAAACAGGTAGATCTATACATCTATAGTAGAGAGGAGTGGAGGCAGCATGGCAGGAAGAGAGCCATCTAAACAGGTAGATCTATACATCTATAGATCTATAGTAGAGAGGAGTGGAGGCAGCATGGCAAGAAGAGAGCCATCTAAACAGGTAGATCTATACATCTACTGTATAGTAGAGAGGAGTGGAGGCAGCATGGCAAGAAGAGAGCCATCTAAACAGGTAGATCTATACATCTATAGTAGATCTATAGATCTATAGTAGAGAGGAGTGGAGGCAGCATGGCAAGAAGAGAGCCATCTAAACAGGTAGATCCATAGATCTATAGTAGATCTATAGATTTATAGGAGAGAAGACTGGAGGCAGCATGGCAAGAAGAGAGCCATCTAAACAGGTAGATCTATACATCTATAGTAGATCTATAGATCTATAGTAGAGAGGAGTGGAGGCAGCATGGCAAGAAGAGAGCCATCTAAACAGGTAGATCTATAGATCTATAGTAGAGAGGAGTGGAGGCAGCATGGCAAGAAGAGAGCCATCTGAACAAGTAGATCTCATACTTTAGTCCTTTAGTCCGGTCGTTTTCAACCAGTGATCCGGGGAGCACCAGTGGTCCCTGAGAGGGTTCCAGGTGGTCCCCAGGCTAAATGATGGAAAGTTGGTTAACTCTTTGAGAGCGTAAACATGAAACCAAATGGACGCTTGCGGGTCCATTTAGTTTCATGTTTAAAATCAAGAGTTAAAATATTGATCGTGTGAATTAGCCCTGGATTAGTCTACACAACTAGAGCATGTAGAAGATTAATGGTCATTTTGATCTGTACGTTTGACGGTTTTGTTCCCCAAATCCAGCCAGGAATTGTGGACAAAAGCAAAAGAAATCTTTAGTTATGGAGTCTGTGGGGCTTAAATGTCATCAAATGTTGGTCCTCCGTGGCTCAATGCTGAATAAATAGTGGGCCCTGATATGAAAAAGGTTTAAAACCACTGCTTTAGTCCTTTTTGACATACAGGTGGATTTTCTGGCCAACAGCTCCCTGCTGTGGTCTGAACAGGCCACTACACTGCAGTCTTTGGACCAATGTCAGTGTGGTGTCAACTATTAATCCATTTTTGGATTCTGTACTATCCTGACCTCAGTCTGAATTGTCATTTCGTTTCACTTCATTATTCACAGGAAAAAAAAATAAGCTAGTATTTTTTTCTAAATTGTAAATTGATATGCATCAACATCTGACCAAGCGAAATTATAGAGCTGAGTTGTCCCGTCCCTGGCACAACGTTGCCCTGGCTCCAGAAATGAATTCCCCATTAATTTTCTTCAAAGACTTTTTGAAAATGATCTATATAAAAACGATTATGCCGCGGGCAAAGAGAACTCGGGTCGAAAAAAGTGTCAGGATTACACTTTTTCTTTCGTTTTTTTTTTATTGTCCCGAAACATTGTTTGTGTCATCATGATGTCTTGTGATCTTGTCTTGGTCTCACCCCTCAATTTGTCTTGGTCTTGTCAAAATCTCAGAGCAAATGTCTCGGGTCTCTTTCGCCAGTGAGACCTTTCAAGACGAGACAATGCAAAGGAAATCTTCTAGATCCATTGTGCGGACTGAGAAACACATTCATACAGACAGCTATCTTATACTAGCCTGATTATCAGACTCAAGTTCAGCTTCCTGAAGCTTGAGTCTGAAACTGCTATCTGTGACATTTCAAGAGGGAGGGGCTTGGTGATACCAAACAAACCAGAGATTGTTGTCAACCACACAAACACAGCCAACCAGCGCTACTAGGATGTGAACAAAAGCAGTAAAATATGTCGGATGATGATGTTTATACAACTCAACACTTCTTTAAAGTATAAATTATTTGTCATAGGTCAGTTTAATGGACAAATTGATACGGCCGCGATTCACCGCAGTTGCAGCCGCCATGTTTGTTGACACTGTAACTGTTGCACTGTGTGTGACGGGACTGCTGGCCAATCAGCTGCATTTGTTCGGATTTGTCATTAGACCAACCCCGGCCCCAACTCCGACTCTCATTGGTATTTACATCTTGGTGCCGATGGAAATCACAGTTTCACAACAGAAGGCCAGACCAAGAGACCTGGTCTGAACCAGCACCAGATGGCGCTGTTCTGCAACAGGTTGCGGAGTCTGAACCAGGTTAGTCTTATACAGAGCACCGTGCTGGATGACATGCATATCGCTAGCAGTCTGCAAACCGAGAGTTAGTATTGTACAGTAACAACTAAAGTCTCTTTAATGTGTTATGTTGTACTATTACTACAATCAAAAATTGGCTTTTTGGCCTTAACCTCCCTAGGTCTTGGCCTCAGCCTCGACCCCTATAGGGCTTGGTCTTGTTCTTGACCCCCAGGTGCTAGTCTCGTCTTGATTTTCTCCCTCTCTACCTCTCTCTCTCTCTCATCCAGGTACATGTATTTCCATAAACCCTCTAAGGTTCTGTCTCCAGAGTACCTGTGGTGGGACTCCAAAGACAGACGGTCTGAGATGAAGATCATCCGTTTCTCTGGAGTCACCAAGAACTACGCCGAGATCCGACCCAACGTGTGAAGACCCGGACCCGAATAAACCCCTGATAGCATATTTGAATCTACAATTCTGTGATCCTATAGAGTCCTTCTTTCCTCCTACAAGACGCGTTCAGTTCGGTACGGTGCCAACCAGAAGATACAGCCTCAGCCCTAAGCCTAGTGCCCAGTGTATGTCCTGACATACACTGGAGTGACAAATAAAGAACCTTGAACCTTGAACTAGAGATGTGAAGCTCAATTCTAGTAGTATGCTTGTACATAACAAATATACTAGTACCTTAAAATGAGACCTCAATTTGTTTATCTCTGAAACCTCAATTCCCATTTGCCATTTTGATTTTTTGGGTTAAAACTACAAAAAGACAATTATTTATTTTAAATATGTTTTTATATGAATAGGGTGGTTCTTATTGATCAAAGATGATGGATGAAGTATTTATTTTCTCTTATTGGACTATCTTATCTTATTGGACTACAGTATGTTCTCTTGAAGTAAACAGCACAACACATTTTTTTTACATTGCCCAAATTCTGAAACCTCGATTTTGATTCGATTTCCATTAATTGTCAAGCCTTAGTCCAGGGGTGCCCAAAAGCATGTATAACAGTAAGTAACACCATCACCACTATTTCAAAGCTCGCACTTTCTAGGGGCCTTGAAGTGGATTTTCAGCAATGAAAATCCACTTCACTTTGAGCCAGTCATTTTGAAAATAGCTAACGAGTCAAAAAAGTGCACGCACTGCTGCCTAGGCCATATGCTCTGAAAATAAAGCCGGACTAGATTCTAGTTTCCGACCCTAGATTCTATTTTAAGCAGCTAGATTCTAGTTTCTGGTACTAGATTCTAGCTAGATTCTATTTTCTGAGACTAGATTCTATTTTCTGAGACTAGATTCTAGTTCCTGACGCAAGATTCTAGTTTATGACGCAAAATTCTAGCTTCTGGCACTATATTCTACTTTCTGACACTAGAATCGCTAGACACTAGCTGCTAGTTTCTGATTCTAGTTTCTTTACGCTAGATAGTTATCTGAAAACATTTGAGGTTTGAGGTTAAAATGTTTGCTTCCGAAATAATATATTCAAGATTTGGAGCCAGATTTTCATGATTTCTCATAAAATACAAGCTCATACAAGCTCAGATATGCTATTTTTTTTTTAACTGAACATGACTTCTGCCTGGTGGAGATGATTATCACATGTCAATCATAAGAGGGTGTGTAGCTGTGTGTGTGCATGACGTGTGTTTTGATAAGAAGTGTCCTGTGACAAGTGTCTGTCTCAGTGAGCTCGTAGATTGGTGTAAAATGCGTAATGCATCCTTCTATCCATAAAGGTCTGACCAGTATCTGGTGGTAATGTGAGTTCCAGGTGGTTCCCAGGCTAAATGATGGAAAGTTGGTTAGCCAGATGGAACTCTTTGAGAGCGTAAAAATGAAAACCGCAAGGGTCCATTTGGTGTCATGTTTACACTCTCAAGAGTTAAAATATACATCATGTGAAGTCTACACAACTAAAGAATGTACAAGATTTATGGTCATTTTGATCTGTTTGTTTGACTGTTTTGTTGTCCAAATCCAGCCTGGAATTGTGGACGAAAGCAAAATAAATCTTAAGTTTTGGGGTCTGTGGGGCTGAAATGTCATCAAATGGTGGTCCTCCGTCGCTCAAATGCTGAATAAATAGTGGGCCCTGGTATGAAAAATGCATTCCAGATAGGCAACGTGCTGCGTGTCCAAAGCTGTGTTGTTTTATGAGCAGCCCCGACAGGATTGTCATTTTTACCTGTCAGTGTTCCTTGTTATTTTTCTTTTCTTCTTAGTTTTACCTTGATTGTCTGGTTACATCTGGCAATGTGTAAAAATGCTGAGTCACACTTTTTGTTCACAGCATACACCTCACAAAAGATGACTGATATTAAACCATTATAACCTGCGGAACTGATTCTATAAATGCCTTCTAAAAAAAAAACGTACCTCAGTGGGAATGACATAGAAACATGAGGTTAAGCCACTCCAATTGATCCAAAACGCTGCAGACCGATTGGCCAAAATTCTCACGTCACTCCCCTCCTCCTCTCCCTCCATTGGCTACCATTCGTTGCACACACAGAGATCAAAACTCTCACGCTTGCATTCAAAGTAAACACAGGATTGTCACCATATCTTGCTAGTCTCGTAGCACCCTACAAACTGTCCTGTGCACTCCGATCTGCTGACACAGGGAAGCTGGCAGTACTGCTGCGAAAAATGCCTTGCTCCACTCACCCCAAACTCTTCTCCCTCCTGGCTCCAAGACTATGGAATGAACTTCCCACTGCAGTCAGAACCACAGATTCACTCCCTATCCAAACTAAGGAATGAACTTCCCACTGCAGTCAGAACCACAGACTCACTCCCTATCTAAACTATGGAATGTACCAAAACCGGTATTTTTAGATAGCATTAAGTATACTTAGATAGCAGTTGCCTATATAGGATGTCAAATGTATTACACTGTTTAGTGCTTAAATTTGTTAAATTGTGAATACAGCCAATCTGTACGTATTCCGGTTCTGGAGTAAGAGTCGTATACGCAGACGTAGAGGGGAAAGATGATGGTGGAGTGGTGGTTAGGGAAGAGCAGGACATTACGGAGGAGGATCTGTGATCTTGCAAAACAAATAAGGGGCTATTTTGGTATCGCTCACGGTACCCAAGCCTACTTTTGGGTCCATCTAGTTTCATGTTTACACTCTCAAGAGTTAAAATATTCATCATGTGAATTAGCCCAAGTCAGAAAACGTACTGAAATTATACACAAAATACCTTTAATTTTAGTTTTTTATTAAATTCACAATGTGTCACCTCGAGGAGGTGCTTCTAGATCTTCTATTCTATTCACTACTGAGTTCCAGAACACTGAGTGTGTAAACGTTGTGTTCTTGTGGGAGAGGGCAATCATCCAATCTACTGAGCAACTGAAAGCAAGGGTTGAATACCAACAATTTCCACATGCAACTGTGGGAAACCGTGGCTCAGGGGTAGAGTGACTGGATGATAACCGCAAGGTTGCCAGTTCGATCCCAGGCTCACCAGATTAGCTTCAAAGTGTCTTGAGCAAAACACTGAATCCGTAATTGCTCCTAGCTTCAGTCCCCACCCAGGCTTCAGACAGACAGAGCTGTCTGGTGTAAAAATAATAATCGCGGGTCTTTTCCAACATTGAAATGTAAGTAATGCTGCTTTCGCTCCGCATATCATCAGTGCTCTCTCTCTCTCTCTCTCTCTCACTCTCTCACACACTCTCACACACTCAGTCTCACACACACACAGCCAGGTGCGCCGAAAACAGCTGATCTGCAAGCTCACCGGGTTGCAAAATGCTCAAAACAGGTCCCAAAACGTGGTTTTCACCCGTGAAACTGTTCGAGTTTTTGATTTGTATGATGAAGAATGCGCGACACGATCTCCGTGGGCTGGGCTGACAGGCAGCCAAGGCAGCCAGCTAAGGAAGCCAATGGGTGCGCTATCTAGCAGAGGAGTTGCGACATTGAGGGGTCAGAAATTGAGGCCAACTTGTCCCCATTCTCAATACAACTTAATGTAGAAGAGCCGCCATTGGACTGGCCCCATGAAGTGAACAGAGTTGGCGTTACTCTGTCTGTACTCATGGTCCTGGGTGTCACTCAGTTGTTTCAGTTGTTCCACCTGCGTAGTCTCAGAAGCGCTTTGAATTGAACTAAAAGTGGGCTTATGATAAAAGCAAAACCTGCGTGACCCTTTTGCTTCATATTGATCAGTTGTTCAGTGCTGGTTAGCAATATGTGATGCTAGAGAACAGTGGCTCTCAAAGTGGGACGTCCAGCCCCCAGCTAAATAATCACATGGACCCTTATTTAAAAAAAAATGCAACCAAATGGACTCTCAGAGTTGAATTGAAAGAAATAAAAATACAAATAAAAATAAATGGGGGTTAAAGAGAGAGAAAGACAGTCAGCTACAAGGTCAATACTTTTTTTTCTCCAAAATTATGAAGGGGAGATAGAATGTGTTTGAATAGTAGCCTACAAAATCGAAATTGTTTCAATGCTAATAAGTGAATAATAAGATTGTTCAGGCTATTATTGTGGTAATTGAACATTACAGCTTCATTACAAGTAGGCTACAAGGTTTGAAAAAGACACATTTGAGCAGACACAACCTCTCAAAGCTAAAACATGGATTGTTAGCTCAGCTGAACCAAAACAATAAATGTTTACATTTAGGCACCCCTATGATCGTCACATTTTTTTCTGTTGCAAACTGACCCGGCCCCCCATTGGAGAAGGGAAAAGTTATGTGGCCCTCGCTGGAAAAAGTTTGGTGACCCCTGTGCTAGTAGGTACCTTTCATGGTTTCCAATGCCATCAATGTATGAATGTGTGTGAATGTGTGAATGTGATGAACAAGCTATATAAAATGCCTTGGATAAAGGTGCTATAAAATATAAATGCACCACTCACACACACTTAGCAGTAGGTACAAATCTCTGATCCTTACACTACTGTATATACATTGTTGTACAGGTGACAACGATCAATGATATACAATACTGTACAAACTGGTACTATAAAAATGGACAAAAGTTAGTTTACTGAATGCTCAAGCCACAGAGAGGCATGCTAAAGCCATACTACTATTAATATTAAACACACCAAGTGGTCAAATGAAAACCTTTCAGCTGCAATACTAAGAATCAACCTTAACTGAAAGACAATGTTACCTCATGAAACAAACCTTTTAGTAGGAGAACTTTAGAAAAACACTTTAACCAAAGAAATAGTCAAAACCTAATACCTAAATGAACCATGAGACCTACGACACAAAGAAAGTAATACCAGTCAAAGAGTCACAGGGGTGTAGTGGAGGGGGGATGTGTATGTGTGGGGGGGTCTGTACGTTTTAATGTGTCTGTGTGCGTTGCGCACGCACATGCATGCAAATGTGCATGCACGTGTGCACTGAATCAAGAACTTTCTGTGGCGACCAGATGCATAATACAGAGACATGATGGCACCCTCAAGACAGCAGATCGACAAGGTGGTAGCGCGACCCAGTTAAAAATCATGATGACATACAGTATGTAAAATCATTCACAATAAACTCAGAAATCCCAAAAATATATATCAGGCTGCATCAGTCTAGAGATCAAACTCCTGTCCTCCCTGAGCCTGCTTTAGGACACACTGCCGTGCCATCTGACAGGTGTACCAGTCGTTGAAGTGGCCGAGATCCACATACTAATAACCACACATTCACTGATACAAGTTACAACTCACTGACTGCTGAAACAACTCAACTCACTGACTGCTGAAACAACTCAACTCACTGACTGCTGAAACAACTCAACTCACTGACTGATGAAACAACTCAACTCACTGACTGCTGAAACAACTCAACTCACTGACTGCTGGTTCACATCATTGGATTCCAGATCCAGAAACATGTTGGATCCACAGATACAGCAGCAGAACAGCTTCCATCACATCACATCACTACAACAAACAGCAGCAGAACAGCTTCCATCACATCACATCACTACAACAAACAGGAGCAGAACAGCTTCCATCACATCACTACAACAAACAGCAGCAGGTCTGTGGATTCTTCGGCCATTTAAATTTGAATTTTATTTGAGGAGCACTTTATTTAGGAATGTATTTAGGAAGATATTTGATAAACGAAATTCGAAAGACGTTCCCGTTTCAGGTTTCGGGCGGGTTGATTAAAATGTATGAATAAGCACTTAAAGCAAAAGAAATTATTAACCGATTTCTATTGGTGTGGTTGTTAAAGGTAGGGGAAGTGATTTCACTTTTGTCAGATATCACCCAAAAATATTTTTTTCTGTTAAAATGCTCTATTATAAGGTGTGGAAACCACATATGGAGTTTCCCCCTCCCCCACGTTAGCAGAGGAGCTAATAAAAGTTCCCCAGGTCACCACCAATTCTCCTCCAATCAGGAGCGAGCAGCAGGTTCACATAGTGTAGCTACTGTTGGGGGCCCCTAGTGCACCAGGCTGGTACTACACCATGAATTTCAAATCACTTCCCCTACCTTTAAAAAACAAATTTAGACATTTTAAAATTCAAATTCAAATTGAATACACAGACCCAGCAGAAACCAAACAAATAAAACAGTTCCATACTTTGAGGTGTCTTCTACTGGTAGCTCTAGGGGTTGACATCTGGCCGCTTCCCTGGTGCTTCAGACAGAGCGTACGTTGGCACCCTAAGGTTTCAACTCTGCTGATGATGAGTCCATCCAATCACTGCTGGACACCAAGGTCACATGATGAGTCCATCCAATCACTGCTGGACACCAAGGTCACGTGATTCACCTGGAAGACACATAACATAAACACAACATTACACTCTTTATCCACATTATATACACTGTAGGAAAGAATAATCTTAAAAAAAAAAAAAAAAAAAAAAAAAAAAAAAAATATTTCCTTCACATGTTTTAGCTCTGATATATAGAAATTAAAAAAAACTCAAACAGGCAGGCGACAGGTTGATCGATCGAGAGGCTACTCTATCAATACAGCAATAAGCTGCATTAATTATAGTGTTGGCAAACATGCCTCTGTTTAACGTTATCAAATCTTCCCATAGCTCTTGTTAGGATGTTTAAAATTTCATATTATATTATTTTTATACTATTTATTTTTTTATATTAATTTAAAAGGTCTATGTGAGCCTGAGAATGTCTTACTGTATTTGTGCAACGCAGTAAAATGTATATTTAATACACCTTGATTGTGGCCTCTGTAGCATGGTGCATTTCTATTGAGATGGCAATAAATATATATTCTTTATTGTTGTGATCTTAACTTAGCTGCTACTTTGAATGTATAAGATATAGAATATACCTTCTGGTGCAGAATAACAGAAGGCTCTGCCCCTAAAGTGTAGAACGGTCAGCCTCAAACTACTAATGGGAATCATCTTTAAATTCGTTCCAGCAATACAAAATGAAATTTTGTATCACACAACTACTCATACTGTATTTACTATTTTTAAGGCTGTTGGAAATAACAAGTTAATTAGTTGAATTAATTTTGTTGATTAATCTAATTAAACATTTTAACAAAATTAACTCATATGCAGAATGACCCACCCACTGAGCATTTTCTCAGACTCTCAAGTCTACACAACTAGAGAATGTAGAAGATTAATGGTCATTTTGATCTGGATGTTTGACTGTTTTGTTTCCTAAATCCAGCCTGGAATTGTGGACAAAAGCAAAAGAAATCTTTGGGGCTAAACCCTAGTGAGGAAATACAATAAGATTCCAATAAAAAGTCCTATAAGATTTTGGAACAAATCCTATTGGATTTCCAATAGGAATCCAATAGGATTCCAATAGAATCCTATCGGATTTTCCCAAAAATCCTATAGGAATCCTATAAGAAAATCCTATAGGATTTTCTTAAAGGATTCCTCTTATTCCTATAAGACCTTATAAGATCCTAAAGTATTCTTATAGGAATCCTATTGGATTCCTATTGGAAAGCCAATAGTATTTTTTTCTAAAATCTGATGGGACTTTTCTATTGGAACCCAATAGTATTTTCAATAGTATTTTTTTGACGAGGGAAATGTCCTCAAATGGTGGTCCGTGGCTCAAATTCTGAATAAATAGTGGGCCATGGTATGAAAAAGGTTGAAACCCACTAAAGTAAAGGATAAGGGGAAGAGCATGTGACGAAAATGGAGCCTGCATTGTAAATTATAAATGGTTTGTACCGTCTCCGTTTGGGTCCCAGATGTGACTTCCAGCATGGATCCATCCCTCCATGGTATCAGTGTTGAAGGTCACAGGTCAGAAAGAAAGAAAGAAAGAAAGAAAGAAAGAAAGAAAGAAAGAAAGAAAGAAAGAAAGAAAGAAAGAAAGAAAGAAAGAAAGAAAGAAAGAAAGAAAGAAAGAAAGAATTTTCCTGAGTGTACAAATGTCAAGCAAATGGACCCTAGCGGATCCATTCAAAGTAAAAATCATTAAGATGGTGAAACAACTTGATGGTGTCATCATGTTGTGTATCACCTTGGTAATGATTTTTTTTTCAGACCTCCATTTCTAGGAAACACAACAAACGCAGGAAACGCAACAAAACAGTCAAACATGCCGATCAAAATGACCATTAATCTTCTACATTTTCTAGTTGTGTAGACTTGGGGCTAATTCAGAAGAATATTTTAACTCTTGAAAGGGTCCATTTGGTTTCATGTTTACGCTCTCAAGGAGTTACATCTGGTTAACCAACTTTCCACTATTTAGCTGGGGACCACCTGGACCTCTGTCAACCACCAGTGGTCCCCAGACCACTGATGAAAACCACTGATATTACCTTTCATCTGGGTGAAAGGTAATATCCGGCCCTGATTAACTGTATCTACAGAACTAAAATAATCTTTTAGGTTTGAAGTTGTCTCTACATACACAACTTTGTACACAATTTCAAAGAGAGAACGCTTTACACTGGACCTTAATGTAATCAAATTAATGGAGTCTTATAATTAAACCAAACAGTCCCTAAGTACACCAACTGGACTCTATAATGTAACCTAATGGACCCTAATGTACAAGACTTCAAAGAAAGACTGCTTTACACTGGACCTTAATGTAACCAAATGGACTCAAATTAAACCAAACAGACCCTAAGTACACCAAATGGACTCTAATGTAACCCCCCCCCCCCCCCCCACACACACACACACACACACACACACACACACAAACACACACACGCGGCACGCCCACGTAACTCACTGTCATAATGAAGGCGATAAACACAAACAAAGTCTCATTTAAATTCCAACTCCAAACAAAACAGCAACAAAACTCTATAATGAGGAAAATAGGGAGAACATTTCATTAATAACTATAATTAATGTTTCTACTAGAGAACTAACAGAATCTTCCACTTCCAGAAGGTTTGAAGTTTTCTCTACATTGTATCTGGTGATGCAGTGGCGGGAATTTGTACAACAGCTTCAAACCGTTTTACACTGAAATGGACTCTAAATGTAACCAAATGTACAAAAAGGACCCTAACCAAATAGACCCTAATTCAACCAAACGGACCCTTACGTGGCTGACCCTTAATGCTGAATAAACAAACAGCACACACACACACACACACACACACACACACACACGCACACACACACACACACACACACACACACACACACACACACACACACACACACACACACACACACACACACACACACACACACACACACACACACACACACACACACCAAGTTATTGTTGAAGTATGGTACACTCACCTGTTAGCAATATAAAAACGTCTTCACGTCAAGTGTCAGCAGTCAGAAACGACAATATTTCCACTCAGGGTCCAACTACAAACTCTTCTGTTCTTCCATGAGCAGAATAAACATTCTATTAACTGCATTTATTTAACTTTTAGAACGAAATAAAACGCAACCTTCCACAACACAGAACTGTTTGATGTTGGCGCTGCAGCTGGTCAGAGCCTTGGAAATAGACAGAGTTACGCCAACTCCCTTCACTTCATAGGGCCAGTCCGATGGCGGCTCCTCTACATAGACTTCTATTGGAAAGTGACAAGGAATAGTGACCCCTCAATGTCGCAACTCTTCTACTAGATGGCTCTGCAGCTGGTGGGCGTGGCGTCACGGCAGGGGGCGGGAAGGAGGGAGCGCTCTGATCCACCTGTGTCAGAGTGGCGACAATGAAGGGTCAGAAACTGAGCTGCTGTTCCTGCAGCCGGGAACAGAGACATCCGTTGTTTTCAACGAGGGAGACGCACGTTTTAGCCACATGTGTAACATGACAACTGTTGTAAAGTAGACAATTGTAGTCTGCAGTACCAACTAAATGATGTACTATTGCTACAAAACTGATCTAAACGTAAAGGGATTATTAAAGGGATTTAAAATCATTAAAGCTGGACTGTTGCCCCAGTCCAGGAACAGAGTTGTCATAACTCTGTCTTACTCCATGTATCTGCATGGAGCTTAGGGAGTGTCTACCAATAACCTGTGTTTAGTTTAGAGAAGGTTCTCAACCAGTGGACCTCAGATTATTAAAATAATACCGGTAAATCAAATAATAATAATAAAAATGAAAATAAAGAAATCCACGGGCTAACTTAACCGTCCTTAATGATCACATCTGGTTTTAGTGTATATTTTCTCCATTAGTGGCAACAATATTTTTTTGTCCCCAGTCAAAAATGTTCTACAGCAGTACGTGGTTCTTCGTTCTGATCTAGGAGACACCTCTGTGCCAAGAAGTCTGACCTCAGCTTGTTATGAATCTATTTGTGGAGGTAATCGATCACTAAATCATAGAAAGTTTGTCTCCTTTTTTTTTTTTTTTTTTTTTTTTTTCCCCCTCTTTTGCGCACGTTCTGTTGCCCACATTCTTGGAGCAGCAAGTGACGGGAGAGACAAGCATATACTGCACTAAATTCAGATGACGCAGAGTCTCTGCGGCCTGGCCTTCTTCACAGACATCAATTCACAATTTGCAGTTGCAGGGTTGCAGAACTCTTATGTGCACATGAACGCCATTAGGACTAAATAGACCATTTTTAACCACTGCTTTTCATCTGACCACCAAGACACACTTTTCTGCAGAAAAAGACTGACCCAAAATATAAGGACACAAAAGCAACATTTAGGAGCTGACACTGAGGTCTCAGAGCCACTTGCCCGTCGGGAGAGTACAGGTCATGCTCTACTTGCCCTCAGGGCATGGCCACTTGCCCTCTGAAAATATGAGTAATTACCATGCATTTTAAATTGGATAATATTACTGTTTTGTTGGTGTTTTAATGTATAAAACACAGTGTCAGCCCATGGACATTGCGCAACCCTGCAAGATTTCCACAGCATGCAGTCATGCATAGCTTTTTTGTGCTGTTTGTCTGGTCACCATGCTCTAAATTAATATGCTCACTGAATATAACTTTGATTCATTTCGCTCCTATACCATCAAAATGTGGAACGCCCTACCAACAGTCATTAAGACATGCAAATCCCTTGACTCGATCCTTCAATTTGGCAAAATTCCCTGTTACCTCCACTATGATTTGCTGCTTCTGACTTCCGACTTATCCTGAAGTATAATATTTGTATGTATCTAAATGATGAAATAAACACGGTGGACGATATTGTGAACCAGTAGAAATGCTCTATGGCAGGGGTTTTCAACAAGTGGTCCGGGGAGTGGTCCCTGAGAGGATTCCAGGTGGTCCCCAGCTAGGTGGAAAGTTAACCAGAAGTAACTCTTTGAGAGCGTAAAAATTAAACCAAATTGACCCTTGCGAGTCCATTTGGTTTCATGTTTACACTCTCAAGAGTTAAAATATTCACCATGTGAATTATCCCAAGTCTACACAACTATAGAAAGTCGAAAATTTATGATCATTTTGATCTGTATGTTTGACTGTTTTGTTTCCCAAATCCAGCCTGGAATTGTGGACAAACGCAAAATGAATCTTTAGTTTTGGGTCTTTGGGTTTAAAATGACATCAAATGGTGGTCCATGACTCAAATTCTGAATAAATAGTGCGCCCTGGTATCAAAAAGATTGAAAACCACTGGTCTATGGTGTCATCTCGCTCTTAGTTAACAAACCAAATGCCCAAACAGAAGCCGAAACAGAACAGAATATGGCACGTTGTTTGTCTTTGCTCTTTGTCACAGCGTCATAGTTGTACTTTCCTTGACAACTGAATGGCATTTGGCATCTATGATGGCCTGTCTTTTGATTGGTCTATTTATGACAGGAGGAGTGGTTATCTGACCAGGAAGCAGACAGGCCTCATAAAGAGAGTGCAGAAAACAGGGACAGAAATCCGGTTATATACTCTGCTCCTTTCAACAGATCCTCCTTTCAACACCTCCTCACCTCTCCTTCACCAGATCACCTCCTCTCTCACCGCTCCTTTCAACAGATCACCTCCTCACCTGATCCTCTCGGTAAGTCTAACAGTATTAATAGTACTCACGTTTTTTGGGGGAATTGCCAGATTGGCCCCTCCAATACATGGCTTTTATCGATTATGTCATAAGGCAGCCAAGAACTCATTATAGTATATAGATATAGGATCCATATATTTTTTTATGAAAGGTGCCATTTTCAAGAGTTTGCATGACAGTAGAAAATTTTCCATAGGAGTTACAGTATATGACAGTATGTTTGCAGGCCAAGAAATAATAATGAATAGATAATAGGTACAGCTTGATGCACATCACTACCAGTGTGGGGCAATATTAAAGAGTAATATCTTTATTTTACATATGACCTAGTGTAAGTAATATTTTACACATGACCTAGTATAAGTAATATTTTACATATGTTCTAGTATAAGTTATCGCTTAACGCTTTATCGCTATCCCACCATTACAGAGTTCTCACAATTCAGGCAGGGGCAGATGTAACATTTCCCAATTTGGGGGCAGGAGAAAATGGTATGGGTGCGGCTTCATCGCCCATGGCACGAAGCGACACCCATACCATTTTCGCTTACAGGACTTCTATTAGGCAAGAAAGCATCAATAATAACAACATCAGTTGTTGTTGAAGTTGCAACAGACACGCAGCATGCATAAAGCTAAAGGTCTGACTCAGAGAGTTTTCTGTTTTCAATGATGAAATGCTGTCGGTTTAGTGGTGACACAGCTGTAGTTATAATTAGTAGCAGTAGTAGTGTTTCAAATCTTTTTAAATACAAGCACTTTAATTTGAAATATCTTGGTTTGTTTTGCATACCATTGTGTTTGGTGGGGCAGACTGAGCATTTAGGGGGGCACCCCCCCCCCCCCCCCATGCCCATGCCTAGATCCGCCCTTGAATTCAGGTTGACTTTATGCTACGATGGAGATGAGAGTACATAGAGGACAGGTGTAAAATAAATAGACCTGTTTATTTAACCAGCAAAAATGTATCACACGTCACTCCCCTCCTCCTCTCCCTCCTTTGGCTCCCAGTCCAAAACTCTCACGCTTGCATCCTCCCTCCACCCCTTTAGAGACCCTGGACTCCATTTTCGTCACCGCTAAACCCCTTATCCCTTAACTTCTTTGCCTTTTTAAACTATTAAAAAAGAACATTTTTCAATAGTTTAAATGGCCAGTCTACAAGCTCACAATGTGTCAATAGATTGGCATGTTGAACTATTCCAAAAAAGTTCTTCAAAATAGTAAAACAAAAAAAAAAGTTTTAAAAGGGGTTTAGGATAAGGGTTTAGACAGTAACGGAAATGGAGCCCCCCTGTCTCCAGGGTCGGATCTAGGCATGGGGGGCAATGCCCAGTCTGCCACACCAAACATGATGGCATGCAAAATAACCCAAGTTATTTCAAGTGCTTATATCTAAAAGCCTAGAATGTGGTATGGACAGACAGACAGACAGGCAGACACCTGAATGAAATGTCTTGGCGATGAGGTACTGTTCCACACAAAGAGGGACTTCTGGTCACTCTACTCTCGGAATGCTGTTAATTAGGGACGTCCCGGTGCCACTTTTTTCATTTCCGATCCGATCCTGATACCACAAACTTCTGTCTAGCCAATACCAATACCAAATACCGATAGCAAAAAAAAAAAGTCCACCAACAGGGAATAGCAGACTCCCCGCTCAAATGTGCACTTGGTCAACTCCAAAGCAAACTCCACATGATACAATATTTTATTTAATTTAAAACCCTTGTGTCGCATCTGTGGTTAGACTGGTATTTGCCAATATATGAGCTGATAATGACTAATGACAAATAGGAGCCGATACTGTTACTGTTACTTTTCTACAGTATTTGCCGATACAGATAAAAAAAAGGGACAAAAAAGAGCCGATCCGATACTTTTCCCTACTTCCCTACTGTTAATAGTGGAATCTCCATCGGACTCGGTGTCGCCATTTGAAAGAAAACTAAATAGGTCCAGAATCACCCAGGTTTGGTGTTTATCTATATTTTTGGAATGCATCGGTACCAGTAATATGTCAAGGATTCATTTTGGATTTCTGAACTTTTGTTTTGTGGACCCGTGAAGACCTCTAATGTACAGTAATGTGTCTTAGTGTGACCGTAGATGTGATGATCGCTGACATCATGTTCTCTCTTCTGTCCAGGGTCTCCATCCATCACTGTCACCAGCTGTCATCAACATCTGGACGCTGAATGACACCCAGTAAGTACCACACGTACTTACGCAAGCGTGTGCGTGTGTGTGTGTGTGTGTGTGTGTGTGTGTGTGTGTGTGTGTGCGTGCGTGCGTGTATGTGTGTGTGTGTGTGTTAACCAGATGTAACTCTTGAGAGGGTAAAGATGAAACTCTTTTACACTCTCAAGAGTTAAAATATTCATCATGTGAATTAGCCCAAGTCTCCACAACTAGAAAATGTAAAGATTAATGGTCATTTTGATCTGTATGTTTGACTGTTTTGTTTCCCAAATCCAGCCTGGAATTGTTGACAAAACCAAAATAAATCTTTAGTTTTGGGGCCAAATGTCATCAAATGGTCCGTGGATCAAATGCTGAATAAATGGTGGGCCCTGGTATGAAAAAGGTTGAAAACCACTGGAATAAATTACAACATTACAACGCTTCGACCCACGTGGGTTGAAGCGTTGTCTATCCTAAATAAAGTTACGTGGGAGCTGATATACAGTGTGCAAACTATTTCCTTTCTTTTGTACATTAGGGTTACCTATAGTTGTAGATTAACACAGAAAAGAAAACCTTTAAGGATTTAGAAGACATTCTTTTAGAATCAACCTCTGTCCAAAGTGGGTGATGTGATGGTAGTACTGTAGTTTACGTCATTTATCAAAAAAAGGAGAACAAAAAAAGAACACATTTTTCTGTGTCATATGAAAGTAGGGGATCGGCAAAAGAAAACATTTTTTCTTCTCTCCTGAACAGTCCGTCTCTGTATGACACAGATTATAGTACATATAGTGTATTTTGCATCATGTTGTCGTGTATAAAATAAATGTTCATTGTTTTTTTTTTAGCAGTTGTGACGACTTCATTGGTGATCTCCATGTTTTGCTTTTAGAGTTACAACCATACCTGAACTCCAGAGATCACTCAGTGAAAAAAAAAAAAACAGGGGCGTTTTTTGCCATTAGTCAGACTAGGCAGTTGCCTGGGGCGCCATGAGGGGAGGGAGGGGGTCACTGGGACGTGGGACGACCACCAGACATGCTTTAAAAGGAACCCAGGCTAATACGCCTCATATGGATAAATACATTATGCTTGTCATCTCTAACTAGAATTGAGCATTTAAACACGCATGATATGTTCTTTAATTTAAAAATAGTTCATATTTTTACTGTGCCAACCACAGGTATGATGTCACACAGGAGATTTTCCCTGGAGCCCTTGTTCCCAGATTGGTCAACTAACTAATAAAATGCAGAGAAAGAGAATGTGTTGTCATGCCAAACAATGTGAATTTGAATTCATGTTTTTGTGTTGCAGATTAGACCAGAGAAAACTCCACAGGAAGAAGACCTGCAGCCCCACAGCAAGAGTTGTTTTAATGTTTGTTCTGTAAAAGTATTGTACACCACATTTATAGTGAGAAAATGAGTCATTTGCATTCGGGGTTGAAGGATCTGGGGGGAAAGGCCAAGACAATCAAAGAGACGATTTTAGATTCCATCTGGGGTGCCAAACAAATGCAAGAATGCATGGAAAATATGAGAATAGATCTAAAAGATCATCCAGGCATCCCCGTTAGCCGCCCGCTTCCCCTGAAAGAGGAAACCGTAAACATAGAAGGGTTGAAGCGCTTTACCTTCGGTGTTGATTCACCGAAACGCAACCACACCATCATGGTTCTTGGATCAACTGGTGCAGGAAAGTCCACCCTCATCAACGGAATGGTCAACTACATCCTTGGTGTCAAATGGGAAGATCCCTTTAGGTTTGTCTTAGATATTGAGCCAGATGTTAAGTCCAGATCTCAAGCCGAGAGTCAGACCAGTGATGTTATTGCCTACAAACTCAACCATCAAGAAGGATTTCAGGTTGACTACTCAGTGACCATCATTGACACGCCAGGTTTTGGTGACACTCGAGGGATAGAGAGAGACAGGCTGATCTCGGCTCAGCTCAACGAGCTTTTCCACAACAAACAGGGCGTCTCTGAGATCGATGCCGTTTGTTTCGTTGCCCAGGCCTCGCTCGCGCGGCTGACCCCGACACAGAGATACGTGTTCGACTGTGTGCTCTCGATCTTTGGCAAAGACATAGAAGAGAACATCAGGGTTTTGGTGACCTTTGCAGATGGTCAGGTTCCGCCAGTCCTGGAGGCAATCAAGGTCTCGGGGGTCCCATGTCCCAAAACAAAGAAAGGGCTGCCACTGCATTTCAAATTCAACAACTCAGCCTTGTTTGCACCCAAACTATCTGCCAGCCACGATGATGATGATGATGATGAGGACGAGTGTGATTCCTCATTTGATCGCATGTTTTGGGACATGGGAATCAACAGCATGAAGAGGTTCTTCAACGCGTTGCCCCTGATTCCCACGAAAAGTTTGATCTTAACCAAGGAGGTCCTCCGCGAGCGCGAGAAGCTTGAGGTCACCGTTGAAAACTTGCAGAAGCAGGTCAAGCTAGGGATGGCCAAGACGGAACAGATGAGAAAAACTCATCAGATCATCGAAGCGCACAAAGCCGAGGTCACCGCCAATGAGAACTTTGAGTACGAGGTTAAGATCCAAAAGCCGGTCCAGGTGCCCCACGATCAGTACAACACCAACTGTGCGCAGTGCAACACCACCTGCCACTACCCCTGTTCTCGTGGCAATGATGAGGATAAGCATAAGTGTTCGGCAATGGATTCGGACGGCAACTGCAGCCAGTGCCCCAACAAATGCCCGTGGAATGTGCACTTTAATCAGAAGTACAACTGGGAGTACGAAGAGGTCCCCGAGAAGCTCACGGTGCACGAGTTACGGGATAAATACCAGAGCGCTTCCCAGGCCAAGCTGTCCGTCGAGCAGCTGCTCTCCAATTTAAAGCACGATTACGACCAAATGCAGCTGACGGTGCTGAACCTCATCGACATGTCGGCCAGCTGCCTGGCCAGGCTGAAAGAGATCGCGCTGAACCCCATTCCGTTCTCCACCCCAGAGTACATCGACCTGCTCATCGAGGGAGAGAAGTCTGAATGCAAGCCAGGCTACCAGGATCGCATCAAGGCCCTGATGGAAATGAGAGAGACGGCACAGACCATGGTTAAGGTAGAAAAGGGAGATACTTTCCTCCCCAAAAGGAAGATTTCAGCGGCGACGTCTTTGCCCACCGAGTGAAATAAGAGATAACTGGGATTTAACTGAGCTCTTACCTGGTGTACAGTGAACTAAACTATACAATCAAGACTTACATTAGTGATTTTAGACTACTTTGTTATTGATCGATTGCCTCTCTTATTGCTTGATGATTGATTGTTTTTGTTTTACTTGCTTTATAGTATTTTGTTGGTTGGGAGAGACCAGTCTTTTACTGTGATATTTAAACCAACCAGAATCATCTGATTCATCGATTGTAGCCATCACTAAAACTTACTGTCTGACTTCTCTCTGCTTAGAATGTCCATGTGTGGTTTTAATGTTGACAGGACTAAATGTAAACAAAAACAGAATTGTGTTTTTTTTTCTGTAATCTCTCAGTCGTCATTGAGGTACTATATGCCGTAACTGTTCTTATTCTCTGAATATTTCATGAAGCCACTTACATTGTTGAAATCTATAAACATACATAATGTTGTTTGAGAGCCGTTTGCATCAATGAAACTATTCATCTATTAGAGGTGACACATAACATGATCCAGGGTGATTTCTTTTGCATCTGACTTTTTGAGACACATTTTTTTGCTTTGACAATGTGAATATATGTTTTCTCATACCAATAAAGCCCAATGAATTCAGTATTTTTAATTTTTAGTACTTCAAGTACATGTTTATACCAGTCCATTGACAGTTTTACTCAAGTCCATGTTGAATTATGGATGTTTAATCATGAGAGATAATGTTTCTGCATTACCTTTCCTTGGTTGGTTTGTTTTTCATTCTCAAAGAAGTATAGTTTAGCTAGCACAACATCTGCTACCTGTGCCTCCATTAGAGATGTGTTGTGTTTTACAGGCACATCAACAGTTTTACATACTGTACATATTATTTACAGTATGTGTCAGTCAATGTATTACCCTGATTTGCATAAAGGGTCATTAAAGGGGAATTCCAGCCATTTCTTTTTTTTTCTGAGAGTCCTCAGAAAAAAGAAGCGTCTGAAGAAATCCATTAACATGGTGAAAATACATCTTGATGATGTCATCAAAATGTTTCACCATGTTAGTGGCTTTCTTCAGACCTCCATTTCTTGGGAACACAGAATGAGGGGACTTTTTTATCAAGTCCACCCAACACCTTGAAGGTACATCAAGGACATAGTAAAATATTGAAAATGGGTGGAGTTGCCCTTTAATGTAGACTAGAGCAGTGCTTCTGTGCTCTTCAAAGTCTCTCAGAGGACAGTGATCTTTTCAGGGCAATTAAATGAGTAAAGAAATCCTGCATCACAAGTAATCAACCAAACTAAACTATAACAGCTGGTCAAACATTGGCCAAATTATCCAATTATATATAGGCAAACCAATCTACAAGCTCACAATACTTTAGTATAGCTATGCATTTTATCACTGCAAAGAAGACCTGACACTTGTTACACCATAAATACCATCAACATGTTCTATGGTTGGTCATAATCTATTACAGTTCACTAGCAAACTAGAAAACATAATTATTGACTTTGTTTTATTGGCTGCTAGAGTTGATCAGTACAAAAAAAACCTTGCATTGATTAATTAAAAGTGTATCTTTAACTAGTTCAGTCACGGTTATCAGTTTGGTACCTTGACTTTGTGCTTGAATCATTATCGTACTGTAAATCTACAAGCTATATAACCACTGTGTGTCTCAATACTCTCTTTTGCAGCACTGGTGATTTATTATCAAAAAAATGATTCAAACAAGGAAACATGATCGTTCAGGGTTATAACCACGTATGGACAGTCTGTGTCCAAAAACAAACCAACTGTTCTCATGGCGTGCTCCCCTAGACCGGAGCATTTTTCTTCTTATGCCCACATAAACATCAATTATGACCTCTTGAGCTGCGATATTTACCTGCATTTCAGCAGGATTTACAGCAAGGGATTGTTTAAAAATAATAATCAGTCAAAAATAAGCTAAAATAAACTAAAATAAATGTTAAAAAACACTTCCAGTAATGTACCGGATCATGATGGTTTAGGACTTTTGAGGTTATTTTATCGACACAAAATGAATAAGCGCTTTGATAATAACAGTGACAAGGACTTGGGCCTCTTAGCGATCACATGGACACTCAAGCTCAGTGTTCAGTGATTCCAATTTTGTGAAATATAATAATAATAAATTATCTCATATGGGTCACCCTTTGAGCTTGACATTTGTTTTCACGTTTGTGTCCGTCACATGCTCTCTTCTCGGTCACATGCGACCTGAGAATCCTGTTACGCCTGTTTACATAGTTAGGGTTAAATGAAGACACAGAAACTGTGTGTATTGTACGATAAAGTACGGTGCGGTGTGTTTTGGTACGGTACGTTTTGGTACGGTACATGCACATTTGCTTGTTTGTGCACGAGCTGTCACCTCACGGACAGGCCCATGGCGTGTCAAATGTATTTCATAATCACCTGATCGCAAAGGTTTAGAGATTGCACAATCATGTTTACATAATGTCCCGTCACCTCTACCCGTGTGTGTGTGTGTGTGTGTGTGTGTGTGTGTGTGTGTGTGTGTGTGTGTGTGTGTGTGTGTGTGTGTGTGTGTGTGTGTGTGTGTGTGTGTGTGTGTGTGAGACTTTAGTGTGGACTTTTGGGATCGGCCAATTCCTCTATTATTGGACTAAAAGGGACATGATCGCCGGAGTGTTGAAGGAGTTAGAGTTGATTATTCATCATAGCTATGACGTCTTTCAGAGGACAGAGTTACATCGGTGTATGGACCAAATCCTATATTTGCGGCACTACTGGTTTCCAACAGTAGATTCCAGTTAAGACGTGTGCTCCAGAAAGGGATGTCCAAACATTTTCTTATAGTTGGTATAATGAAGATGTATTATCTGTCTCTGCAGGCCTAGATCACTACAGCAACATAAATACATACAATAAATGATATAGACAGCAGCCTAAACACAGTGTGAAAACTGTTTGCCTCTTGTCACCAACACCTGATGGTTAAATGAGACCTAATTAAATGGCTCTTACAATAAGGACAGAGTCACACCGGCTCTCACTGTGAAAGAAGCACATCTAGTGAATAATATGTGTTTTTATTGGAAGTCTAACGCAGTCTTTATAGTCCAAACGTGATGCTTGTTGCCATGAGAAAAGCACAGTGAAGCCCCACACTGCCAGATAGTAGAAACACCTGACAAAAATGAAATAGAGAGACTTATAATACTTTAGACTAAAACGGAGCAAAAAGGTTGAAGAGGAAGCAGAATTATTTCAAAGTTGTACATTTATTGTAGTCTTGATCACACAAACCACCACGAGCCTGGTGTGTTTTATAAGCTAGCTCATATTGTTATTTTATATTGTTATCATTTGGTGACATGGAACAGATGAGAGACCAAAGCAATGTTCCATATAATTTGTTTTCAGTCTGAGCAAATATTACCACCACCTCAGCAGACATCATCCTCTACTGGGCAAACATGTGCCCATGACACCACTGTCCAAATATTAGGCTAGACCAGTGGTTTGCAACCTTTTTCATACCAGGGCCCACTATTTATTTAGAATTTGAGCCACGGACCACCATTTGATGACATTTTAGCCCCACAGACCCCAAAACTAAAGATTTATTTTGCTTTTGTCCACAATTCCAGGCTCGATTTTGGAAACAAAACAGTCAAACATACAGATCAAAATGACCATTAATCTCCTGCATTCTCTAGTAGACTTGGGCTAATTCACATGATGAATATTTTAACTGCAGGATGGGCAAAATCAATTACCGTTGGTGCAACGGTCGTGACTAATTTATGTTATTTTTTAGCTTCTGTGAAATCATTTTGCGACCAGGGCATACGCCGCAAGGTTTGGCACCAATAACAATTGCGGGTTAAGGTAAGTTTAGGCATAGGTTTTACTGAGGTTATGTTTACGGTTAGGAGTTAGGAATCGAACCTGACCCCGACCTCCCAGTCTCAGGGTGGACACTCAAGACCACTCAAGCATAGGCAATGTGTTCAAAGCTCAAGGTTACTTTATTTAGTCTTGTGAGAGAAATTTGTCTTGGACATACAGACTTGCAGCAACAAGTAAGACAATACAGGACAATAGAGGCCTCTATTGTAGGTGGACATTATTGTATGTGCACATACAACACTTACCTAACTCAGCAACACTGTACCGGTAGGAAACGTTTGAAACATCATGCTGTTATGAAGTACTTCCTGTCAATACACTCTGATCAGGTGATAATTTCAGATTGGAAACGTTTGTTTTACACTAACACAATGTCCTGCTGCCTCTTGCATTATGTGCTCAATGTTCTGCCACTCGGGTCAGGGCGTTGGGTGACTGTGATGCTGTCAGATAGGCCATAGCAGTGGATGTGATTTCTGGCACCACTGGAAAATATGTCTTTCATTTTTTTTTTTTTTTTTTACAATAGATTTGATATCATATGATATCATAATATATCAATCGTTTTAATCCATGAATCAAGCCACCCAGGAATGACTCCTTGTGATTTTTTTATATTTAATTATATACAGTAATACATTATAATGTTTTTGGTATTATTTGTTTGATGTTTTTAACAATATGGTCATGATTCATCATTCATTTAAATATATGTTTTTATAAATCTCTATGTATGTACGTTTGAGAACCAAAACCACACTAATGTTGGCTTATAACCAATTGCCATGTTAATCATTATTATTCAATGTATTGACAATATGATATTACAAAGATTAATAGCCTAAGGAGCATCTTATATAATGCCATGATATCATTATGTCAACAGGAGGAAAGTGTTGATCATAAACAAACTCAATGCCTTCATAACGTCATAATGAGTTGAGACGGGTTTCATTTCTATATAATAGTATTTACTTGTAGAAATGAACACATGGATAAATCAATGAATGGAGATAATATATACATAACAAATGGTAAAGTTAATGCAGTTAAAAGAGTAAATAACTGTAGGTGAGGCTTGTTCACAAAACCTGCATTATTAACTTCACTAGGTTCACAGTACTGTGATTGTCCCTTGCTGCCACCTAGTGTGTACAAGAGGAATTATGTGCTATTGTCAACCTTATTGAAATGCGTCATCACCATGGTGAGTCACTGTCACTCTGTTAAGAGGAAAAAATACAAGCAGTTCATGCATCTTTGTTTCATATCTGTATCCTTTAGATCCTGATATTTTTAATGGTAGTTGTTCTCTACCGTAATTAAAACATTGCTCTGTCTAGTTGTGAGTTTCCTTTATAGGTTTATGATGATATTTTGCGTTTCCTTGTTTGCATCCTCCTTGGTTGCGTTCTTTCTTTGCCTGTCCCATCTGGGCTTCTTTTAGGTTTGCGTGTGCTTCCTCTTGATTGTGGATGTTGTGAACCATTTGGTTGCGTGAGAGATTTCAAGTCAAGTCTTTCAACCCAATATGTTCAGAGAAGTATGGGTCATTTTCACACAGAAATTTCACCATAAGTGAACTTGCAGCAGGTCCTTTACGTCTCACTTCATCAACGACACAACGTGCCTTCTGATTTCTTCCAGGCTTCGCATCAGCCATGTCCTTCTCAGCATCGCTGAACACCTTCTCCTCTAAGAGATGGTCCAGGAGCGAGTCAAGAACGGGGAGTGAAATGCCATCAATGATTTTGCTTCGCACGGAAAGTAACATGTCTCTGGCTGTATGAGACTTGCTCTGACATGGATGCGTGCTAAGATCATTAAGGTATACACAGTGATCCCATGCACATTCAGAGGAGGTGATGTTTCTTAGAAACAGCTTCACATGCTCAAACTTTCTCAATAAAGTTATCTCAAATGTTGGCATGTAATTGTAATCATCTTCAAATACTTCAAATATTGCACTACTTGGTTTAACTACGATAGAATCATCTTGAGGGGAAGTGGAGAGGCTATATTCTTGGTTTGGAATTAGTTTACAGGGAGGCTTTTCAAAGTAAATCTCTTCTCCAATTCTCTTCCTCCTTTCTTCTATCACTTCCCGCATCACAACATTTCTAGGCAGCAGCAACACATTCAGGGTTGATCTGGGATTATTATCACCAATGGGTGGAGTATAAAACAGTGACACTAACGCACATTTAGGACTGAGGTTGTCGACATCATTGACCATGCCATAGGCAGAACATCCAGTCACATTTATGACTGCATGAGATTCTGTGACCTCATGGGGGGCGATAATCTGACTCCCCTCATCGATCACATGGACAACAGACAAGGATTTCCCTCCACCTGAGGAGATGATCTCACAGTGGGGAAGATGTAACTGACACAGAGAACCCTGATCACATTTTATATCAAACAGTGGTCCTGCAGGCCTCTTGCCATGGTTGTCTACAAGCCTTTGATTCCAAGGGACTGTCCTGTAGAAGACATCTCCCTCTGCCTTCATATTAAACACCAGACCGGTCACTTTACATTTGAAAAGTCCTGGGTTTGTGCAGTGTAACCAGTAGCTTTCCTTGTTACCTTCAACATAGATGTCAGGTGTATAACACACAGCATCGTTTAATCTCTTTGCTCTGAAACTTTCTTTTTTCTCTTTACATGCAATTTGGCCCAGTGAGGGTAAGCTGTGAGAATGAGGCTGGCCTTGTCGTGCCATTGATCGCCGTGTGGTGCCATAGACACGCCGTCGCGGTAGCACAGGTCCGACATCCAGTGCACTTCTGCCAGCTGGATGCCGTAGGAGGTGGTCAGCCAGAAGATGTGTACCATCATGAGATGAGGGAGCAGCATCAGGAAGGGCTGCGGGTCCAGCAAGCTCCGGATGTGTCATCAGCCTGATTCTCTCACACTAGTCTGTTGTTGCAATCTTTCCTCCAGTATCTTAAGGAGTATCTTTAATTTTTACTAAGCTTCACTCCTTTTTAGTACACTTTCCACATCCTTGTGGACTTGTAGTCATTATCCAACTCCTCTGGCTGGAGAGTCTTTAGTCTCTCTATGGTTGTATGGTGTGAGACGTACTTTTTGCTTCACTTGCTCACTGGGCTGACATGACACATGTAAGACTCGTTCCCTAAAACAGAACAGAGAGAAGAAAGTAAACAATGCAAAATGTTCACAGAGGCTGGCAGTTTAAAGGAGAATTCCAGATTAACCGCACTTCTGATGGTTTATCAAACTGGTACAGGTGAAAAATTGGAGGACCTTTGTCAGTGCTATTATGACAAACACAGGCCATGAGTATTACAAGTTGCAAAAGAAAATTATGTAGACGCTGTAGTTTCGGGCGCTGCATGGCATCGCGGGGTCATCGGGTGCGGTCCGAGCGCCTGGGTGCGCTCGGACAAGCGGTCTTATTTGTGCGTGCATCATCTCATCAGGAAGGAAGGGACAACCAGGCAAATGGTTCTTGTTGTCTCATCGTGGTCTTTTTATTGTCAATCGAGCAGATAACTTGACTAAGTCAAGGACAGACATCTTAACAGCAGGTAATAGTTGGCAATGCATCGAGGAGAGAGAGAGAGCGAGTGACCCTGGCTGAGTCACCCTGCATCCCTCCGTGTCTGTGTGTCCTAGTGTCTGCCCCCGTGCCTGTGTCAGTCTCAAACTGACCACCCCTAATATATTACAAACAGTAGGTGTGGGTGTGTCTCTATACCTGCATGTGTGTGTGTGTGTGTGTGTGTGTGTGTGTGTGTGTGTGTGTGTGTGTGTGTGTGTGTGTGTGTGTGTGTGTGTGTGTGTGTGTCAGCCCATGTGAGGGTGTGGCTATGCGCGTGCACGAGAGTGCATGTGAATGTGTGTGCGTGAGGGTGTGGAGTGTGTGTGTGTGTGTCCCTGCATAGTGTGTGGGGGTGTGTGTGTGTGTGAGAGAGTGACTGGAAAACTACCGGCTACCTAGTATACACCTTAGCCTCGGGTCAAACAGTTTTGGCCTCTGTCAGGGACTGACCCAACCCAAGTTTTGGCCACTAAGGAATGTTACTTGCTCTAGGCCAGTCATTAACTCAAAACTTATTTGTACATGGGTTTAAACTTTAGACTTTAGACAAATAATGGAATTTAACTATAGACGTTTAATGTGGCTTTCCAGATACGACATTCCGCCCTTTGCTACACGACCAAGTGTAGCAAGACTTTCGAGAAAGACACTTTAAACGTCCGCCCTTTGGTCAACAAAAACATACCCAAAATGTGTGTATAACTTTTAACATCCTAACTAATAATGACAATGAATAATCAATCGGAAACATGAACACAAACCAAAACTTAATATGACATGATAGAGACAACATAACATGATTTGAGACAACATAACAAAGCAAAATGAACATTGAAAATAGAAAAACAAAGTAAAAATAAAGAAAACTCAAAAGATGTATTGTTGGTAACTTTAGCTTTTTGGAATTAACAAATAATAAAAACAATCTGACTGTAATTATCACTTAACAATGAAAAATAAAAGCATGAAATGAAATGACTCTCACAGTGAAATGTGTTCCTCCAGGGAGAATTTGACCCCCTTCGGACGAACACAAATGGAATTTTACTACAATACTAACTGCATGACCAGTCCTGCCTCAGACGTTCTGTGAACGTGTAATTACTGCTGTCTTGTTAAAATGAAACAGAACAAACACACTAGCTATCACTCAATCACAAACACTGCAACCACTCACTCACTCACTCACTCACTCACTCATAGCTTCAGTCACTCATTCACTCACTTGCTTCAGTCACTCATTCACTACCTCACTCGCATTAAAATCACACAATCGCACAACAGAGTCCATTCATTCAATACAAAATGAGATCATATACTAAAAAAATATTGTCTATACTGCGGTAAAAGACAATAATATCGGATTTATAATGATATATCTTCCACATTCACTTAAATGTAGGGCCCAAAAATTTTCGTACTTGTCAATTTTGCTTACAGAGACCATTTATCTCACTGTCTGAACCTAACCTAACCTAACTGTACCATTCTATGTCTTTAAAAAAATGTTTTTAGCACAAGAATTTGAAATTACTACAGCTGGTTGTTTGTCCAGCATCGATCATCTAAATACATTTGTCACACATTACTTTACTTCAGTTTAAATGGCCAATTATTAGCAATACACACTGATGTCCACTCAAATCGACAAGGCTGGCAAAAGGTGGATATAGGCTGAGGGGCAAATAGTTTTAACCCAATTATTCCAACTATGGCTCTAGACTACACGCCACAGCGAAAAGGTCCACACATCCGCGTGGGGGTCAACTCCGTCCCTCTCAGCTCAAAAGCTACTAGTTACTCCCGGGGAAATCTGGGTCCGGCCGGGCACCCAATACATTCCCCATGCACGACATCTATTTTAAAGAGCGCATGTGTACCGTCGTCACAGCACACTCCTCTTAGAAAACTTTTCCGTGCACTGAGTCTAATAATTGATACACTCACACCAACTCACCACTTCCGAAGCTAATCCTTGCGATTGCTGTACAGACATCAGACTCAAAACTAATCATTAAATCTCAAATTGGCACCTACTCTACACTAACCTAACTGCATCTTTACTAGAATTTATTCTCACTTCCTTTTTCTTTGAGCTATAAATTTGCTTTTCAATGTACTTTTCAGCAACAGACAATGGTCTCCATCAGCAACTTTTCTTTTTTTTTTTTTTTTTTTTTTCCAAATACTTAATCCGCCCTAGTAACTTCGGTAAAAGCAAAACACAGTCATTCCATCACCTCTTACACTCTACACACCACTCATTCTGTTCATCATTCATCCATCTTTCTTTTCTTTTCTTCCCAAATCATCCATTCCATGACATCATTCATCTCTCACATTTCATTCCACATTCACTCAGTCACAACCTTCCATAGTCACACAACACTCATCCGTTCATTCATTTACTCTCTGAGTTGCAACACTTCAATATTTATACTACTCACTAGAATCCCTATTGTCAATCTTCCCTTTCAAATCGTGTCTACAACTTGTGGTTCTCCACATTCTCACTCATTTGGTTCACTCATCCATCCATGTGTTCATCCGTTCGTTTGGTCATTCGCTCCTTCATTCAGTCATTCATTCTGTCATTCAATCATACATTCAATCATTCCCTCAAATCATTCAGTCATTCAGACATACACACATTCATACTTCTTACTTTTCTTTTCTTTTCCTTCTTTCATTCTTCCTTCTCCTAACTCCACGCTCACATTCACGCCACCCATCAGTGTTGGGACATATTACTAATATATTAGCAATATATATATTACTGATAATCAATGGCAAATATTACTTTCCGAAGCAATATTTCCCAACACTGCCACTCATACACCAAGTGGAATACATTGTCCAGATAACATTTCTATATAAACTGCCTTGCCCATATCTAAGCTAGCCGACCAACTTATCCTGACGTCTTCAGGCCGGAAACGATAAGGAGGAAACGTGTTTAATAATCAATCACGTATTCCGTTCTCGCAAAATATGCTCCAAACCATTCAGCCACTGAAAATAAAAAAGCTCGACAACAGAGCGAGTCATGCTGTCTCTCACCCTAGCATGTTTTTCTGGACAACCTATTTTCACCTGCCAACTTTCATTCCAAACTGAATTATTAATACTAATAGTCTTATCAAACTACCAAGGGTTGCCAAACTCAAACTGTTTCTGTTGCAAGTTGCAGCGTCAGTCCAGACTCCAGATGGGTATCTTGGGTGTCAACCGTGGAGTGTCGCTGCTCTGCATTCAGACGGGGCCCCTGGGCGTTGACATGAGACCCTCTCATCTGATAGGCTGTAGCTTGGCTCCCCTCGAGGCACGGTGTGTGTGTGTGGCCAAACGGCCACGCCCCGGATGTTTGAAAGACAGAGAAAAAACAAGATAGTTTAGTATTAATATTCACTTTCCTAAGACAACATTCCAAACTCATATAAAAAGATACTATTCATTCATTCAGTCATTCAGCCCATTTTCACACAATAGTTACTATATAGGATTCAAGATTTTCTGTTTACTATTTAACTTTTAGTGTCCTAAAATTAAATCACTTATAGAGACCACTTACTGTTTTTTTTTTTTTTCCTAATTTGACTCATTCGAACCACTTTTCCTTTGTCGTAAGAGATCCGTACCTATTGTACGGAGTATTGTTTCATTATGCCAATTTTAGTTATTTCCACATTATTATTATTATTTATTATTATTATCTTTTATTTATTATTATTTATATTCCTATTTTTTATTAGAATTGATGTTTCTATTCACTATATTCAATAATCCTCCTCCCTTTGAGGCCAAAAGTACCCTTTAGGCCTCAACCATCCAACGACAAAACGCTTCTCACTGCGGTGTCTCATGCTCTCTACTCTACCACCACCCCCCATGGAATGTCAAACCCATGGGCCACACGAAGACACGCCTAGAACAAGCCACCCACCGTTGCCTAGGGCAACTCAGACAATACTCCACTCTAACTCCCATCATATAGGCTACCGTTTAACTCAAAGAAAAACGGGAATGAAAAAGAAAGAAATAACGCGTAAACCGATGTGCCGATATTACAGCACCACAAATACACCGAAAAAATACTTTAAATCGATCAAGATGAGGTTTGTCGTAGCCACTATTTCAAAAAGTCTTTGATCCCACAGAATATGCAATGACATCCTGAAGTTAATAGGCGAGCTATTATCGATCACTATTGCAGACTAATTTACTTTGACTCCACACTCGACACAGTAAAAGCACTTATATCAAAGTACTGTAGCAATCCAATACCATACATAATCTACACAAAAAGAAAAGGCAAAAGTTCAAAAAAAAAAAAGTTCGGCCCGACCAACAAACAGAAACGACAAAAAAGAAGAGGCCACTACAGACGCAACGAAAACGGACAAACAAAACGTATAAACCCCCCAAATAAAAACAGAACAGTACATATCAAAAATATCGCGCGTACACAATTAAAACCCTAATTTCTACTTTTCTCAATCATATTCTCTTTCTCTTTTCTTCTTCTCTTTATCTCTATTCAGGGTTAGTTATACAAAATCCAGACAGCGCATCAAGTGCCAGGTGTCGCTTATCGTCACCATAAATGCAAAAATGCTACATATCGGACCTCGCCGACGCCCACGGTCTGGGTGCGACCTGCAGCCTAGAACCTCGATAACCCTGCTAATCTTTTAGATGGTCAGGCTATACCAAACATCAACTTCTTAAATGCATGGAATACCCCAAGCAAATAGAAGATCAGTATCATTCATCACGGACATGCAACGTCCCCACACTATTTTAAAACAATAGGGCAGGCTTGCTCATGCCATCTTGCGTGCATTCATACATTGCAGGGAAAGAAAGGGGACATTTATATTATAGAGCCAGTGTGATAAAAATTGCACATGTACAATTTACTCAAAACGACCGATTCTACTACACGCACCAAATAGCTAAAATGATGCAATCAGTCCATATATCACACCAACAGTATAATATAAATTAAACCTAAAAAAGTAAAAGAAAAAAAATCCCCTCACTGCACATTCATCGGCCTAGTTTACCGATCTCAAGTCATTTCTCTGTTTCCTATATCTCATATTTCATATTTCATATCTCGTCTTTTTTCGATAGGCAAAAATAAAGCAATGTTCGGAAACGCCTATTTTCCGCCAATCATTTTTTAAATATTGCGTTTTTTTTTTTTTTTTTTTTTTCAAGCTTTTAAAATCATACTCTCTGTATGCACTCACACATCATTCATTCATTTAAACATGGTTGTCTTTCCCCTAATTGACACTCGGCACCCTAGACCCCAATACCACGTACAGCACCCACAAACAAAACTCAAAAGTCCTAGGTCCTTGTTGATTAGCTCAAACCTAATCAGATAGTAATCAACTCACCATCAAAAAAAGGTTGAACTATTGAAGACTTCTCCGGCTAGACTCGCCACTGTGTAGTTTCGGGCGCTGCATGGCATCGCGGGGTCATCGGGTGCGGTCCGAGCGCCTGGGTGCGCTCGGACAAGCGGTCTTA
This sequence comes from Benthosema pterotum, assembly GCA_039105355.1. NCBI lineage: Eukaryota > Metazoa > Chordata > Actinopteri > Myctophiformes > Myctophidae > Benthosema > Benthosema pterotum. The sequence continues at coordinate 51,233,618 of CM076974.1, forward strand.
TTTGTGCGTGCATCATCTCATCAGGAAGGAAGGGACAACCAGGCAAATGGTTCTTGTTGTCTCATCGTGGTCTTTTTATTGTCAATCGAGCAGATAACTTGACTAAGTCAAGGACAGACATCTTAACAGCAGGTAATAGTTGGCAATGCATCGAGGAGAGAGAGAGAGCGAGTGACCCTGGCTGAGTCACCCTGCATCCCTCCGTGTCTGTGTGTCCTAGTGTCTGCCCCCGTGCCTGTGTCAGTCTCAAACTGACCACCCCTAATATATTACAAACAGTAGGTGTGGGTGTGTCTCTATACCTGCATGTGTGTGTGTGTGTGTGTGTGTGTGTGTGTGTGTGTGTGTGTGTGTGTGTGTGTGTGTGTGTGTGTGTGTGTGTGTGTCAGCCCATGTGAGGGTGTGGCTATGCGCGTGCACGAGAGTGCATGTGAATGTGTGTGCGTGAGGGTGTGGAGTGTGTGTGTGTGTGTCCCTGCATAGTGTGTGGGGGTGTGTGTGTGTGTGAGAGAGTGACTGGAAAACTACCGGCTACCTAGTATACACCTTAGCCTCGGGTCAAACAGTTTTGGCCTCTGTCAGGGACTGACCCAACCCAAGTTTTGGCCACTAAGGAATGTTACTTGCTCTAGGCCAGTCATTAACTCAAAACTTATTTGTACATGGGTTTAAACTTTAGACTTTAGACAAATAATGGAATTTAACTATAGACGTTTAATGTGGCTTTCCAGATACGACAACGCAAAGTCCGCATGGCTCCCACGCGCGGTGCGAACACACACACACACACACACACACACACACACACACACACACACACACACACACACACACACACACACACACACACACACACACACACACAAGCTGCCCCTAGTGTGCATAATACTACACATATATTCGAAGTCTCGAACGCTCTATAATTACAAACATTAATTAAGCTGACGTTACTAAAATCGGGGCCCTAGCACACTCATGGAAAAATAGCCTGCAGCCAGCATTGTTGTTGTTTTTTTCCTCCTCCTCCATGCGTGTAGTAGCACAGAGCCACAATAAATACTAAGGATAAGTCAGTGATGCATGTCATTTTTGCGGATATGGAACAAGGAAGTGACTGACACGATGATGTATAGCTGCGTGAGTCACACGTGACAATATTGACAAATCCTTGTAGGAGTTTATTTTACAAACAAACTGACAGAGCCATCAAATAGAACAGTTGTGACATTGATCATAAACTAAGCGCTCATTCTTGTGGCCTGAATAGGGACAAACTGGACTTTGTGCCAGCATCAGCATTTCACCATTATACACATTTATATTGTAACTTATATTTATATTGTAATTTGTACTTTACTATTAATAATTGGAATTCGAACCATTAGTATTGTAATTTCAATCCACTGCATTTCTTCCTACTTCAGGTCCAGGACTTGTGTCCTATTTGTTCCATTGTCTCCATTTTCAATAGAAGTCTGTAGAAGAGCTTCAGTCGAATGGCCCCATAAACTGAACAGAGTTTGCATAACTCTGTTTATACTCTATGGCACACCTGGGCATTATGCAGCCCGGGGGCCAAATGCGGCCCTTTGGCTGCCTCTGACCGGCCCGGGGACCACCAGTGGTCCTTTAGAGAGTTCCAAGTTAAATATGGAAAGTTGGTTAACCAGATGTAACACTTTGAAAGCGTAAAAATCAAACCAAACGGACCCTTGCGGGTCCATTTGGTTTCATTTTTACACTCTCAAGAGTTAAAATATTCATCTGAATTAGCCAGAGAATGTAAAAGAATGGTCATTTTTCACCTAGGTTTGCCTGTTTTGCTTGTGAAATCCAGCGTGGTATTGTGGACAAAAGCAAAAGAAAGCTTTAGTTTTGGGGTCTGTGGGGCTAAAATGTCATCAAATGGTGGTCCGTGGCTCAAGTACTGAATACATGCGTGCCCTGGTGTCAAAATGGTTTTGGCCCTCCACAATATTTTATGCATCTCATTTGGCCCCTTTGGAAAAATAATCGCCCAGCCCTGCTCTATGGCTCTGGTCGTGCAAACTGGCAGGAAGAGACTTCTCTCTGTGCGGTGACAGGTTATTTAATATAACATTTTGATAGCTCCTGTGCTGGGGGGCAGTGTCTCCCACTTTCAGCAGTGGTTATACTTCTTTACGAACACTCATACTCACATCATTCCCTCTGGTCCTCTGCAATGCATACGCCGAGTCAGTCAATTCAGAAAGACCTACAGACAGACAGACAGACAGACAGACAGACAAATATAAGAGATAGACAATGTGAATAGACAAATGTGTAATATTTCTTCCAAAGCCTGGGTGAGTCAATAGGGGTATTAGAAGCAAATTGACCAAAACCATAATTAATTTAGATTTCTACTATGGTCCAAGCTGTTTACAGTAGGGTGGACGGGGTAGAATACAACAGATGTTCAAAATGTAAGCAAGAAAATGAGAAAAAACAAGTACATGCTTTTTAGAAATGTCCTTTAGTTTTACCAAAGATTATCTATTTATGAAGATGTACAAACTAGAGCTACTAGAGATATATCACGCGTCTCTACAAAACCATGCTCTGGCAATTTTTTGCTCAGTGCGTTGTGTCAGTGTGCATGCGTTAATTGCATTAAATATTGCATTAAATGCCATTAACATGTTATTTTTGACAGCCTTAATAAAAGACAACATATCATTAGAGAGATGATGGAGTCCCATGCTGTCAAACTGTCAAATTTTGATTGATTGATTGATTGATGAGTGTTTGATGTGTTAGGAATGTGTGACGTAATAATATATGGCCCGCCCCCCTGTCGGTTATGGGGTCATGAGGTCACGGGAGTCTAGGGGGTTTTTGTGAACAGGTGCATTGTCTTTTCTCCCTCCTCACAGAAGTGCATTCATGTGCAGTCGTGGGCACGCACACGCACACACCCCTCTCCACACACACACACACACACACACACACACACACACACACACACACACACACCCCTCTGCACACACACACACACACACACACACACACACACACACACACACACACACACACACACACACACACACACACACACACACACACACACACACACACACACACACACACACACACGTGCACGCCCCCACCATGCAGGCTCCTGTCAGTGTCTATGGATATAAAGTTTATGTAAGTTGGTTAAATTTAAGGTTTAAAAATAAAACCTAAAGTTAATTTTACTAACTTTTTTTATTATGAAAGGTATTGAACAAATATATAAAACTGGTTTTAACTGGTTAGAACCGGGTTTTCTGTAAGGCTTTAAATATAGATGTGGAAGGGACAGACAGGACAGGGGGGTAGTAGGATAGACAACAGAGTCATTGAGACAATTGGCTGTGTGACAGGACAGGGGGGTAGCAGGATAGACAACAGAGTCATTGAGACAATTGGCTGTGTGAAATGAAAGAAACAGGAGATCAATACATATAGGACTGTCCAAGCGTGCATGGAAGGTTAAATACTATATGAATCCCTTTCAAGGGGCTAGCAGGACAGCCAACAGGTGGTGGAAGCACGGCCGACAGGGATGGGGGGGGGGTAGCAGGATAGACAACAGAGTCATTGAGACATTCGACTGCGGGAAGTGGAAGAAACAATAAAAAGAGTCATTGAGAGAATTGTTTGTGTGAAAAGCATATGAGACCTGTGTAACACTGATGGGGGGGGTTGCATGTCAGAGAAGGTATAAATGGTCTCTAGGCACTACTGTCATTTCACTACAAGCAGGCCATCGGTCAACATCACCACTGCGCATCTCAACTTTAAAGAAGTCAAGAGAGAGGAGAGGGAAAGAAATAGCGGAAAAATGCTCGTCTACAAGTGAGTCAGATATGTGAGTGCACATTATCATTTTCTGTCTGATATTGTGATTGGACTATCCTGTATAGAGCAGTATTGATTTTATTGAACTATTTTATGGTATTGATAGATTGATCATGTGCATTGAAAATATTGTATTGACCTTTGTATTGATTGTATTTTTTTCTGTTAGATTTAGTGATTTTACTGATTCTATCTGATTGTATATGTCTTTTCATAGTGCTATTCAAGGCGAGTGCAGTCTCTTTGACGGCCTTCTTTCTGGTAAGTGAGAGATGTGAATAGGGATAGCATGTATACTATTCAGTCATTCATCCATTCAATCCATCCATTCATTAAATCGCTATCCAACATATTATTATTATTATTATTATTAACCATTCTTGTGTAATGTGGATTTTTGACAGAGCTACAATCCGTAGCATCCAGAGTTGATGGTCGATCCAAGGGAGCCAGTGTGGAGCCTACGTCGTGCAGTGCGCATGGGCCTGCGGATACACACGGGAGTGGAAAGATTCTAGGTGACTTTGGCAAATATATCACTGGAATTCTTATACTAAATAGATAAATACTTTAATAATAAGTATAGAATTTTGTAGAACTCATTTAGATTTTATCTATTCATTTTGGTGTATTAGTTTGTAATTATTTGTTTTATTTATTTATTTAATTAGATCAGCTTTTTAAACTATAGTATATGTATGTGTTTTATCAGATCATCAGATTGGAGAGGAGAAACTTACAACAGAGGTGTCCGCGCTCGTCCACAATCAAGAAGCATCTGGAGAGACAGCCTGTACAACGCGAGGAGAAATTCAGGAATCTACAGAAGGTAAATGGCTAAATGGTTTTAATTCTCACTCTGTCTTTGTCTCACACTCACACTCACACTCACACTCACACTCACACGCACGCACACGCATACGCACACGCACACGCTCACGCTCACACATACACACACACACACACACACACACACACACACACACACACACACACACACACACACACACACACACACATAGTGCCAAAGAGAGATGGAGATGGGTAATACTTTAGCCCAACAGTGACCTTTATTGATAGGGATGGTGTAGTATTGCAGGGTATGAAGTTTATTATTATTGTTTTGTTTGACTGTTTTTCTCTTTTCACCCTTTTTTCTTTATAGACAGTCCTCGTCCCTCCTCTTCGGATAGTGTCACTGAGGCTGATGCGGACGCATTCAACGATGAGGAACTCAACGCTACGATGGATTCATATGAACAAAGCCGTGCTCTAACTCCTCCTGCTGCTGCTGCACCTTCGCAATTAAACAAGGTGAACGATACTGATGATGTCTGTACGCGGCAGATAAACATTTTCCAGGCTCAACTGACTGGGGCCACTACTAGGGTGTTTCATGAGCTGACTAGAGGGTGGTTGAGTGTTGACACGTGTCATCGGGCATTTTCTTTTGCTACTGTCGAGATGTTTAACAAGTTTCGCCGTGTGTTAAAAGAAAGTCTAAAACAGGGTGATTCTGACTCACCATCGGCAAAACGCCGTCGCGTGTAATACAATTGTTATTTGCATACATACATACATACATACATACATACATACATATGTAATCAGCTGGTATTATATTCATGTTTCGCATCTATGCTATTTTTCTATTTACTTCTCCGGCGTTTCTGTCAATGATAAATAATAATAAAATAAAATAAAAACATGGACCATTCATCTAGCTCAATACCCCAAGCATTAACTGATATGATCAATTCTCTAAATGAATCTAATATTGATATGGCAGACTCATTACCAGATCTGGATGTAATTCCTTGTCTCCTAGACTATGATGATGAAATGGAAGTAGAAAATATTGATCTAAGGGAAATAATTAATCCAATTGAATCCAATGAGGTCTTACAACCTTCTGGTAATGAGTCACCCATGTCTGATATTAACCTGTCACTTCTCAATAGAACTATTCCTGTCTTAAACTCTGACAGTGAAATGGAAGTAGACAATATTGATCTAAGGGAAATAATTAATCCCTCAAATCAATGCAGTGGGGACATACAACCTTGTGCTGATGAGACAGGCTCAGTGGATGACAATCTTCTAGCACAAGTCATTTGCGAATTGGTAGACAGTCTAAATGCAGCTGATGTTAATACAGTTAATGAACAAATGGAGTTTGAACATTTGCAACATGAAAGGAGCAGGGTAGACACAGCTCCTGTTTTACAGGAAGGGGGTGGGGATGCTATGGCTGGGGAGGTTTCGGATGTGGAGGCAGGTCCATCTACCTCAGGGGGCAGTGGGAGTAATAACATGGAAATCATCAGACGTGATGCTTTCAACAATATTGAAATAAGACAAATTTTAAACTTTCCATCCCCTGGCAATAAGGCAAATTTCAGTCAGTTTTACGCCGAAGTCACAAATGGCTTACAGGATCGAATCTCTAATGCCTTACAACAGGCAAATGTACAGAGGAATGATTTAATACAAGCACAGTTAAGAGCTGATTCCTTACAGGATGATGTCTCAATGGTTCTACGTTATGGTCAAAATCAGTCAATCAGTCAATTCCAAGATTTATTAGATAGACTATTTCAATCTAATATGTCTGTGTTCGGTGACTCTAGCCTTGAACTAATTGTGCAAATTGTCTCACCCCCCCGTGGAAGTGGTGTGCACAAACGTAAGTTTGAATCCTACTTTTCTAGCGAAGTGATCCGTAAAAAATGTAGGCATTTATTTACACCTCCTCCCACGCATAAAAAGATCTGCTTCTCTCTCTGTCTTGCCCAGCTCATCAATCCAAACATGTTAACAGATGAGGTTATTCGGGAAGGGGAACGAATTCACATTGAGGCCGGATTGACTGCTGATATGGATGTAAGCATGACATACAGTGACATCGGCAAATTTGAACACCAATTAGACTGTAAAATTGTGATTTTTTACCAACCTGAAAATGGGAAAAAACTGATCTGCTGGCAGACAGGAAGACCCTGCATGTCTAAAGAGAGAACCCATTACCTCCTTTTACATAAGGGTATTTTTTATGGGATTAAAAACATGAGGGGGTTATTAGGATGTAAGTTTTTCTGCATCAGCTGCCATAGAGGTTATGCAAATAAATCAACCCACAACTGTAAGGATTACTGTTCAGTTTGTCAATCTAACTGTCTAAAAGATGTTGTATGTAAACCGATCTTATGTGCTAAATGTAACAGAAAATGTAAGAATGAGGTTTGTGTGGAGAGACATGAGTTAAAAAAATTCCACCCCATTGCAGAGGAATGGGCTAGCATCTGCGACCAAAATAAATATTGCACTAAATGCGATCGGGTGTATTATGTAGCTTTCAAAGAGGAGGGTAAGAAGCATGCATGTACAATAAAGTGCTGTAATATATGCATGCAACCTTATAAAAAACCTGAAACAGTTCAAGTCGAAAGCTCACCCACAGCGAGAGCCATGGATGACACAGCATCAACAGTGTCTAGTCCATCAACCTCCAATGCAATAGCTACTGCATTGAAGGCTGATGGAGTAGCCACTGTTGATGGTGATGTCATTCAGGTCGATGACAATGACATAAAAAATCACCAATGTTTCATGCAACCTAAGGCTAAAAAACATCTAGATGAAATTATGGAGAAAAATATTGTTTTCTTTGATTTTGAAACATCTCAAAATAATGGAAAACATATTCCCATTTTTGTCGCGGCTGTTTCGTTACGTGACGAAAGAGAAATGTTTACTGCATCAGGATCTAATTGTGCTGTAGAATTTTTAAAGCACTACAGGGTGAAAGCTATGAAGGGTACCACTTTCATCTCACATTATGGACGTGGATTTGATAATTATCTCATTCTAAATGCATACATGCAGGAATCTCAAGCTCCTTTCTTCATAGCCCAGGGGAGTAAAATATTAATGATTCATGACAATCATTTTAATTTGAAATTTCTTGATTCACACGCTTTTATACCAATTCCATTAAGAGACTTTCCTAGTGCTCTGGGTTGTAAAACAGAGATGAGGAAGGGTTACTTTCCTCATCTCTGGAGTTGTGAATCAAGATTTGGCTACAAAGGTCCCATTCCTGATGTGCAATTTTTTGCACCTGATCAAATGTCTGTGAAAGAAAGGGGTACTTTTCTTGAGTGGTATGACAGTGTTAAGAACACTACATTTGATTTCTCTAAAGAGCTAAAACTCTACTGTATAAATGATGTCAAAATATTAAGAGAGGGCTGTAGTAACTTCCGTAATGACTTCATCAATACAACCGGCACAGATTGTTTCGACTCGGTGACCATCGCTAGCGCTGCCATGGCTGTGTATCAAGCAAATTTTCTACAAAGGGAAAAGATAGCTATCCCTGACCCTTTCCATTATCGTAATCAGTACAAATCGTTCTCAAATGCCTCCATACAATGGCTCGAATTTACTGCACATACTAATAAAATCAAAATTCAACACGCTTTGAAAGGGGGTGAGCGCAAAATAGGACCATTTTGGGTGGATGGTTTTGCAGAAGGGTCAGATGGTGGCGCTAACACTGTTTATGACTTCCTGGGATGCTATTACCACTCGTGCCTTATTTGTAACAATTCTCATGATATCTCTCCTCTCACGAAACTACCATTTGGTGAGCTTTATTCTGAAACCATGAAAAGATTGGATATACTTAAAAAGCAGTATAAACTCAATGTTGTCATAATCTGGGAACACGAATGGGAGGAAATGAAAAAAAATTGTCCTGAAGTGAGAGCCTTTATGGAAGGGTTTAAATTGCCTGTCCGTCTAGACCCAAGAACTTCCCTTTATGGGGGTCGTACAGAGGTGATCTGCCTGTCCCGGCAATGCAGTCCAACGCAAAAGATAAAGTACGTCGATTTTACTTCGCTCTATCCATTCTGTCAGAGTGAATATCAATACCCTGTATCACATCCTGAGATTCTTTACCCCCCATTTGAACAGGATGTATCAAGCTATTTTGGGTTAATTCATGCTAAAGTCCACCCACCACGCGGTCTGCTATTTCCCATTCTACCAATGAGAAATACGAGTGGAAAACTAATTTTCACTTTATGCAGAAGCTGTGCTGACATGAATAACCAGCTCACTGATTGCAATCATACTGTGGAGGAGAGATCAATTACGGGGATGTTTGTTTCTGTTGAATTAAAAGCTGCATTAGAGAGAGGCTACATTCTGCTAGAAACCTATGAAATTTGGCATTTTAAGGAGCAGTCCAATACACTTTTTAAGGAGTATATCCAATGCTTTCTAAAGATGAAACAGGAATCAAGTGGTTACCCAAGCACCGTCACTGATGATAAAACTCGTCGTGAATATATAGAGCTCTATAAAAAGAATCAAGGCATTGAATTAGACCCTGCAAAAATTTCCAAAAACCCATCGCTAAGACAAATTAGTAAACTTTTACTGAATTCTCTGTGGGGGAAATTCGCACAACGTTCAAACCTCCTCACCAGCACTTTGGTAAAATCACCTGAAAAGTTCTTTGAATTGTTGTTTTCAGACTTGTATGAGATTTCAACTTTTCATTTCATCAATGAATCGGTTGCACTTGTCCAATATCGACTTAATGCTTCTTGCGTTCCCCATCCAGGTGACACAAATATTTTTTTAGCGGCCTTTACAACATCTTACGGGCGGTTAACACTTTATTCTCAGATCGAGCGACTTCAGCACAGAGTACTATACATGGATACAGACAGCATTGTTTTCATGTCCAATGACGATGATCAATATGAGCCCGAACTAGGTGATTACCTAGGAATGTTGACTAATGAACTAGACCAGGATGACTACATCACTGAGTGGGTATGTGCAGGGCCTAAAACATATGCATACCGCACTAAAGATTCTAAAGTCTGTCTCAAAGCCAAGGGGATTCGACAAGATTATCGAAACTCTCAAAATGTCTGCTTTGACAATGTCAAAGCAATGGTCCAGAGCTATAGAGAGAATCCTAAATCAAATACTACCATTTCCACACATTACAATAAAATTGTAAGGAATATGAAAGCGTTTGATTTATGTACAAAACCACGTGAAATCAAATTCAAGGTTGTTTTTGATAAGAGACGTCTGCTTGACGATGGTAGCACTCTGCCATTTGGGTTTTAAAAAAAAAATGATGATGATTTGTACAGATTTCCAATGTTTTTGAGAATGAATAATTTCCATTTCATGCTATATACTACCACTGTATGCATGTATGTATATATGTAAAATAACAACATGTCAAATGTATTTCTATCATTGATGCATTCTATGTAAAAAAAAAAATAAATAAAAATAAAAAAATAATAATAAAATAAAAACATTTTTCAAAAAAAAAAAAAAATGTTTTGTGTCTCTTTTTTTCCAGCTAGAGATTAATTGTCTTAACAGAATTTTTTTTAATTGATAAATTCACTTGCACACTCCTCATGCTATTCATTGTGTAAAATTCAGTCTAGAGGGAGAGAGAGTTGGAGAGAGAGAGTGTGTGTGCGTGTGTATGTGTGCGTGTGGGGGCTGTGTGCGTGTGGGTCTGTGTAGACCGGGGCGTGGAAAGAAGGAGTAGAAAAAAACGGTAAAATGGAGAGTGTAAATCTAGACCCTAGATTACAGCTACCTTTCTCATGCCTTGTGGTGGGCACGTCGGGAAGTGGCAAAAGCTACTTTGTGAAGCGACTTCTAGAGAACATGGAGCATGTATTTTCAGTTGTACCACGTAAAATAATATGGTCATACACTGCTTATCAGCCTCTCTATGAGGAACTCTCTCAGCACTTGGATATAAAATTCATAGAGGGAATACCAGAGTCATTAAATGATGATACAATGTTCCCTCCTGATCAGCATAATCTTTTAGTTATTGACGATTCGATGATTGCAGGGGGTAATAATGATGAACTGGCAAAAGCCTTCACACAATACAGGCATCACAGAAACCTGTCTGTTTTATATCTCGTTCAGAATCTTTTTAATCAAGGGAAACATTCACGAACAATCAGTTTGAATGCCTCATACATGGTTATTTTTAAAAACCCACGTGACAAGAACCAGTTATGCATTTTAGCCAGACAAATGTTTCCTGGACGTCAGAAATACTTTTTGGAAAGCTATGAAGACGCAACAAAAGACCCCCACTCATATTTATTGGTAGATCTAAGACCTCATTGCCCAGAACGTTTTAGATTAAGAACAGGATTGTTTCCCTCCGAGTGGCCTACAGTGTACGTGGCTAAAAAGTAGCTAGTATGTCAAAGCGGGTTAAGCGCAATCTCACTATTTTGAAATTAATACCGACATTACGGCCTGTCGAGAGGGGTGCTTTCATTTCTCACTGCTCAAATGATCTACTGCTTTCTCTATGTGAGATTTGTTTGAATGTGCTGAAGGGAAATATACCTCTCAACCCGGGCCAATATAGCAGGTTGAAGAAGCACGGGAAGATTATTAAACTATTTGCAACGAAGAAGACTAGTCTAAAGCAAAAACGTAAGAGACTAAGTCAGTCTGGAGGATTTCTTGGCACTCTACTTTCTGTTGCAATCCCCCTGATTAGCACGCTAATTGCCAGTAGGAGAACATGAGTAACTTCAATAAAATGTTTTTGGTCTCTGATCAGCAGTTAAAAACTTTAGGCCAGAAAAATGGACAGCGTGATGACATCGCTTCATCGGCACAGCTCAATTTGGAAAAGAAAATGGAGACTCTACTGAATGAACCTGCAGGCACCTCTTATGAAAAAGCCAAACTTTATAATATACTTTTACAGAAATTACTAGCACTTGTCCGCAGAGGGGAACAGGATGATCGCGAGATAGTGTTGAAATTACCTGCAAAGTCTGAATCTGCTAGGAATGATGATGATGATGGTGAAAGGGAGGGTAGCGGAGGGGAACGGACGGAGTCTGAAGCTACAGGAGAAAAACAAAATGAAGACATCTTACAGCATCTACCCTCCCGGAGTAAGAAAAATGCAGGGTATATTTTACAAAAGCTTCAAGATTCCAATGGTGTTGTGGCATGGAATCCAGCGGGGGAAGTTACTATCAATGGAAATCAAATTAAAGGATCGCATATTGTAGATTTAATCAAGACTTTATCACAGCAGAGATCACGTGCAGATAACACTCCTACAGGCTGGGGTCCATTTCTAAATATAATCTCTGAATTAAATATCCCCCTTACAAGTGTATCTAACCCGCATGCACGGAAACAACTGCAGGAGCTGAAAGAATCCTCACTGGACTCTACCCCCTCACCTGCCTACACGTCTAAATCATCTCAAAACGTCCGAAAGAGAAGAAGGAGGTCTAGCCGAAGAGGAACCCCTAATTTCTCCACCCCACTTCAACAATGGTTGCCATTCACTGAAGAATAAGTCGCTATATACTGTATGCTATGAATCATAATATTCGAAATAATAACCATGTACATGAGAATGATTTTCAATAAAACAATTTATTTTATTTTTTATGGTGAAAAAAAATCAACAACATGTGAACAGAGTATTCATTTCACACAATCACACAATTATGACACTTGTTGAATAACTTTAAAGAGCATGCGTTCTGAGTTTTCTTTCTATCATAGCTTAAACGTCTTACACATTTTCTAAACTTCTTAACAAATCGGGTCACTAGTATGTCATTTTGTCTCAAATCATCAGAATAAAGTCTCATTGTTTCTTGAAAAGACAGTCCTTTAAAACGCTGGCATAGGAAGTAGATGACATGTGCTCCACATGTACTCGAAAAATCATCTTGCACCTGTCGAGTATTACACCTCATCTCATAAGCATTACGGGATAAGAAGGTCATAAAATCCCTTGGGTAAAATATTGCATCAGGGGTGTGTCCATAAGAGTCAAAAAAGCATGCTTTCCCATCTTCAGCCTCCAGAATTATTCCTACCCAGTGTTCACCGGGTTTATCTTTCGGATCAGTATTGACAACTAAATACAGCGGTCTCCTGTCGATTTTAGTTGGAAGTGAGTCGCAAGGCCAGACACCTCCAAAAGCAGGGCCTAAAATAGGTGATAAAATCGTCTCAATTTGATAGCTGTCCATCATTTCCCCCTTTTTTCTCCTTCTTCACTTTTTAATGGTTCTGGTGATGATGATGATGATGATGATGATGATAATGCTGGTCGATAATACTCAATACTCCAGCAGAACTTGTCTTCTTGAGTTGATCTGTATCATGCTATCGTAACATGAGTAGACAACTAAACTGACTGTCCGTTGTAGTGCCGTTCTGAATCGCATATCCAGACGACAAGTACCTGTTAGAGAAGCTGAGACGGCTTCTGTGTCAATCTCATCATCCCTTGATAAATTTAAAACAAACAACGAGTATCCATTTTCAAAATCGTCTCTGTCAATGCAGAGGGGGCTGTCCTTCATATGTCTGTTTGTAGACAGGAAGAGGTTGTAAAATTCTCTGACTGTCTGTTTATTGCCAAAACTTGGCGTAAAGGGCTTGCTTGGAATATTTTTACCATTCACAGTAAGAGCTAAATACTCCAAGTCGTAATGATGGAATCTGTGGGAAGAAAAAATATATATATATATATATATATATATATATTATTATTTTTTTATTTGCATCATATTTGAAACATATGGATGAAAGTGAATTATAATTATACTCTATATTTACCTGAAAGGGTTTCGGTTGCGGGCTCCCACAAAAGCTGCATGGTCCACCAATCCTACTACCAAATATCTAGGGAGACGTCCGAGAAATAAATTGTCCTGAGAGCAAACTCTTGACTGTGCCGGGATTGTGTAATTTTTAACGACCACCCTGCTTATAGGGTATAGCGCATTAGAGTTCATCAATGCGGCCGAATGTCCGAGCATAACTGGAGGTGCAACTTCCACCTTCTTTGCAAAAATGCTAGCTGATAGAATTTTCAAATCATAGTTTTTATCAGCTGGACACATGAGTGTAAAAGTATTTTTAGCTTTTACAAGTTTCAAACGGACATCCACATTGTTAAGGAGGAGTCGTTCTGAAAAGAATATATCTGAGTGTATTGGCCCCAGTAAAACAAACTCTTTTGATTCTTGCAAAAACGATGCGCGTTTAACAAGGCCAGGATTAGGTCCATCTTCTGCAACAATGATCGAATCCATTTCCTTTTCATCTTTGTACCATAACCCTGCGGTAAATTGACTCTTTAAGGTGGCCGGTGAATAATTCATTAGTGTTTCAATTAACGATCGATATGGATGAGTTGCTGAAGAGGCAGATATCAAAGTATCGTTGAGATAAACATCTATTTGTGAAAAAATACTCGAGATGGGATACTGTATAATGCCGACTGCGTCCTCAGCTCTCAGATTCGATCCATCCGGATTTGTTATTTTGGCACGTAGATAGAGCAAGGTAGAGTTTAGATCAAGATACCGGTCTCCATTCCCAGGTATTAAAAACTCTATAAATTCCGAGTCACCAATCACATTTAATGGATTGATTTCCACATAATTACTATCATTGACCGATAGCTGTACCATTGGACCTGCGAAGAGATCGAGTTCTGACTTTGTACATTCGGTTGCTGGCGGCTGTATAAGAGACATCTCTGTTTTAAAATATATCTAGTCCACCTCTCTGCCGTTTTCTGAGACGTTTACGGCTCTTCCCTGGACGTGCTTGTGACTGAGTCTTGCGTATCTTTTGCTTTTTATATCGAGGTAGGGGTAATGCAGACAGAGATCTTTTAACTTTCCTATGTGATAAATTGATTATGCCTGAGCCCTCCTGTTTAGCCTCAGGACCTTTCATCAACCGAGTTGTGACAGCTGATACAACATCTGATGCTATTCCTTTAGCAGCGGTGGATAAATGAGGTTTAGCAAGAGTTGCTCCACGTTTAAGAAATGGTAGAACAAATCTGAACGCTCTGCTAAGCATTGAACCTAGACCGCGTCCATACATCATAGGTGCACCTATAAAACCAGGCATACCATGCCCTGCCTGGGCTGTATAATATGATACAAAGCGTTGCTGATCCATTCCTCCTCCTTCTTCTTTTGCCACACAATTAGAATATTGAGTTTGTTGCAGGACGCAGGTGAAGTTTACAGTAGGTCTTCCCGTAAGTGAAGTTAATCAGCTTGTTCAAATCACTTTTTATCTCAATTTTAATACTGTCCAAAATCTTCTTGTTTACAGGTACGTAGTGTAGCTTATTGTATGAGATAATGACTGGCTCACCATAAATCCCTTGCTTTTCAACAATCCTCAAAAGCGGGGCTTGGAACTCCCCACAATGTTGAGCTTCACAGATATTACAGTATACAAAGAAGCAATATTGTCCCGCATTCATATCACTGGGATATTTAGCTATGTACTTCTTCTTCAGTCTCACCCAGACATTTGGTTCAAAACCTAGCATGTATGCCAGTGTTTCGGTAAACTTTATGGAAAAGTCGTTTGATGCATGCACAACTACTTTTTTCAAGATAGAATTATACTGAAATACTATAGGTAAGCCTGCGTCTTCTGAACTCCGGTTGAGTTCAACGATTAAAGAATCTATCTCCTCATAATGCCCACTTTTTATTTTCTGATAGGTAGGAGGCTGGATATTAGGATTTACTAGATGATTCAATACATCATAAGTACATTCGAGGCTGACGATATTATTCCAGGTATGGCAATACATAATTTCCGCTAATGCTACCTCATATGGACCTTCTAATTCTATAGGCTGTGACAACGTTATTGTATAATCTGAACCAGTGTTCTCTGGAAAAATGTCAGTACATGAATTTGAGGGGAGTGTGAGATAAAAGGATTTTTTCTCCTCCATCCTTCCGCTAGCTATGCTTTTTACAAACTGATTTTGTCACAATGAAATGATCCCCTTTTCATATCCTCTCCTACTTTTTCTTCTTCCTATCGTTCTTTTTCGCAATATTCACCACATCTTTAATTGGAATCCATGCATTAAAACGCTGTGGCCAACCCTTCCACTGGACTAATACCATCTTCCGTCCATTTCCTTCTGTTTTTGTATCCAAGATTTGCTCTATCTGGAAAGTCTTGCTAGGGGAAATTTTAACTTTTTGCAGCTCCTTCTCATAGAATGTACCTTTAATAATTTCCCCATTTACATCCCTTAGGGTATATACCACTGGGTCCCGGGGATACGTTCATGAATTATGAAATACTCATCAGTGAAGGATTTTTCATACATCTTATCAAACACTGTTCTGTATTTCGAAATACGTACGATGTCACCTTCTCGGAATTTAAACTGCGGTAACACTTTACGTAACGGTATACTTCCATATAAATTTTCAAACACCTGCTTAGTGTTTTCAGCACTAACCTCAATTGGTTTCATTTTTATACTGCTGTGATAGCTGTTGTTATAGCTATGAACTAAATCCTGCAAAATGTCAATATACCTTTGGGTATTCATAGCAGTGAAATATCGCCACATCCGCTCTTTAAGTGTGCGATTGTATCGTTCAATTGTCTGCGATTTTAGATTACTTCCTGTAGCAAAATGTATAATGTTGTGTTCCTTCATAAGTCTTTCAAAATGTTTATTAAAAAATTCCCCACCTGCATCGGTCTGTATTTTGACAGGGATTTTGCTCTCCTGTAGAACAGACTTGAAGGCATCTGTCACATGTAGACCTGTCTTGTTTTTCAATGCACGCACCCATGCTTTTTTAGAGAAAAGATCTATTACAGTGAGTAAAAACTTGTAATTATCATTATGTTTAGATAGAGAAGAGACATCTACAAGATCAGCTTGAAACTGATATAATGTACGTGGAACAAACACACGATTTCTAGGAAATGTCTTTCTAGCCGGTCGATGTAGTGTATAAGCATCCTCGCCCGAGAGATACTCTTTGACAATTGCAACATCAGCTTTTTTTCCAGTGTGTTTCTCTACAGCCTCAGCCAATTTTCCCACACCACCATATGACCCAGGATCCCTAGCATCATAATATATCCTATGCATTAGACCGTGCAACCTTTTTGAAGACATACTGACAATGTTCTAAGGAGAGAGCAAATCCTGCTGTATTATATCACATATTATGCATACCAGGGGTATATTTAAAAAAAATAACACCATAGGAAGTTATCCCGTCAGACAGAATATATGGTTTATTAATTTTTCATTACACACAGAATATATGTTTTATTTATTTTTCATTACAAACACAGAATATATGGTTTATTAATTTTTCATTACACACAGAATATATGTTTTATTTATTTTTCATTACAAACACAGAATATATGGTTTATTTATTTATTTATTTATTTATTTATGTATTTATTTATTTATTTATTTATTTATTTTTTTTTCTAGTAACCCCTTAATCCCATAAACAGAACCCTAATAAGAACCGTATACAATACATCATGAGATGTTAACACATTTGATTTTCAGAAAGTTTTCAGAAAAATATTGTCTTCCATAATCTTCCACTATGCCGAAACAACTCCTTCATCCTCTTCTTCCAGACCAGACCGGCATGTCCAGAATGCGACAAAGTCATCCATTTCGTTTTTCTTCTCAAAGTCTTCACCAACCAGCTCTGTCAGGATCTCATTGACTTTGGCAAATATATCACTGGAATTCTTGAGTTCATAAAGAATAGCCTCTGCTGCTCCTTGAATCCTGCTCCACATTGCCAAAAATCCTCTGCTTTCTAGAAGACGAGCGAGTGCTGGAATAAAACGGTCAGTCCAAAGTCTTTTCACTAGTGGTATAAAACGTGTGTTGAAGTAATATTCAGCTTGAGGCCATATACACGGATGCTGAGTCTGACTAGGATGATCGACTTGACACCCAAAGCATTGCTGTTTGATATCTTCCTCCAGTACAATAGGAAGGAGCGTAGCAATGCCTACTTTTATCGTCTCCAAAAAGAAGTCGCCACAAACGCCGTCAGGGTGACTCAGGTCTAGGGCTGTGCTTGAAGCTTTTCCACAGTCCGATGTGTAGTCTGGAAAACCGGGTGGCCCGTTGGGTTCATAACGCTGGTAAAAGAGAAATTCAGGATCACTGAACGGGATGAAGGAAGTAGGAAAGTCCTGGACTGTATTGGCGTTCTCTCCGTTGCCTCCTTCCCGTGATGTCTCTTCACTTAATAGGTCAACCTTCTCCATGTCGAATATTAGCTGAATACGGGTTAAATATCAGTTGATCACACTGTCTTATATACACCTCGTATATAAGGGTGGAGTTATGGGAGGAGTCTTTGAATTTTAGACTATGACGTCGATTCTAGACAACTGTGATGCGGGCTTCACCATCTGACTCCACATCAGAATCATAACCCGCAAAAAACGATGTCTTCACAGAAAGAGAACTCACAGCAGGTCTGAGTTGTACACGCCTTGCAGGCTTTCCCTTCTTTCCACCATCTTCAATACTCACATCCCACAGATTCCCCCTGATGAAACGTTTCTCCAACAGAGCGATTTTCGCCCCTTGCACTCGCAGGTTTTCAAAGTAAACTTCAAGATCATTCATTAACTGACGCACAATCGGAATGTCCTTCAGATGAAAACCAAGGTGAATAGGGTAACCACGCTCTTTCTCCATGACAGTCACAGGGATTGGTTCCGAAACATTGTTATTCTCACTGAATCTCACCAGAAGCCATTTAAATGATCTGCAACAATCAATGAGGAACGCTGCCTTAGGGTAGCTAGCGCGTCCAGGAGCCTTCGAATCCGTTTCAACCATTTCAGAATCCTTGTATGGTCGATGGCGTGTTGCTGGATCATTCACATATTGCAAGTAATCACAGAACCGGAGGATAGATTTCTTCAATGCTCCAAACTCACTAGCATACACCCGCAGCTCAATCGGGTTAGACTTCTCTTCTGCTTCAAAGGTTTGCAAGGTAACCCATGGAAATTTAGTGTAAAATTGCATATAATCACATTCTAACCTCCGCATACTGGTCAATTGCCATATATTTTTCTCAGCACTACAGTAGATCAACCCAGTAGTCATCGTGCCACTTTTTTAGGACTTGCTTACTTTTCTGCTTCTCTTCCCCTTGTCCCGTCTGCCTATCTGCTGCTTCCACCTCTATATTTAAAGCCTTACAGAAAACCCGGTTCTAACCAGTTAAAACCAGTTTTATATATTTCTTCAATACCTCTTCATAATAAAAAAGTTAGTAAAATTAACTTTAGGTTTATTTTTAAACCTTAAATTTAACCAACTTACATAAACTTTATATCCATAGACACTGACAGGAGCCTGCATGGTGGGGGCGTGCACGTGTGTGTGTGTGTGTGTGTGTGTGTGTGTGTGTGTGTGTGTGTGTGTGTGTGTGTGTGTGTGTGTGTGTGTGTGTGTGTGTGTGTGTGCAGAGGGGTGTGTGTGTGTGTGTGTGTGTGTGTGTGTGTGTGTGTGTGTGTGTGGAGAGGGGTGTGTGCGTGTGCGTGCCCACGACTGCACATGAATGCACTTCTGTGAGGAGGGAGAAAAGACAATGCACCTGTTCACAAAAACCCCCTAGACTCCCGTGACCTCATGACCCCATAACCGACAGGGGGGCGGGCCATATATTATTACGTCACACATTCCTAACACATCAAACACTCATCAATCAATCAATCAATCAAAATTTGACAGTTTGACAGCATGGGACTCCATCATCTCTCTATCATTCTGCTAGCATAGGCGATTTAGGCTCTCCCAGCAGGGTGGCACAGATCTATTACTATTAAGAGTTAAAATATATTTTAAACATCTGAATTACATAATTTTCAAAAATGTACAGACAGTACACAATGAGAAAATGTAGAAGAATTGGTATTTTGACCAATGTTTTGCCAACTTATGTCTAAATCTAAATTGTGGTCAAAAAATTATTTACACATTTAGGAACATAGCCTACTATAGCCAAGTATTCATTACAAAGCATGAATGGAATGAAAAATATGTATTTTTTTTTTTTATTATAAATGAATATGAAGTTACAATTGAATGAAGTTACAAACTGACTGGCCACCAGGGGAGGCAAGTACCCCCCCATAACCTCCTAAAATCGCCAATGCCTGCTAGAGTTCTTACCTGGTTTCCTCCACATGAGATGCCATCACGTTCTCCTCACTAGATAAATGTCTGAAATAAATGGTCTATGTTGCACTTATCCTGTGCCTTTATATACTTCATATATGTGTCAGGTGTTTTTCTCCATGTGCGTGAGATTGTTTTATGAGTTGTTAAGATTGTTATGGTAACAATAATGCTTTGAAGTGTAAATGTCATGTTGGCATGCTGTCTGGCATTGTTGAATAAATAATCAGGTGATACAGATTCTTTTCCAGTAGGTGCCAGTAGCACCAACATCATTTGTGTTTTGTGTTTTAAGTCAACACTTAATTGTCTCACAAATGGTCCCGTCTATGTCCTGTTCTCACCATGGGCCTGGTAGAAAGCTCACTTGAAAGAAGTTCTCTGATGACCACCAAGGTGACAACAGGATTAGCATGGAATAATAGCTCTGGTGAAATAGTCTACTTTATAGATTATGGCGTATATGTTATGAATATTTGATTATTAACAAGGCTTCACTGCCTTCCTGCATTATGTGATATTTAAACACAGGTGGTATGCAGTACAACAAGCTCTTCCAAACCCTCTATACTGCTCAATGCTTTGGTCAAGAGCAAATTGCAAGAGAGGCCAAATTTGCTTTACATTCTGTATCAGGGGGTGGAGACATTATTCACAATATTAACACAATGATCTTTAACTCCATGGACAGGATACAGCATACACGGGCCAAGTCAAGCCTTATCATTGTGAGTGGGAGTGTGTTTTGGGCATAGGCATGGCTCCCGGTTCCGGCTTGACACACGTCATCTTACCAGTTACCTCATCTATACCTCACCTGCTTGACATCATCTTGTCAACTACACGTCTACTGCATCAAACTACTGTGGAGAGCACAGATGTTGCAAAGATGAGGCAAAGATTGTTTAATTCCCTCAATGTTACATGTGTGATTCTGAAACAAATACATATCAAATAGGCCTTAACTTATGCAAAACATAAAGGACTTAACATGAAACTAGCATGAACATGCCTCAATTCGCTCATCCATGGATGTATGAACAGATAACAAGAGCACTACACACCAAACCATTCTCTACTAGCACTGGTCCAGCTGCCTCACATACTATAGCAGTCAGTGTGTTCTCTAATGATTGATAATTTGCCCAATCTGGAGGACTGATCATTTCTCCACCTCTCCTGTGGCAGTAAGTTTTTTGCCAGCTCCTGAATTCAGTTCTATTTATTGCAGATACTATTAGGGGTATAATTATATAGTAACTGGATCGAAAAATTGATTTTTAATTAAGAATCAAAGTAGATCGAAATGAAAACAGCAACATTGAGAGTGTATTGTATTGCATTGTTTTGCAATGCAAATACCGGTAATCAGTATAGTAATAATCAGTATGTATTTTACTAGCTTATATCGATTTCAAATCATTGTATCAAATCGCTGTTAAAATGTATCATTACACCCCTAGATAAATTAGAAGGATCATACCTGTAGATCCAAAGTTCTGTGGAAATCCTCCATCAGCGCTGCCGGTTGGCTGCCTTGTTTTAAAGGTAGGGGAAGTGATTTGAAATTCATGGTGTAGTACCAGCCTGGTGCACTAGGGGCCCCCAAAAGTAGCTACACTATGTGAACCTGCTGCTCTCTCCTGATTGGAGGAGAATTGTGGTGACCTGGGGAACTTTTATTAGCTCCTCTGCTAACGTGGGGGAGGGGGAAACTCCATATGTGGTTTCCACACCTTATAATAGAGCATTTTAACAGAAAAAATATATTTTTTGGGTGATATCTGACAAAAGTGAAATCACTTCCCCTACCTTTAAACCCTGTGTCCACCCTGGGGGATGTGCTGGTGGTCATGTTTAGGGTCAGCGTTAGAGATATCGTTAGTATTTTTTTTTTTTTTCTAATGCCTAGTTAGTGTTTCTAGAACCATGTAACATTGTTAGATTCATCACAACCCCCCCCCCCCCCCCCCCCCCCCCCCCCCCCCACACACACACACACACAATCTGTTTTCTGGTGACTGATATTGTACCAATACGTTCGGGGCGTGCTTAATACATATATTTAAAATGTTGTTTTAATATTTAGTGCTCCATAAGAAATGTAGTATGCTAGTATATATACAGTAGGCTAATCTTTAGTGCTCACAGTGTGTTCAGACTCCTTAGTAAACATAAAATACATTTTTCTGGCCCGGATGCCAATTGTATCAAATCAGTAGAGCAACAAAGTACTGTTAAACATTCAGTTTAAAACAGTTGGCACAGAAAAAGTCCTTGTGGTCTTGTTTCAGGCAAAATGGTAAATTATATGAATTTATTTTCATTACATTGATGAATGTAAATGTTTTCAACACAAGACATAGTAGAGATGCACATAGGCCAGCAGGGGACAGTGTTGGACAGTTCTTTTCAGTGTCTATTAACAGAAAATGAGAATTACAACTGTACAGGTAAAGTACAACTACAACACATCTGGGAAAAAAGGTGACAGGGTGGTGTAATTTAGTCCGACAACGCCACCTAGGGAATTGCGCCCGAGGAAATAATTACAGTAATACACTAAACACCCAGAGCACATGAGTGAATCCTCAACAACACTAGTTCGTTTACAATATTGATGGCAGGCAGAGACGTGATTACAAATGTACAGGTCTGTTTTATTAAATTAATATTCATTAAAATGGCAATTTATCTACTTGAGTTACAGTGCATTATACAACAATAAAATGGAATCTAATACAATATTCAACATGGATTAAATGGGGTGTGAATACGAACTGGATAAAACAGAATAGGCTACCTATTGCACTAGCTACGGCTGGGTCTCACAGGGTGAGGAAGGAGGCAGGCAGACCGACGGGCCCAGAGTGTGGTGCGGCAGTACACCGCAAACAAAATATACATCAAATAATAGAAGAACAGACAAAATAATATCAAAACAAAAAAACTGGGCAGATGTACCCTGAATCCATGTAACTCCCTCCCCCCAGCAATCCCTGTGGTAACAGTAATAGAGAGCCCTACGTGACAATGGTGATTCAGACAGTACTCAGGCTTTCTCATGGGAGAATAAGCTATTCCCTTAACAGAGCCGGTGCCATGACATTATTCCGACCTCCCATTGTTGCGACCTCCCGTTGTTCCTTCTCCAACCGTAACCCTAAGCCTAAACCCCCGACCTAACCTCACAGACCTAACGGTCTGTGACCTAACGGTCTGTGAGGTGGTTGAGCGTCGGGGGTTCAGGCTTAGGGTTACGGTTGGAGAAGGGTAGGGTGGAGAAGGGTAGGGTTTGGCTACAAACATGCCTAAACCCTTCCCTAACCCTCATCCTCACCATAACCGCAAGCATGTTGCAGCTGATTGTGTATTTCCAGCGCATGTTCGGACTAATGGGAGTTCATAATTGGAGGAAGGGCCACCATATATTTTTCCCCAATTGTGTGGCTCTATACATAATATTATATGTAAATGGTGTTTACCAATTTTTAAAAAACACAAAAAAATAGTCCTATTTTTTTATATAATATTTATCTCAATACTGATATTTTCTGATATTCATTTTTAAATCCTTTACTGGCCGATAATATCTGTTTGGCCAATATATCTGCACTATTCGACATATTACCTATTACACTATTACCCTATTCGACATATTTCCTATTACACTTATTAGACTACTAACCTATTGCACATATTGCCCTATTACGACACTATTACGAGTGGCTCAATATGGCTCTCTGTTGCCCCCTGTTGACAAAATGTCATGTACATGAAAGCCAGTCGCGAGCGTTCATGCTCTGTAGTTCACTTCACTATGTGAAGTGAACCATGCCATGTATTCACCAGTTTGACATATCCCTGAGACCCTCAATTTATATTGTAATATATAAATTGAGGTTAATAATAAGGTTAATAGTGTAACTAATGTAATAATGTAACTCAGCTGTCCATTTTCACTCAAATTGACCCTAAAGGTCCATTTGCACAGAGTTGCAGTGGGTTCATTTCAAGTCCTTGAGACTTTGGGATCTTTGGGATCCTATTGAGTGGGGTCCACAGCAACGGATAGGGACCACAACTATAGTCCTCACATAGGCAAACACTAGTAGCATAGATCTTATTTTCTGACGCACGCATGCACGCACGCACGCACGCACGCACGCACGCACGCACGCACGCACGCACACACACACACACACACACACACACACACACACACACACACACACACACACACACACACACACACACACACACACACACACACACGGTGATGGACATGGTTCCACTTCCATTTGGCAATATCGTATTACCGTCGTGGAGATAAGTGTTTTTTGCGTGACAGGCAATGGAGATAAGTGTTATGAATTAAGTGTTAAATGAATTATTAAAATAAACACCTTTTCATTGGACATCTGCACAAAAGCTCATACCAGCAAATAGAGCAGGAAGATTATATTCCAACTAGAGATGCCCGATATTGACTTTTTTACCGATATCCGATATCCCGATATTATCCAACTTCTAATTCCCGATACCGATATCAACCGCTACCGATATATGCGGCCTCCAGTGGTGGAAAAATAACAGAAACTATTTCTATACAAATATTTAATATAAAACATTTAGTATGAATACGAATTCATGTTATAGCCTATAAATACTCCATACAACTATAAATTCAACATGTAGCCTACTTGAGTAAAGTACAAAAGTAATGGTATAAAGATGACCGTAGCGCTGAGTCTACATCTCTGTAAATAGTCATAATTTCCAGTTTGTAAATACCGATATTTTCCGATATGAAATTTGAAAGCTTTTATCGTTTTATCGGCCGATAATATCGGAGGGCCGATAATATCGGAGGGCCGATAATATCGGGCATCTCTAATTCCAACCATATAAAAAAGTGAAATTCATAAAAAATGGACAAGTTTTTGGTTGGACACCGACGATAGATGGATGGATGGATGGATGGATGGATGGATGGATGGATGGATGGATGGATGGATGGATGGATGGATGGATGGATGGATGGATGGATGGATGGGGTCAGTTTATTCACTAAAAGTCATGGAGGATAACAGCTGGTTCTTCATTGATAGATCTTCAGCACTTTTGGTATCAGTCATTTTTCATTGCTGCCACCTAGTTTAGTTCATTTCAGACCTTTCTTTAGGTTTTGTGTGCTCAAAAAGACATTCCCTGAATTTAAAAAAGTGATCATGCATTTATCTTTTTTTCCCCTCCCTCAAGTTTATGATGGTGTTTTGCGCTTCCTTGTTTGCATCCTTGCTTGTGTTATTTCATTGCCTGCCGTGTCTGGACTTCCTTTAAGTTGCCTGCATCTGCCTGGATGTTGAGGTTGTGAAGTGTTTTGCTGTGTGGTGGGTTTCAACCCAAGAGGCTCAGAACCATTTGTAGCTTCATTACATGCATCTGGACTTCCTTCAGCTTTGCGTGGGCTTCTTCTTGGTTGTGGATGTTTTGAACCATTTGGTTGTGGTGGTTTCAACCCAAGCTGCTTTGAGAGGTATGGATCCATCTCACACAGAAGTGATATCATGAGTGAACTTGCATCAGGGCCTTTTCTCTTCACAGTGTCGATGACGGAACGTGCCTTGTTTTTTCTCGACTGCATCTCATAAGCCTCCTCGTACTCAGTGTCGCATAACACCCTCTGCTTTAACAGTTTGTCCAAGACACTGTTAAGAATAGGATGAGAAACTCTCTCAATGAAACTGTCCCTGACAGAAAACAATATTTCTTCTGCCGTACCATTCAGTGGTTGCGGAACTCTTAGATTATGCTCTGAAAGGTCTACACAGGATTCCCACACACAGACAGAGTTACTGTCTCTTAGAATCAGTCTCACATCCTCAAGCCTTTGCCTTAATGACACACGGAATGAATATGGGTAATTGTGATTGGGTACAACTTCAAATGTTGCACTGTTTGGTTCAATTGCGAGAGAACGATTTTGAGGGTCAGTTGAAAGTGTGTATTCCTGGTTTGGCATTAAATGACACACAGGACTTTCAATGTAAATCTCTTCTCCATTTACCTTCCTCCTTTCATTCATCACTTCACTCAACACAACGTTGCCAGGTAGCAGCAACACTTTCAGGGTTGATCTGGGATCATTATCAACTGGTGGTGTATAAAACAGTGGCACTAATGCACGTTTAGGACTGACTTTGTCGACATCATTGACCATGCCATAGGCAGAACATCCAGTCACATTTATGACTACATGAGATTCTGTGACCTCAAGGGGGGCGATAATCTCACTCCCCTCATCAATCACATGGACAACAGACAAGGATTTCCCTCCATCTGAGGAGATGATCTCACAGTGGGGAAGATGTAACTGACACAGAGAACCCTGATCACATTTTATATCAAACAGTGGCCCTGCAGGACTCTTCTTGTCAAGCTGGGATACAAGCTTTGGGTCCCAAGGGACTGTCCTGTAAATGACATCTCCTCCTGCGTTGATCTTAAAGCCCAGGCCGGTCACTTTACATTTGAACAGTCCTGGATGGGTGCAGTGTAACCAGTAGCTTTCCTTGTTACCTTCAACATAGATGTCAGGTGTATAACACAAAGCATCGTTTAAGCTGTGGGATCTCTTTGCTCTGAAACTTTCTTTTTTCTCTTTACATGTAGTTTGGCCCAGTGAGGGTAAGCTGTGAGAATGAGGCTGGCCTTGTCGTGCCATCGATCGTCGTGCGGTGCCATAGTCACGCGGTCGCGGTAGGTGCACAGTGTACACATGTGTACACATGCTTGAGGACTCCATTATCCAACTCCTCTGTCTCTTCTTGACTCTGGAGGGTCTTCAATCTCACTATGGTCGTATGGTGTGAGACGTACTTTTTGCTTTACTTGCTCACTGGGCTGACATGACACATGAAAGACTTGTTCCCTAAAACAGAGAGAAGAAAGTAAACAATGAAAAATGTTCACAGAGGCTGGCAGTTAATAGCAGAATTCCAGAATAACTGCACTTCTGAAGGTTTATCAAAGTGGTACAGGTGAAAATTTACACACGGTAACTCTCCATTGCACGCCACATCTCAGAACGTGTGCACTGGGCCATGCACTAAATTGCTTATTTTGAAAATGATTATTATTTTTGGCTTTCATAATGACCAAATACATCTCACACAGTGTTTTGTCCCAAATGGGCTTCTGTAAAAAGGCAAACAACCATAATGGCCTAGAGTATGCATGCTCTGATCTCTGCGGCAGTGTTGCCAGTATATCCGTGTATCCACCTTTTGATTCTGGCCCATAATGCATTGTGATTGTGTGTGCGGCAGATCCTGGGGAGGGGTCGCGGGAGGAGTCGAGGAGGGAAGCCTCGCCTTCATGGGGACAGGCTTTCCACCTTGTTCCCTCCTATGATCCCCTCCCACAAGTACCGGCTCAATTGATGTTTGTTGTAATGCCGATGTGATGCCAATGTCAACAGAGCCTTGTTAATCTAGTGGACTGCTGCGCAGGCTTGAAATCTGTGCATCTATGCTTCGTGGGTTCAAATCTGGCTGTTGCCACATTTATTTTTTTCCCCCAACAACCGCAGACTTTACATGTTCAATAAATATAATCAAAGTTAGGTTTAGGAATAGTTTTATTAAGGTTTTCGGTCCAAAACACAGCCCAGCACTCCCTTCTGCACTGACAACCAATCACCAATAACAGACCCATCCGAGGAAAAAGAGTGTGCGCTGCGCACACTCTAAATCCATTTGGGAGAGGACTTGCGACATTAAGGGCGTCAGAAAGTAAGCGCGGCTCGAGCGCTGTTCATGCAGCCTGAAAGAGGGACAACCTGGATACAATGTTTTCAACAAGGGCGGTGCAAATAAGAACTATTTTAGGCATGTGTACAGCATGTTAACTGCTTTAACGTGTTGAACAGTAACAACTAAAGTCTTTGGAATGATTATGTTGTGAATAAAGGGATTTAAGATCTTTAAAGCTAGGCTGCTGCCTGTGTCCATTGCGCCGCCTACCTCCGGTACAGGACTTGTCTCTATTTGTTGTCCCCATTCTCAGTAGAAGTGTAGGCCTATGTAGAAGATCCGCCATTGGACTGACCCGACCAAGTGAACGGAGTTTGCGTATCTCTGTCTATACTATATTTATATGGCTCTGACTTTTCCCGAGCTCTTTGCCATATATGAAGCGAGAAACAATGGAAGCCTTCTGAGGTGTGGGTTCAGGTGAAATATACCCAATCTGCAAACTGTAATATACTTAAACCAATCAATCATTGCACGGCTATGTAGATATGTAATCCTTATTGTGAATGTGGGTGGAACAGTGGGATGCCATGCGACAAGAGTGTCCGCCCATGCGAGCATGTAAACACTGTGACGCTACTTCCCACGGCACTCCCACCGAATGGGTCGCACACACAACTTTTTCCCCAGCACTTTGGCGGGGAAAAAGGTCAATACCTTCTGTTTGGATGTGTTGCCATGTCGGCTTATTATAAGCAACATTCAACTAATTTTATTCTGTAAACTCACTTGCAAATAGTTGCTGGTTGATGGTTTTTGGGATTGTTTCTGAAGTGTACATGTAGAACTTATTTGGGTGGTTCCCACATTTCATCACATCAAGGAACCCCAGATTGACATGTAATCGTCCACACTAATCTGTTTGAAATGGTTTGTGCCTTCTTTATTCGAATGTTTTCAAAAGTATTCCAAATATTTCAATTTATTATTATTCATTATTATGTAATTTTAGATTACAGATGCACAAGCTCACAGTGTGTCGCTGTGAGTTTGTAGATCAGCTATTTTCATAAGTCCCAGCTCCAAACGAAATAAGCAACAGCAACATATACTCATTGACTTTATGATGTAAGAATTCTTGGAATAACTGTAATATCCTCATGGCATAAACTAAACTTTAGTCTAACTTTTTGTCTATCTATCATGCTTCTGCCTGCTGCCTGCTACTACATGCATTTTACTATGCATGCACGCTGCATAGGGTATATTCTTTTTCCCTTGAAAATAATTATCAGGCACATGTTTTATTGTGATATATCGTTGATGAATTTCATGCAATATAGCAATATATTGCACATATTGCAATATATCGAATACTGTGATATATTTGTTATCTGGGGACTAATATTGTGATACATATATCGTGAGGGGGACTGTATATAGCCCCAGCCCTATTATAGTGTTAGTAGTTTTGTTTAAAAATGTGGACAGGGGCACAACCATCAAATTCAGTCTTAATATAAATAGAAGATTGAAAATCTTCGTTTAACATTATATGTTAAAATGGGCATGACAAGACTAGGTCTTGGCCTCGGTCTTGACCAGGGGTCGGCAACCCAAGATGTTGAAAGAGCCATTTTTAACCCAAAATTAAATTCAAAATCTGTCTGGAGCCGCATTTTATTATTTTTTTTCCTGAGAGTGTGCAAATGGAACCAAATGGACCCGCCAAGGTCCATTTGGTTCACATTGGTTCTCAGAAAAAAAGGTCCTCAAAGAAAAATCATTGACATGGTGAAACACAACCTATCTTCAGAAATGGAGTTTCTAAAAAAATAAAGAAGTTTTACAGAACTCCTTTTACAGGTATATTAATGACATAGTAAACTGAGTAAACCGTTGAAAATGGGTGGTTCAGATTGAAAGCTCCACCTCTGATAACTGCGGGGCTTTTTTGACATGGCCAAGTGCTACTTCAACTGGCAACTGGCAGACAGCGCAACACGTTTTGGGTGACTGAAATGTTTATTTTGGTGTGGATCACCCCAGTGTGTGTATGTAATAATGCTACAGCCACTGAGCCACTAGGGCTGTGTTCTAGAGCCCAGTGTGTATGTAATAATGCTACAGCCACTGAGCCACTAGGGCTGTGTTCTAGAGCCCCAGTGTGTGTATGTAATAATGCTACAGCCACTGAGCCACTATGGCTGTGTTCTGGAGCCGCATGTTGCTGACCCCTGGTCTTGACCATTCTTGGTCTTGTCTTGTTCTCGACCCCTCTAGGTCTTGTCTTGTGCTCAACCCCTCTATAGGTGCTAGTCTCGTCTCAATCTCGTCTCGATCAAGTCCGTGGTTGTCTTGGTCTCGATTTAAGTGGTCTCGACTACAACACTAGGCTATCACATGATTTAGGCCATGTTATCGGCTGAAAACTTTAACACAGGCATCTTTTTTGAATACCTTGTGCTGCGGTATGTTGACAAGCTTCATGTAGATTCTAATTTTCCTTTCTAGCTCAACAGTGCCACAGGTTGATCACCTCCATGCCACGCCCTATTCATGAAATAATTTGTTCAAAACTTGCCCAGACCAAGTATTAACTGCATGCATACATTAAAATATTTTAGATAGTCAACATTTCTTGTTTAAAACATATTTTAGTGGTGTCATAAAATATTCTATTTTTTGGAAATCCTGTCTTGGTGGGTTTTATGAGCTAGAAGCCAAAATAGTGTAAAAATAAACAAATAAACACTTGAAATCGTTTACAATGTGAGCACTGAATCTGAAATTAATTAACTGAAAGTTCAGGTTTTTGAATGGAATTGTAGAAATAAAACGATATACTATTTTTTTGGATTGCTGTTGTACACACTATCCCTGCTATATAATTATATGTGACAGTGATACGCCTCCTCCTCGCCACTTTCAAGTTCGCGACCAGTGAAAAAGCATGCCAACTCAATTTCATTGTAACTACACTGGTGTACACTAGAACATCATAATGTTTTATTCCATAATGAGCCATAAGGGTGCAAATCTCCACAGCGTCCTTCCAAGCACCAACAAATGGCCATAGTCCGAAGTGACGGGGCTCAGCCATTAGAAAGACAGACTTAATTTCAAGTCTATCGGCAAACACATTTTACACACTAAAGTTGCCTACTTCACCTTCATGTTTTCATGTTAACACACACGCACACAGACACACAGTGCACACACACAAAAACATGCAATGTATGAAGTAAAAATGCAATTATGTCTGTGATAACGTAGATTCCACATAGATGGTAGATCAATGGCGGTAGAACTTAACCAGTATACAACCCCACTGTGACCGGGCATATAATACAGTATATGCCCGGTAGAAGTGTATATATTATATGCACTTCTATTGAACGTAAACAAACAATGAATGTGACATAAGCAAGTATTGCCCTAATATATATATATATATATATATATATATATATATATATATATATATATATATATATATAATATATATATATATATATATATATATATATATATATATATACCTCAACATAACATGTCGCAGTATGGACACAGTTTTGATTTATAGAAAAACTCACACGCTACCAACCTGTTTTAATTGACACAAAAAAAGCTTCTCAGGTCAGATATTGGTATGTGATTAATTGAGATTAATTAATTAATCAATTGCAGATATTTACAGAATACAATCATATATATACACATACAATTACCTTCCTTTCAACTTCAAGATATTTTAGTAAAAAGGAGATATCATGTATTTAATCCTACCTGAACAGCTAAAGCTCATTGACATGTTTCATTCCAGTGGCTACAATGTGAACTGAACACATATCCTGTTGCATGCATGATGTTGTCACAATTTACAACATATGAAAGAGGAAAGTCCTCTTTCTTTCTCGCATCTCTTTCTCTCTCGCTATGTGTGCGTGTGCGTGTGTGTGTGTGTGTGGGTGGGTGTGTATGTGTGTGAAGAGGACTGTCAAGGTTTCAGTTCTGCTGCACATCCACCCATCCACATAGGTAGATGTGGTTAAGATAGATTCTGTCCAATGCCGTGGGAACATATCTAGTATTGTTTCTACACAAAGGTTATGAACAACCAGACACAAACAATTAACTAGGAGGAGACAAAATGAGTGTGCAA
Organism: Benthosema pterotum; assembly: GCA_039105355.1. Taxonomy (NCBI): domain Eukaryota; kingdom Metazoa; phylum Chordata; class Actinopteri; order Myctophiformes; family Myctophidae; genus Benthosema; species Benthosema pterotum. The sequence continues at coordinate 51,265,518 of CM076974.1, forward strand.
ACATGTGAAGATTCACGTACGATGCATTCGTACGTGCATCTTCACATGTTTTCAAGAAGTGGTTTTACTTTCCGTACAAAGGTTATATGAACAACCAGACACAAACAATTAACCAAGAGACAAAATGAGTGTGCAAACATGTGAAGATGCACGTACGATGCATTCGTACGTGCATCTTCACATGTTTTCAAAAAGTGGTTTTACTTCCCGCAAAAAGGTTATATGAACAAACTGCCTTCACTGGAAAAATAGGGCTGTTGAATGATGTCATATGAATAATTGGATCCTTCCTTCAAATGTCCTTACAACATGTGATGTGGGTTATACAGCAACATTCCAAAAAATACAATATCATGGAAAAGTTGTTTTATTGCCACAATTCCATTCAAAAACCTGAACTTTCATTAATTAGACTCGGTGTTCACATTGTCAGTGATTTCAAGTGTTTGTTAAAAAATATATATGTGGATTCATATATGTTTTAAACAAGAAATGTTGACTATCTGAAAAGTATTGCATGCCGTTAATACTTGGTCTGGGCTACTTTTGAACAAATGGATACCGGTCGAGTGGGCACAGTGGAAATGTAGCCACACACATTTCTAGCAAAGTGGGCGAAAAGGCAACTGGGCATACAGGCAGTTCAACACACGGGCTATCTGGGCAAATGGACCAGTGGGCATACAGGCTATATGGGCATATGGACCAGTGGAACACAGGCTATATGGGCATATGGACAACCGGATACTTACTGTAGGCATATGATTTTGATGTTGAAGTACCCCCAGCCCCCCATTGTGAGAGAGACAGTGAGAGACGTTCACAAGAGAGAACCACTGCTCTGTCTGTCTGCCTGGCTTTCTGTCTCTCTCCCTCCTCTCTCTCTCTCTCTCTCTCTCTCTCTCTCTCTCTCACACACACACACACACACACACACACGCACACACGCACACACACACGCACACACCCAGACCCCTCTCTCTCTCTCTCTCTCTCACACACACACACACACGCACACACACACGCACACACCCAGACCCCCCCCCTCTCTCTCTCTCTCTCTCTCTCTCTCTCTCTCTCTCTCACACACACACACACACACACACACACACACACACACACACACACACACACACACACACACACACACACACACACACACACACGCACACACACACGCACACACCCAGACCCCTCTCTCTCTCTTTGTGTCTTTTTAGTAGAAGATAATAACTTGCTTCATAATAATGTGTTGAAGGACATATCCGCAGTATGCATTGAATAACTTTTCAGGAGAGCAGGTCATAAAATCAAGTTTTTTACTTATTACTACTATTTCTGTAATGTGATACTAAGAAATAAAATGTGACATGTTGTTTTTGACACTGACTAGACTAAAACTAGTCTAGTCATGCATAGAAATGACTAAAATGTGACTGAAATGAAAAAGCATTTCGCTATTATACTCTGACTTCATTGAAGTAGTTTAAATACATGTTTTCATTTCATTTCTTTTACTAACAGGTTTTGCTTTTCCACAGACTAAAACCTCATTTGAATGCATTGTTGATGAAAATGGCTCACTTCGAGGGAACATGTACATGTGTGTGCGCCCGTGTGTGTGTGTGTGTGTGTGTGTGTGTGTGTGTGGTTGTTTTGCATGGGTGGGGCAGTCAAGCCATGCCCATGCCTAGATCCGGCCCTGCTGGTAACACAACTCATTGATTCAACGTTTCAATCACTAGGATTCTCTTCAGGAATATTCTGACAGGAAATGGGATGCACCTTTATACAATAAGGGTACAGCTGATTGGCTATAAAAATGGGCTGTGACTAATTAATGCCATCTGAGCCCAAACCAATTATCCAGTTTTCATTATCATTATTGTCATTATACAAAATATACAATATGTAAGAACAGAAATACACAAACTAAATTCAGTATACGGGACACACTTCGGCTCAGAATAAGATTGACCATAGACCATTTATTGCAAAGCTTTTGCATGTTTGTATGGCGGCATGGCTCTTGCTCATGTGTTATCAGACGATCTATGAACTTAGTCATAGGTCTGATATCACATTTGATATCTCCGATTATCTGTGCATTAAGACACAGCTTGAGATATCAACAACCCCCCTGAGCAGAGCCAAGGTACAGTAAAATACAAGACATTAACACGTGAGCATCGTATCCAGTGCAGACTGACATGAGACATTACAACATTTATCCAAAATGCATGAACTACATGGATACAGAAAATATCATAGTCCACAGTAAACATGGATACCATAACAGAACCAGATACCACAATAGTTACAACCCTTAAATCATGATTAATCAGAGACTCATGTACTCGGAACAGATGCCACAGGGAGGAGGCCGGGGAGGTGGAGGAAATTTGAACACATATCTGATCAACAGGACAGAGTCAGCTTAGCAGGAAGGGACAGAGAGGAGAGGGAGAAAGAATAGACTGCTTATATAGGGCACATGATTGAATGAGGGTGTGACTGACTAGCTGACAGCCAATGAGAGTGAGGGGAGTTGACATGGTGACAGCCAAAGAGAGTGAGGGGAGTTGACATGGAGAGACTGCAGATTTAAAGGAACAGAATGAATTACTGATTGAAAATAAGGGGAATTAAATAAACCTTCTGCCCTCCGTGCCTCAATGAACTAACGCTTCGCAAAATAAATTCAGTATACGGGACACAAATATAAGCCATGGATAGCAGTAAATCTAATCTCAAATTAAAGATGACTCATTTTTGCATATGTTTGGTGTTTGAAAGTGCAAGAAAGTCCCTAGTACCTGAAACTGTTATTTTAATCATCACCTAATTGTGTCTTGTGTATGCTGGCTACATAATGTGGACTACTGTAGGAGGGATACTACAGCATTAGGGTTGTTTGTGCGATAACCTACAGATAACAGATAATGTGAGAGATCTGGACAGATCCAGACACGCTGGTCGAGTATTCCACACACATGCACACGTCGCGCACACACACACACACACACACACACACACACACACACACACACACACACACACACACACACACACACACACACACACACACACACACACACACACACACACACACACACACACACACACACACACACACACACACGAATCATGATGACACACACAAACTTTTGGGCCAATCAAATAATTTCTAAGATGAAAAACGAAACAAAAAGTCTTGTATCATGCCGTTTTCTACTTCTTCCTAATTATATATTATATGATGATATTGTGTTTGTTGTCATGATTTGTCATGACCCGAGTTGGCTTTGGCCGCGGCATAATCGTGTTTTTATTAACAATTTTCGAAAAGTCTATGAGGAAAATGAATGAGGAATCCACTAGTGGAACAGCTGGGCTGGTGACGTCACTGCGCAGGTCTATTACTCAGGTCTATATCAGGGCTGCCCAAAAGGTAAATCGTGATCTACAGTACCAGTAGATCACACAGACCGTGCAGGTAGATCACGGCAGTCCCCATAGATCTGTAACTCTTGGCAGTGTTAAAACAAAACCATTTTACACTCTCAAGAGTTACACTCTCAAGAGTCCACGCAATTAGAAAATGGAGAATAATTGTTATTTTGACCAATATTTTTCCAGTTCTCTTTCCCAATTGTGCACAAAAGTGTGAAAGTTCTTAGTTTTGGGTGCAAGAGACTAAACACAACATTACAAGAGACTAAACTCAACATTACAAACTGTCAACTCAAACTCCAAATACTGTTTTCAAACGTCAGTAGTAGCATATACAAGAAAACCTTCCAATTCTATCCCTCTATTTTTCATTTTAAGCGCATTATTCTTAAACACTATAACAGTAAGTAACACCATCACCACTATTTCAAAGCTCAAACTTTCTAGGGGCCTTGAAATGGATTTTCAGTAGTGGAATAATCACATTTTTGATGTGTAGATCTTGTTGAGCCGCTCATTTTGAAAGTAGCTCTCAAGTCAAAAAAGTGTGGGCACTCCTGCTGTATATCTATCAGCAATTTTGGACGCGATCTCAGAGAGCACAAGGGGGATTCATAGGGACTTTTAGTATGTCACTCCTAAAGGACATATGAACATATCCTGAAAAATTCAGCTTGTTACTAATTTGTAGGTGTAAGGGTGTAACCCTATATTACTACTGGACTATAATGTAACTCTAGAGCCCTGTGCAGTTGTAGTAGGGTTGGGACCATTCACCTACCTCACGATACGATACAATATCGATATTTAGGGCTCTGAATTGATTTATATGGCGATTCTTAATTATGCTGTGATTCGATTTGATCGATATATTGCACATTTTCCCCACAAATGAATGCTTTTATTATACATTTTAAAGGACAATTCCACCCATTTTCAAGATTTTCTTTTCTGAGAGTTTACAAATGGAACCAAATGGACCCTGACGGGTCCATTTGGTTCCCTGGCGGGTCCACTTGGTTCCATTTGTACACCCTCAGAAAAAAGGTCCTAAAAGAAAATCATTACCAAACACAACACAAACAAACTTGATGATGTCAATATAAATAACAAAAAGTTCAGTCACACACATCAGTGCACGTCGGTCAGTCTTAATGACAAAAAAAATTTTGAACCTGGCAATTCGATATTGATATCATGGCATTAAGAATTGCGATATATTGGCATATAGATATTTTTGCCCAGGCCTAAGTTGTAGGTACCAATCATCTAGTATAGTAGTAGTATAGGCATCAGGAACACGTATCCCCTTGTCACAGTCATTTTATATATATACAGTACACATAGGGGGTTTACCAAAGTGCAGTCATTGTAAATATTATAATTCTCATGCACACAGTCACACTACGTGTCTGCATGCATATGTGTGTGCATGCAAATGCAAATACAATTCCCCTTTAAGACCCCTTCAAGACACGTGCATGCACGTGTCTTTTGCATTTGCATGCGCATTTGCGTGCACACACACAGACACGCTATTAAAACAAATATAGCATATTGAGAAAGATTGTTTAGAATGCCTGAATGTATCCATAAAAGTAAATGACAAGACAAAAAACATAGACCTACTTTTGCCCCAAAAATATTTTAGATGTGAGAAGAGGGGGGACGCCGTCCCCCCGTGCCCCCCCCCTCCACTACACCCCTGGATGTGATGTGATGCCAGCGGAGCGATGGCAGAGTCCTACGTGTTGAGAGATCCATGGTGGCTGTGAAGGAATGCATAAAGGAATGCAGTCTGATGGCAGGGCTCCTTGACGTTGATCAGAGCTGTACAATGAATCACCAGAACAGTGGCCTTGTGGTTAGAGCGTCCGCCCTGGAACTGGGAGGCCGGGGTTCGATTCCCGGTCGGGTCATACCAAAGACTCTAAAAATGGGACCCCATGCCAAAAAATGGGACCCCCAATAGCCAATGAACCAACTCAGCATCAAAAAGGGAAGGATTGGGGATCAAAATCAGCTAATGATTCCCGAGCGCGGCAAGCCGCAGCTCACCGCTCCAAGTGATGGGTCAAAAGCGGAGAACCAATTTCGCTGCGGTAACGTAGTGTTAAATCGTGCGACTTTTTGATTTTGACAAAAATGTAGTTTTGGAGCAGGTCTGGTGGTTTAAGGCGGCGCGACCGCGATGTGGCGATGTAGTCTCGTCTCACACGAGATAAATACACACACAGAGAGAGAAATACTGTATGTGTGAATATAGATTAAGTGACATGACATCTGATTGATTGATGGAGTGATTTAATAGCTAATTAGACATAGATGTAATAGCAGCAACAGAGTGCAGTCATACACTCAGGGATAGCACCAAAAAAATAAGTCCCTGTGGTCTTTTTGGCAGCTGGAGATGGAAAGATGTCATGGTCCCAGAGTGCAAGAGGTTGTCCAAAAGGATGCGACATTGAGGGGGCAGAAAACAACACCTGCACGCTGTTCATGCAGCCCTGGACTGTGACCAACTCTGTCTAAACTCTGTAAGACCTCCTGAGTCTTGGGATGGTTTACCGCTATCCGGTCTCTGATTGGCTATCTGGTCTCTAGCCTCAACACCCAGGCTTTCATTTTCGTCCCCGTTGCGTGAAAAAGGAAAGCCTGGTCTCTCTGCAACTTTTGATTGGCAATCTCAGCTCTAGGGTCCGTCTTCTGCAGAAATAATACAGTAGCTGCCAGATAAATGATGCGTCATATCTTTATCTATTTAGGCAAAATGATACATTTTTATTGGGGTGTTTTTTTCTTTTGTTTTTCTACACAGATTATAAATGTAATTATATTCAACACACCACACTATAGACCCAGTAGTGTAGTGACTTACAGAAACCAGCAGGGGTCAGTGTTGGACAGAGTTCCTCCAATCATTGTCTCTTCAACTCAATATATCAATAATGTAATATTGCACGTTTCACACACACATTCACACAGTTTTACACTCACACACACAGTGGAGGAATTGAAGGCATCATCCAGCACATCGCAGGAGCAATTAGGGGGGCTTCAGTGTCTTGCTCAAGGACACTAAACTCTGGGGGAGTCCATGGGGATCGAACCAGGTGCTATCCAAACCAGTGGTTAGCCATACACTCCCTGCTCCAGGCCTCTCTACAGTTCCAACACCATTCAAACTGACACTGAGCTCTGGGACACACCATGTGCATGCAGCCCCCTGGTGGAGAAACACACACTTACACCTCAATTACAATACAGCACAAATAAATGCATTACATTAAAGATGCAACTTTAGTGTGTACAAACTAGAGTGCTATAATTAGGGGGAGTAGCGACACACTCGCATCTCGCGCTTCGCGCCTGCACTGTAGTCCTGCTGTCAATGCAAGTGGATGGTTCCAAACAAGCGTCACGTGATGCGTTTCAGCCGATAGCCGTCGTCACGTGTGCTTTTCAGCTAAAGGTCTCAACAGGCCTGAAAATTAAGGCCCGGACCTAACTGGGCCCTAGGCCGGGCCCGGCCCCACTAAATGGAATAGATTTGAGGCCCTACACAGCCATAAACTGTCGGGTTCAGGCAAAATTTGAGAATTCTCCACAGATTAAAAATGAAATGGCAATCAGCACCATCTTCATAAAAGGTAAATACAGAAACTTATTTTTACTATAAAAAAATAATTCATATATATTTTTTCATGGGGCCTAAGGCCCTACCTGGCCCTACTGATTAGCATAGATTTTAGAGTTTGAGAACTCTATTTTCAGCCAATAGTCATCACGTGTGCTTTTCAGCCTATAGCTGTCTCTGTTCAGCCATAACATTGGGAGTCAACGGGAGTGTCGCTACTGTAGGAGCCAAAGGTGATTTATAGCTTACCGTAATTTCCGGATTATAAGCTGCACCTGAATATAAGCCGCACCAGCTATATTTGGGGCAAAATACTGATTTTTTTCCTTGTATAAACAGCACCTGACAATAAGCCGCACCAGGCAATAAGCTTCATGTTAGAGCAGTGGTTTTCATTTTTTTTTTTTATACCAGGGCCCACGATTTATTCAGCATTTGAGCCACGTACCACCATTTGACGACATTTTCACCCCACAGAACCCAAAACTAAAGGTTTCTTTTGGTCTTGTTTACAATTCCAGGGTGGATTTTCGCAAACAAAAGAGTCTTGGGTTGTGTGAGGTGAAGATGTTGTTAAATCGTGGTCTCTGGCTCAAATGCTGAATGAATAGTGGACCTCAAAGAAGTTGAATACCACTTCTCTAGGTGTGGCTTATAATCTGGAAATTACGGTAATTTGTTGACCGTACTTTAGCACTTGGCACTTTGGTAATTTTATTCATATTCATATTTACTCAGTGTTATGTAGATTTGCACATATTTATTACAATCATATTTATCCTATTGAATAATTGTAATATTTGGTGCACTGCTCTACAGTAAACAGTACAAACGTATTTCCTTGTTTGAATCCTTCTCATCATTGCTTGTTTAACTCCCAGGCTTAGCCTGCCAGTCTGAATAACTATTGGAGGTTATTTTCAGCCACTACAGCTACTCTCCCTAATGATAGTACTTTAGTACAAACCACTGTGTTTGTAAACAGATTTGTATAAAAACAGAATCTAACTCCACCTCACCTCCACTCTATTGGCTCAATAATAATCTGCTGGAGACTCTGTGCTGTGATTGGCTAAAGCGCTGCCTCAACCCTCTCCCCTACCCCTCTCAAATTAGCACTGCCTTCCCTGAGCCTGACGAATGTTTTGTTTTGATGATTTGTCGACAACAACAAATTTCTGGACCGTCCGCAGGACGAAGGGAAACAGCTGCAGCATCAAAGCAACAAAGCAGCACATATAGTTATATATCTATTTGGATTTTTGGCTATTATCATTAAACCAGTCATTAAACCAGGGCCGCATGGTGAAATGTAAAAAATGGGACATCTCTGACAAAAAACAAGGGCATTATGTACCATGTCACAGGAATCAAGGTAGATTGATGCCCAACGTGTTTTGGGGTGGAATTCTCCTTTAACAGGTGTCAGGAACTCCATGAGAAGAGCTATGATTCTGACCATAGACAAAATCCACAGGAACAGACAGACAGACGGACAGACAGGTACCTGTCTTCTCCACAGGGACGGAGGGACGGACAGACAGGCAGACAGACAGACAGGTCCCTGTCTTCTCCACAGGGACAGACAGACAGACAGACAGACAGACAGACAGACAGACAGACAGACAGACAGACAGACAGGTACCTGTCCTCTGCAGAGGGACTCTATACTGAGGACAGACAGACAGACAGACAGACAGACAGACAGACAGACAGACAGACAGACACCTGTCTTCTCCACAGGGACTCTACACTGAGGACAGACAGACAGACAGACAGACAGACAGACAGACAGACAGACAGACAGACAGACAGACAGACAGACAGACAGACAGACAGGTACCTGTCCTCTCCACAGGGAGTCTACACTGAGGACAGACAGACAGACAGACAGACGGGTACCTGTCTTCTCCACAGGGACTCTACATTGAGGACAGACAGACAGACAGACAGACAGACAGACAGACAGACAGACAGACAGACAGACAGACAGACAGACAGACAGGTACCTGTCTTCTCCACAGGGACTCTACATTGAGGACAGACAGACAGACAGACAGACAGACAGACAGACAGACAGACAGACAGACAGACAGACAGACAGACAGACAGACAGGTACCTGTCTGTCTGTCTCTACAGGGACAATGAGGACAGACAGACAGACAGACAGACAGACAGACAGACAGACAGACAGACAGACAGACAGACAGACAGACAGACAGACAGACAGATAGGTACCTGTCTTCTCCACAGGGACTCTACACTGAGGACAGACAGACAGACAGACAGACAGACAGACAGACAGGTACCTGTCTGTCTGTCTCTACAGGGACAATGAGGACAGACAGACAGACAGACAGACAGACAGACAGACAGACAGACAGACAGATAGGTACCTGTCTTCTCCACTAGTACAGGCATTATATGGGAAAAAAGTTGTGAAAATAGCCTGTAAAGTATGAGACTACAAAAAACGTTTTTTTGTCCATTTCTGCTAGATTTCACCATGCTAAACCATATAACAATTTGATTGAATGGTTTACCAAACATTTCTCAGTTGTTCCATATGTATTTCATGCTGTAGAATCCAGTTCTGCAATGTATATTTTTGTATTGTGCATAATTATTGAATTTATCAGCATATTCACACATGGGCGGAAATGACAGGAAAAATCCTATAACAATTTGTTAAGCGGGTTTATCATACTCTGCTCGGTTGATCAGTATGTATCTTTTCCTGTAGATTCAATTTCTGCAATGTACAGTACATGTTTGTATTGTGCATAATTAATGACAATTAGTATATTTGACACATAGGCGGAATTATTTTGATATGTTGATGTGTATGTATAATTAGATTGTTTCAGTCCAGTAATAATGTCATTTGACCTTGGACTAATTGCAACAAAAAAAAAACTCAACTGATTTTGAATCTTTAATATGCCTAGAATAACATACAAAAAGTTGCCTGGAATTGTCTGAGGGGAAAGTTTAGAAAATTGCCTGTCAGGTATGACCCTACAAAAAAACAAAAAAAAACAAAAAAACGTCTTATTGGCAATTTTTGCTAGATTTCACCATGTCAAACCCTGTAACATTTTGATTAAATTGTTTACCCAACTTTTCTCAGTTGATTGTTATTTAGTCCTGTAGAATCCATTTCTGTAATGGCCATTTTTGTATTGTGTATAATTAATAAGATAATTTGCATATTTGACATGGGTGGAAATAACAGGGAAAACCCTATAGCAATTTGACAGTTTTGATAGTTTGGGAAATTTGATTTACCAAACTTTTCTCAGGTAATCTCTGTGTATTCTTCCCTATAGAATGCAATTCTGCAATATATCTTGAGCATATATAATTTGATAATTAGCATATTTGTCACATGGGCAGAAACAATTCGATAATCTACTGTATATGGATAATTTGATATTTGATTTGAGATCAACTGACAAGTGTTATTAAAAGTCATTTGTCTGATGCATTAGTATAAAATCACTGTCACTCTCTAATAAGGAAGATGTCTGAAAAGGATGTAGGATTTTTTTCTGCTTTGCCTTTTCATCTTGAACTCTTTGACCTCTTCCCGGGAATTCTTAATCATTTTCGTCTTCTCCCTTCATTTCCTGGGAGGTTTTCTGTTCAGGCTTGGTGAAAACTCTGTGGGTGAACCAAACTGGGACAAGACCATTGACTGTTGTCTGTTGCCACTTGCAGGCATTGTCCTCTGGTGTACGATAATCAATATATACTGTATATCTGAGTACACTGTCTCCAGATGTTTAAATTCCTTCAGATTTTCTGATCAGTTCTGTCTTGTTTTCATCACTGACTGCTGACTTAGCCCCTTCCCTTTTTTGTCAAGTGTCTCTGATGATTCTAACAAGCCTTTCACAACTTCTTCATCTATGGCTTGGCCAGTCTTTAAATGCCTTGCCACTTCTGATGCGAATTGATTCATGTGCATGGACATCTATCTGGTCAACTTGTTAATTTTCAGCACCTTGGATAGTTTCTTTTTGTTTTGAACTCGTCAGTATCAGTAAGTTCTCTTCAATAAGCTCTTCTCTAAGCCCCACATTTTGGCGGGGTTTGTTCACTGTCCAATGCCAATCCATATACTTTAGCAACTGTTGCCATCCAGGTCAGGCTTTCCTTTTCAAGCTTTCCTCTTCCAGCATGCCCATTGGACACGGCCGGAATGGGGAGGGGCTTAGTGAACAGCTAATTCTCTTTGGCCATGAGATTCTGCCTTGAGTGATGTACTGAATCCTCCTTGCATGAGACCACACCTGACTTTGACCTCTTTGTTCAGTCACCTCAATTATGAAGTCTCCATGAACTGAGTGGAATGTGTCTCCAGAAAAACTTTTTCCATCCTACAGGATTTGTTTGGTGTAAAGTTGCTAGTGTTACATTCAACACTTAAAGGTTGTTCTGCCAGTAATTGTTTTCTACTGAATTTATCAATGCAAGCTTTGTTAAATCATCATTCAGATACCCAATCGTTGTTGTTCTGACCAGTGTTGCTTAATAATAGCAAACAATATTCTCAATTCTGGGTTCAAGATTGAGGTTCTTCTGAGCATAGGGCCGGAACGAACCATTTCCGTTGAAAACAAGCTGGTATCATCTGTCCCAACAGCCAGGAACCTTGGTGTTGTCCTGGACAGTCAGCTCTCGTTCAAAGCACACATTACAGCTATCACCCGCTCTTGTAGATTGATACTTCAGACATCACCCTGTGCCTATTCCTAATGTGATCCTGCACTCTACACACCCTCTGCCATCCTGCTTCCTTCAAAGCATAACTCCCTCGTTACTGTTAACTCCATCCTTACTGGCATACTTAAGCCTCTCCACTGATCCAACATACTACAGCTTCCTTGGTCTCTCCATTGGCTCCTGGCTGCTGTCTGCAGTACGAATATTGGATGTTGGCATTCAAAGCAAATATAATATGGAACTATATATCTTGTCTGATCGCACCCCACAAGCCCTCCAGAGCACTCAGATTAGCCGACACAGAGCCAAATGCGAAACAGAACTGCAGATTCGCTCCCAATCTTCAGCCACAGTCTGAAAACGCTCCTTCAGACTTCATCTTAGCCCATATCACTTGCCCTAGCCTTGCCCTATGCTATGGAAAGGCTCAACTTAGTATCTTATTTTGCAGTTAGCAAACATACCGTATACCATTTTGTAAACATGGGACCATAGTGTTAATATATGCATATAGAATTTCTATCCTTACATTCCTAGCTTATATTTCATTCATGGTTGTATGTTTATGATGTAATGCCAGAAACAAACAATCAAATTACACATACACATCAACATATCAAATTAATTCCGCTTATGTGTCAAATATACTAATTGTCATTAATTATGCGCAGTACTGTACATTGCAGAAATTGAATCTAGAGGAAAATATACATACTGAACATCCGAGCAAAGTTTGATAAAACTGCTTGACAAATTGTTATAGGATTTTTCCTGTCATTTCCGCCCATGTGTGAATATGCTGATAAATTCAATAATTATGCACAATACAAAAATGTACATTGCAGAACTGGATTCTATAGGAAGAAATACATATGGAACAACTGAGAAATGTTTGGTAAACCATTCAATCAAATTGTTATATGGTTTAGCATGGTGAAATCTAGCAGAAATGGACAAAAAACCTTTTTGTAGTCTCATACTTTACAGGCTATTTTCACAACTTTCCCCCCAGACAATTCCAGGCAACTTTTTGTATATTATTCTGGGCATATTAAAGATTCAAAATCAGTTGAGTTTGTTTTTTTTGCAATTAGTTGCAGGTCAAGTGATATTATTACTGGACTACACAGGGACTCTACACTGAGGACAGACAGACAGACAGACAGACAGACAGACAGACAGACAGACAGACAGACAGACAGACAGACAGACAGACAGACAGACAGACAGACAGACAGACAGACAGACAGACAGACAGACAGGTACCTGTCTTCTCCACAGGGACTCTACACTGAGGACAGGGTCTGGTGGTGTCCTGGATGGTCTGTCGTGAGGCCATGTCCCAGCGAGCGCGCTCAGTAGCCTCCTCGTCCGTCACGTAGCCCTGAGACGGTGGAGAGGAGAGAGTCCAAGGTATGTGAGAACCTACAGGTGGTCCGGGGACCACCAGTGGTTAAAATGAAACCAAATGGACCCATAAGGGTCCATTTGTTTTCATTTTACACTCTCAAGAGTTCAATTATAATTTAAACATCTGAATTATTCCATTTTCAAGAGAGCATCACAATTAGAACATGTAGAATAACTGTTATTTTGACCAACATTTTACCAGTTCTCTTTCCCAATTATGGTCAAGCACATGAAAGTTCTTAGTTTTGGGTGCAAAGAGACATCACAAACCGTCAACTCAAACCCCCAAATACTGTTTTCAAACGTCAGTAATAGCATACAGATAACCTTCCAATTCCCCCCTCTACTTTTCATTATAAGTGCATTATTCTTAAACACTATAACAGTAAGTAACACCATCACCTACTATTTCAAAGCTGAAACTTTCTAGGGGCCTTGAAATGGATTTTCAGTAATGGAATAATCACATTTTTGTTGAGCCGCTGACTTTGAAAGTACCAGTAGCTCTCAAGTCAAAAAAGTGTGGGCACCCCTGCTCTAAGTGGTTTGTTTGGAACCAGCAAGAGTCACATGTGCTTTTTAGGCAATAGGAGTCTCTGCTTAGCCATAGCATTGAGAGTCAACGGGGAGTGACGGTACTCTCCCTTATAGTACTCTAGCACCAGCAGGTGCCATTAGAATGCAAGACATATGATTGGCTATAGCTTACCTGTGGGACTCCACCATTGGGCGTGGCCAAAGACTGTTGGCACGCCCCCTCGTGGCACGCCTCCTTACAGTTCCGACAGAACACAAACTAGAACGAACAGTCGAACACGCACACACCCACCCACACACCCACACACACACACACACACACACACACACACACACACACACACACACACACACACACACACACACACACACAAAATCAAACGTGGGCGTGTGCACAAAATGAGCATGCGCGCTACGAACAACACTGCACACCGTGTGATAATACCCCCCGTCACACGCTTGCTTTATCGCATTTTGTGTTTTCTAAACACAAAATGCCGGTCCTGTTGAAAATGAAATAGAATGTGCGATTTATTACTGCCGTCTGTAAATACCTTTAGTCTTTTGGACAAAATGTTTATTCATTTTAGCCACATTTTGGTTATTTATATTCATGGGGGTCTTTGTCTGGTTTTTAGTCGACATCCTGAAATGCCTATTTTTTAGCTTGTCAGCATTCGTCTTGACAAAGTCATGTTAGTTCTAGTCAAGCTTGATGAGAACAACAGTGCAGGTCAGTGATGATATCAACCTCTATCGCCATAGTAAAGTACCTGATGCAGTGGACTGTTATCACAGACGTCCCTTTAGTTAATGGGTGTCAAACTCTGGCCAGCGGGCCGCCGTGTAATTTCATTTGGCCCTTGAGACATTATCAAATCAAAGCGGAAGACCACTCATTTTCAACATTTTAATATGTCATTAATATACCTTTGAGATGTTGATAAAAAAAGTTCCCCCAATTCTGTATTTCCTAAAAATGGAGGTCTGAAAAAATCATTAACATGGTGAAATACATCTGATGACATCATCAAGATGTGTTTCACCATGTCAATGATTTTTCTTTCACCTTTTTTTCCTGAGAGCAGGAACATTTTGAAAATGGGTGGAATTCCCCATTAAAAGGTTAGTTTGTTCAAACTTGGCCCTCGGCTTTGTTCAGTTTTAAATTTTGGCCCACTCTGTATCTGAGTTTGACACCCCTGCTTTAGTTCAACTCCAGGGACTTTGGTAAACAAACTGGCACTACATTATACCTTTTGTACTTTTCACTGTGTGGAGCCTCCTCCCTGTTTGGTAACAGTAACTGATCTGCATGAAGTTGGCACGCCATGATTTTTCCAATTTCTAAAAAATAAAAATGGTGTCATTCTTTAGTGCTCCATTTGTGCTGAATTGTGCTGTAAATTTCAGAATTTGTGCTGCTACCATTCTGGAGATAATTGAAGTTATTAAGAGTACCAACGGCGCGTCATAAGATTACGTCGTACGAATGTCCACGCCCCTTTCTCCCTGCTCTAGGGCAAAAACGCTAGTAGCCCTGCAGGCTACTCATACATTCTCAACTCTCGTTGAGCCTGACGCCTCATCATCATCAGCTGTGCAGTGTAAACGCTTTTACTTTTTCCGACGGTTTAAAGCTGCGATCCATGCCATGCGTTCGGTCCGTGGTGGTAGACTAGGCTAGATTTCAGCAAATGTGCTTATTTTAAGTGTTGAAGTAAGCTCGTGTTAATTTATTACATACAAGTGTTCTAGGGGCATTAAGGCGTGCTGAATACAAATCTGCTGTATGTAAAGCTCAAAAATGGCTGCTAAGCCTTCAAAATAGACCATTTAATAGACCAAATAGACCATTTAAACATGAAGCATAATAAAATGATGTATGTTTGACTAAATAAGCTATAAAATGGATTAAAATGTATTTTTTATGTTTTCATATTTCAGATCAATTGTGAAGGTACCACTTTAATATAATTTATATTGCGAAATTGGCCTCTTTGGTATTATTTTGGTACTATGTTTTAATGGTGAATAATTTCTTCATTATTTGCCTAAATTGGTTTTTATTTGCATGCAGTAGACTCATGGACAGTCAGTCCCAATGATCTTCAATGTTCTGGCAGGTGTTGCCAACACCAAATATCTTACAGATTAATTTCTCTGCTGAGCTCATAGGTCTTCCGTAAGAAGACCTTTTCCAAGGACAATGACATCTGAGGGATGTTGCTGGAACACCTTCCAGGTTGTTTTCTTACCACTGCCACTAAACTGTTACAGCTTGAGAGGCAAGTAGAGTATTAACTTGACCAGAAAGGCAACTTCTGAATTTCATGCACTGGAGATACTTACTATCCTTTGCTGTCCCAGCTTTAATGTAGAGACACAGGCCTACATTGCATCTTGCCATCGCATGCCAGAAGTAAAAGAAGCACATCTTTATCATGTGCTGATACAACTAAGAACTGTTTCATTTGAGCATGAATGTAGTGCAAACCAAGCCATGTGTCAGCTTCCTCATGGTCAGAACTGAGATGAGACTGGCACAGATCCTGGCATCAGGATCAGATGACTTGACAATGGTCATTCACTCCAGCAAACCCCCCTGATACAACAATGAGCTGGTCTAATGCCAGGTGGCCCTTTCCATTGACATCACAAGTGCTTGGCCTTCGATGAGGTGTGCCTGAAGTTGGTGCATGCAATGAAGCAAGAGTCAAGTTGTTTTGTATGGGGCGTCCGCAAGAGACCATGTCACCAACCTCAGATGCAGTAAAGTTTCACATCATGCGTTCCCATTATCAAGCTCTTGTATATAATCAAGCTCACTTAACACACCCTGATCTTCCTCCCATTACTGAAATGGCATGGATGATCCTGAATGGTCAGTTGCTACCAGTGTTGTAGTGGTACTTTTAGAAGTAGGGGGATGCCTCTGAAAGGGGAATTCCCCCCATTTTATTTTATTTTTCTGAGAGTGTACAAATGTGAACCAAATGGACCCTAGTGGGTCCATTTGGTTCCATTTGTACACTCTCAGAAAAAAGGAAACTCATTAACATGGTGAAGCACATCTTGATGATGTCATCAAGATGTATTTCACCAAAAATATTTTTTGGTGAAAAACCCCCCCCCACCCCCCCACCCCCCCGCGTCCCCCCTCCACTACACCCCTGGTTGCTACTCCGGCTGCTTTCCTTGCCACCATTGCCAAAAGCATGCAGCAAGAACACGTCATGCATTTGCACAAGGCTGCTTTCAGCCAACGCTGCGGCTGCAAGAAAGTACACATAAAGTACATTGAAGTGTGCCGTTTCAAGAAACT
>CM076974.1:51287608-51327608 GCA_039105355.1 Benthosema pterotum
CTCACACACACATTCATACACTTGTGGCAGTGGAAACCATGCAACCTACTAGCACATCAGGAGCAATTAGGGGTTCAGTGTCTTGCTCAAGGACACTTCCACACCAACTCTGCAGGAGCCCGGGATCGAACCGGCAACCTTGCAGTTACCATCCGGTGACTCTAATCCTGAGCCACTGCCGCCCCTACTGCCATGCCATGGTGAGAGGCCAAGGCAAACAACATCTATAGCAACAATATTAACCCCAGAACACTAACTATCAGATCGAATCAAATATCACTATTGGGAAAAATATTCTAAAAATATGCCTATTTTAGTTATTTTTTTTCTGTAAAACACCATTTACAGATTCCTCCAGTTATGATGGAGTGGGGGCAGGCCTTGGTGCACGTGCTGTTGGTCTGTTGGCTGTTGTTCCAAATCACACAGATCACTGGATGCTCTCATTATTTATTTTGTGTCCGTCGTAAAAGCCTTAAGGTATCGGTATCGGTTGATATCGGTATCAGAAATTAAGAGCTGGACAATATCGGGATATCGGTAAAAAAGCCAATATTAATAACAATCTCTAGTTATCAGTGGAATTTACAACTGTCATGTGGCAGGAGTCGTCTAATCAGAATCAAGTATTTGGTATGCGCATGGTACTGCCATGTACTACAAAAGCACTAATATTATTAACAGTGAACTGCTGTTCCTGTCAGCAGTGTGTGTGTGTGTGTGTGTGTGTGTGTGTGTGTGTGTGTGTGTGTGTTCTTACAGTACATCCAGACAGCTAATACAGGACACTTGTCTGCTGTTGTTCATTATGAGGTCCAGAGCCACAGAGCGGTCGCCCTCAGCAGTAGGATGAGAGCCACACTTAAAGTAGAACTCCTGAACGCACACACGCACGCACGCACACACACACACACGCACACCACACACACACACGCACACGCACACGCACACCACACACACACACACACACACACACACACACACACACACACACACACACACACACACACACACACACACACACACACACACACACACACACACACACACACACACACACACACACACAGTCAGTATGCAATCTCAGCAGTGGCGTTTTTAAGCAATTCGGAGCCCAAGCAAGATTTTCCCTGGAGCCCCCTTTACCAAATGGACCCTTACGGAAAATCTCCCTGTAAAATGGTACCTCCCAAGGATAAAATGCTGGACTATTTTTAGACTAAATAACATATACTGTATGTGTTTTAAATGTTAAATTGTAGTTATACAGGATAAGTATAATGTATTTATCCATATGAGGCTTATTAGCCTGGGATCCTTTTAGCAGGGGTTTTCAACCTTTTTGACACCATGGACCATCATTCATTCAGCATTTGAGCCACGGACCACCATTTGATTACATTTTTCACCCCAAAGACCTAAAACTAAAGAATTCTTTTTGTGGTTTTGTCCAAAATTCATGGCTGGATTTTGCAAACAAAACAGTGTAGACTTCTTAATTAAGTGGTGCTGATTCAGATGATGGTTTCATTTTTACATTCTCAGGAGTTACATCTGGTACTTAAGCTTTCCATCATTTAGCAAGGACCACTGGTGGTCCCCGGACCACCTGTTGAAAACCCCTGTTTTAAAGCATGTCTGGTGGTCGCCCCGGTGCTCCCATCCCCCCGCCCCCCAATCCCCTCATGGTCACACTCTTCCCCTCATGGCACCCTAGGCAACTGCCTAGTCTGCCTAATAGAAAAAATGTCCCTGAATCTCAGCAACAACACACAGTTTAATTAGTGTTATTCACTGGAGGTGATGATTGACAAACATCAGTCAGTGGTGCTCACTTACAGCCACGCTGCCATGGCAACCATCTGACTGACAGGAACCTTGGATACGCCCAGGAAGTAGAACATCATCCCAACAGGAAGGACCCTGAGAGAGAGAGAGAGAGAGAGAGAGAGGGAGAGAGAGAGAGAGAGAGAGAGACAGACAGAGAGAGACAGAGAGAGACAGAGAGACAGAGACAGAGAGACAGAGAGGGACAGAGACAGACAGAGACAGAGAGAGAATACTGTCAGAATTCATACTGTTACCACCTGAGAGGCAACTTTAGAGTTTAGTGTCATAAACTTAAACTATTGATGAATAGTTTAAGTAATCGGCCGATGAATCGATTATGAAAATAATCGTTGGTTGCAGCCCTAGCAGACAGACAGACAGGCCGACAGACAGACAGGTAGATACACAGACAGGCACACAGACAGGCAGACAGACAGGCAGACAGACAGCTCTTACCCTGCTCAGTGTGAGTGTGTTCTGCTTACACACTGGACAACGCACACGCAGCTTCCCAGGCTGAACGGAGCCACACACCCCTTTACAGAACACGTAGAAACTGCTGGAACCACGGGCTGTACACACACATACACACACACACACACACACACACACACACACACACACACACACACACACACACACACACACACACACACACACACACACACACACACACACACACACACACACACACACACACACACACGCACGCACGCACGCACGCACAAAAGAGGCAAATGTTTGATTTTACTTTTTTGCAAACCATAATAATGTCTTTACATGGTCATTACACCTACATATTGTATCCATGTTTTGACGATATGCATGACACTGATACACTAACATTAACCCTATGGCATATGGAGATTCACTAGTGCTGTTGGTTCTCAAATGTTTTATTTGCAAAGACCTCTACACTCTCAGAGAACAGAGAGTTCCTGTTCTTAGACCAGGGGAAGGTATTAGGCAACCTTCGTCACTTCAGAGGTTGATCGCTGGCACACTGGCACAAGTGTGGGAGATGATTTTTCTTTTACATTTACATACAGCATATCTGAAAAGGTATATACATATATATAAATTAAATCCACGCATATCTAGATGTAAATTAGCCTGACTCAGCCCCGAATCAGCACCTTAAAAAAATACTAGCTTAATACTAGATTCAAGGACTGGCTTCCCTGCCTTTGGGGCCGTTTGTGCCGGTTGGAAATCCAATCCCGGCAACTGATTGGCCAAAATCCCTGTCAATCACTTCCACCACAACGTCGTCTGCTTTCCCAATATCCTTGTAGGTTGGTATGAACCAATCACCATTAAGACTGCTGCTTTGATAACGGCCATCCCAGAAACTGCTTTATAATAATGCCTACCCCTGTCTTAGACCACGCACACTAAAACAACTTGCTCATGGGTCCACCGCTGTCTACAGAGAAGAACATTTTGGATCTACTGTGGAATTCTGTGAATTTGACTAACATTGGCCTCACCTTCCTACCTAGTGTAGTGTAACGGGACATTTAACGTTTTAAAAGACAAATACAAATACAAAGACATATCCATGCCCTGAGTGTGCAACTAAAATAAACAAATGAAGATGCCTTAAGTATTGTATTTCTTTAATAAACGGTAAATCTTTCACTCAACGGGCTGATGATGTCATATTATGTGTGAGCAAGCTCTATGGAATGCACATGATGATGAATAAATGTATGAATTAAACGTAATACTTTATTAATTATTAATTAATTAATTTGAGCACCAACGCAATATCAGAAATATTTTTTATTATCATGTGCATTGCATTCCATATATTCCATAGAGTTGAACCACACATGGCTAGCACACATCTGGCTAGCCATCGGCATATATTCGGGAAAACAGTGCCACCGCTGTTGATCCTCGAAATATGTTATATAGTTGATGTGAGGCAAGTAGTCTGTCTTGAGAGACTACACATGGACTGGTGACATCATAAACATGTGACAGGACAGTCAAATATTCTCTATTTATGAAAGAAATAAGATATTGAAGGTGTTTTAATATGTTTACATTTTAGTTATAAAAGGCAAGTATTGTTTCATAATTCACCTGGCCTTCTCTTCTCCTCTGACTCCTCCTCTTCCTGTGACTCTCCTCCTGTAGCTCCGCCCTCCAGGGTGGAGGCCCCTCCCCCCTCCAGACGGGAGGCCCCTCCCCCCTCCAGGCTGGAGGCCCCTCCCCCTTCCAGACGGGAGATGGACAGGTCTAGACGGGTCAGGCTCTCTGTAGCTCCTCCTCCTCCTCCTCCTCCTCCTCTGGGGGTGGGGCTGGGGGCGGAGCTCTGGCGTCGAGGCAGAACGACATGGACCGTGCTCTGTTCTGATAGGTCACAGCTCTGAGAAAGAGAGAGAGAGAGAGAGACATTACTGTCATAGCAAACATCTTCATATGCATTTCCAGTATAAATCTGCCCATCAAACTCATAAAAACATATGCCTAAACCCTCATACATGCCTTCATATCCTCCAGGGTCCATTATTGCGACTCTCTCTAATTCGGTATTGATCAGTCATTGATTAGGCGACTGCAGCGTGTGACTGACCCCTCAATCTGCCCAGTTCAGAACCAGGGATGACCGTGCATTCGCCGTGGCTGCCCCTAGGCTCTGGAACGGCCTCCCTCTCCAGTCCATTGACATCTTTAAGTCTTTGCTTAAAACTTACCTTTTTGACCAAGATCAAGTTTGATTTTACACTTTTTAATTTTTACTTTTTATCTTGTCCTATTTGTTTTTTATATTTTCTTTTATTTATCAGGGGCAGAGGTAACATTTCCCAATTGGGGGGCAGGAGAAAATGGTATGGGTGCGGCCTCATCGCCCGTGTCGCTTCGCACCACGGGCGATGAAGTCGCACCCATACCATTTTCAGTTACAGGACTTTTATTAGACAAGTAAAGCATCAATAATAACATCAGTTGTTGATGGAGTTGCAACAGACACGCAGCATGCATAAAGCTAAAGGTCTGACTCAGAGAGTTTTCTGTTTTCAGTGATGAAATGCTGTTGGTTTAGTGGTGACACAGCTGTAGTTAGTTAGTAGCAGTAGTAGTGTTTCACATCATTTTAAATATACGCACTTTAATTTGAAATATGTTGGGTTGTTTTGCATGCCATCGTGTTTGGTGGGGCAGTCAGGACATTTAGGGGGGCATTGCCCCCCGCCCATGCCCATGCCATAGATCCACCCCTGGTCCCACCCCTAGTGCTGACCTGAATGGTATCGTCGTCGTGCAGCTCTCGTCCAGCGAAGATGACCCTGAGCTGGTCAGCCTGGACACCATGCTGTCTCCCAACCTCCTCCTTCAGCTGTTTAACACAACCCTCCTCCTCCACCTCCACAGCACAGCCCGGCGCTGAGTTATAGCACACATAGACTGGAGAGGAGAGACTGCATTATTACACACATAGACTGGAGAGGAGAGACTGCATTATTACACACATCAGGGCTTGACACTAACACTTGCCCGCTTGCCAGGGGCAAGTAAAAAAATGGTGGGGCAAGTAAAGACTGCTACCTGGTTGCCCGTTCGGGCAAGTGTGCAACTTAGTGCACTCGAACACAAACACAAGATATATTTGTCTTGAAGGCGGTCATTGCACTCTGCCTCTGTGTCTTTCCCTGCTTTCTAGCTTTATCCACAATTCCAGGCTGGATTTGGGAAACAAAACAGTGTACAGTGTAGACCTGGGCTAATTAAGATGATGAATTTTAACTCTTGAGAGTGTAAAAATGAAACCAAATGGACCCGCAAGGGTCCATTTGGTTTCATTTTAACATTCTCAAGAGTTACATTTTATTGTAACTCTTTACAATATATTGTAACAATATATTGTAACTAACTATTGTAACAATATATTGTAACTTATTTATTTTCTTAGCTGACATTAGGTCTAATAGCCAGGGTAAAAATCTACCCTAATCTATCTGCTCACTGCTAATAACTAGTAATAACCTAGATTTACGTCGTACATGTTTTAGTAGCAAGTGACATATCAAACTAGCATTAGATTTGCATGCAAAACAGTCCTTGAACTTGGATTACGGTTAAATTATTATCAGATTAGGGTAGATTTTAGTAGACCTAATGTCCTGTCAGAATCAGTTGAGAAAATAAATACAGCAATTTACTGTATAACAACTTCAGCCTTTTATTTATTGGACTAGTAGAGGAGACATATTGAGACAAGAGACGATGGTACAAAAACGTTACATGAAATGTGCATCAATTCATACATAGATACATACTGTAAATAAATGCTTTATAAATATACTATACTGTAGTTGTTCTGGTCATAGGTCAGTCTCTCTCTCTCTCTCTCTCTCTCTCTCTCCCACACACACACACACACACACACACACACACACACACACACACACACACACACACACACACACACACACACACACACACACACACACACACACTAAACATGTTTTAACTTGGCGCATCAAAAACCTCAGAATACAGACGTGAATTAAAAATGATAATAATTTGATCAAAACCATTCAGACTGTCACACCAGGCAGGGTGTGTGTGTGTGTGTGTGTGTGTGTGTGTGTGTGTGTGTGTGTGTGTGTGTGTGTGTGTGTGTGTGTGTGTGTGTGTGTGTGTGTGTGTGTGTGCACGTGCGTGCGTGTGCGCGTGTGCACATGCGTGTGCGTGTGTGTCTCCTCGACAAGTTTGACACAACCTTGGAATATTCAAATATTTAAAACATACATTTATCATTTATCTTCTACGGATACATGTAGATAGAGAGAGAGAGAGAGAGAGAGAGAGAGAGAGAGAGAGAGAGAGAGAGAGAGAGAGAGAGAGAGAGAGAGAGAGAGAGAGACTGTATGTGTATGTAAGTGGAGATCAGTCCATTATGTATGGATGTGTGTGTGTGTGTGTGTGTGTGTGTGTGTGTGTGTGTGTGTGTGTGTGTGTGTGTGTGTGTGTGTGTGTGTGTGTGCGTGCGCAAGCATGCGCACGCACACATGCGCACTACAGTGCTATATATATGTATGTATGTATTTATGCGCTCTATACATGCACCAAGTTATGTGCATGTATGATGAATATATTCATACATGTATGTATGTATGCATGCATGTGTATCCATGCATGAAGACATGAATGATGCATAATCCTCCCCTGCACAGCTCCACTTGGGAGGAGAAACAGAGCTGAGCTCTGTTCGTGCTCCACATCTAGGGAATGTCAACAATCAAAGGTACTGTATAGTTCAGATTTTTGGAAGTTAAGTTGTATGAAATACTTGCCATTAATACAGTGGTGTCAACTGTATTAATTGACTGCCAGAGTCCCGTGGTGGGAGTTCTGCTCTGGTTTTGGTGAAATATGAAGTAGTTCTGGTGATTTTGTGGAGGTCACTGGGGTCACGCAGTGAATGTAAATTAATCCACAAAACTAATGTAAATTGGATTGTTGGATTATTTCTAAAATATTAGGACCTCCTTCATTCATATTTGAACCATCTATCCCTTTAACTCAGGGGTTTTCAACGGGTGGTCCGGGGACCACCAGTGGTCCTTGAGAGGGTTCCAGGTGGCCCCCAGGCTAAATGATGGAAAGTTGGTTAACCAGATGTAGGCTAACTCTTTGAGAGTGTAAACATGACACCAAATGGACTCCTTGCGGGTCCATTTGGTTTCATGTTTACACTCTCAAGAGTTAAAACATTTGCCGTCTGAATTAGCCCAAGTCTACACAAATAGAGAATGTAGAAGATTAATGGTCAATCTTTAGTTTTGGGGGGGTCTGTGGGGCTAAAATGTCCTCAAACGGTGGTCCGTGGCTCAAATGGTGAATAAATAGTGGGCCCTGGTATCAAAAAGGTTGAAAACAACTGCTTTAAGTGGATGGCAGAGTCCACACCAACACTATAATACAGCCTGGTGTACACAATGATACTTCACAAAGGTGTGTTAAACAGATAAACTAAGAAGAAGCATATCTATCTAGATAACTAGATAGGGCTGTCCCAAAGGTATATGGTGATCTAGTAGATCACACAGGCTGTGCAGGTAGATCACATGACAGTCCCCCCAGCACTTGGACCCTTATAGATCTGTAACTCTTGAGAGCGTTAAAATGAAACCAAATGGACCCGTAAGGGTCCAAACGTCTGAATTATGTAGAGTCCACACAATTAGAAAATGGAGAATAATTGTTATTTTGACCAACGTTTTGCCAGTTCTCTTTACCAATTGTGGACAAAAGCGTGAAAGTTCTTAGTTTTGGGTGCAAGAGACTAAGCTCAGCATCACAAACTGTCAACTCAAACCTCAAATACTGCTTTCAAACGTCAGTAGTAGCATACATAAGAAAACCTTCAAATTCTCCCCTCGACCTCTATTTTTCATTTCATTTTTCAAGTGCATTATTCTTCAACACTATAACAGTAACACCATCAACACTATTTAAAAGCTGAAACTTTCTTGCGGGCCTTGTTTTTTTTTTATCTTGTTGAGCAGGTCATTTTGAAAGTAGCTCTCAAGTTAAAAAAGTGTGGGCATCTCTGATCTATAGAGATCGAGTGCTGTACCCACCACTGTCTGCCATAAAACACCATTAAATCATTAACCATAATGTTCCTATATCGCACCAAATGTGTAATGCCCGGGACCGTGTCTATGTTCCCTCAGCTCTAAGTTCCCTCAGCTCTATGTTCCCTCAGCTCTATGTTCCTTCAGCTCTAGGTTCCCTCAGCTCTATGTTCCCTCAGCTCTAAGTTCCTTCAGCTCTATAAGTTCCCTCAGCTCTATGTTCCCTCAGCTCTAAGTTCCTTCAGCTCTAAGTTCCCTCAGCTCTATGTTCCTTCAGCTCTAAGTTCCCTCAGCTCTATGTTCCCTCAGCTCTATATAGTAATACAACGTGCATATAGTGCTGGGACTATAGAGATGCGCAGTGACGTCACCGCCCCGGTTCCGGAAGTCTTTTCCCCATTCATTTTTCTCATAGACTTTTCGAAAATAATTTATATCAAGACGATTACGCCGCGGCCAAAGCCAACTCAGGTCGTGACAAATCATGACAACAAACACAATATCGTCATATAATATATAATTGGGAAGAAGTAGAAAACGGCATGATACAAGACTTTTTGTTTCGCTTTTCATCTTAGGAATTATTTTATTGTTCCAAAAGTTTGTGTGTGTCATCATGATTCGTCACGACTCGAGTTGGCTGTGTCCGCGGCGTAATCGTCTTGATATAAATTATTTTCGAAAAGTCTATGAGAAAAATGAATTGGGAAAAGACTTCCGGAACCGGGGCGGTGACGTCACTGCGCATCTCTATAACTGATTAATTGAGATTAATTAATCACAGAAACAATAACACAATAAAACAATTACCTCTTTTTAATCGCAAACAGATTTTGCACCCAGAACCTTTTCCACTGGATGGATTTCAGGGGTACCGACCATCTCATTATTCCGACCTCCCATAATTCCGACCTACCATAATCCCAAAATCCTGATCTTCCAATGGTTGGAAAAAACGGAATGTCAGACCTATGGGAGTTCCTTTTTATTTGTATTTTTTATTTTTTCAGAATTATGGGAGGTCAGACTACTAGGTGGGACACCACCAAACCGGTACACACAATGGGAGAAGAAGCCAATCAGCTGAATCAGGGTAACCAATAACGGCTGCCATTGATCCAAACCCCCACTGTTCTGTCCTCCCATTGGTCAAAAATTACTAACACTATCTCTAAAACTCACCCTCAACATGACACGCTTTGTAATATTTGACCCGAGAAGGATGTTTTGGTCAATTAAAACAGATTGTATAGAGAATCAGTGAGTGACATAGTGTATCAATGAGTGAGTTTTTCCAAATCAAAATTTCCCATAATCCAATGGGCCAAGCAAAGCTGTCTGATTGGCGGGTACTGGCCGTAGATCCTAAGTCCCAGAGTTCCTAAAGGGACCAGCACTTTATTTTTAAAAAATGATATACAATTCCATTCAAAACCTTGAACTTCATTAATTATATATTCAGTGCACACATTGTAAATGATTTCAAGTATTTATTTTTGTTTATTTATTTTACAGAATTTTGGCTTCCAGCTCATAAACCCACCAAAACAGGATAAAGAAATAGAATATTTTACTAGACCACTAAAAAAATATGTTTTAAACAAGAAATGTCGACTATCTTAAGTATATTAATCTATGCAGTAATACTTGGTCTGGGGTACTTTTGAACAAATTATTTCATCAATGGGGCATGGCATGGAGGTGATCAACCGATCATTAGCCTCATAGGATAAAAAAACACATTTTCTTGCAAATCTATTGCTGAAATTCTAGAAATCTCAATTTCGCCAAGAAACGACTTAGGCATTTATCCTATGAGGCTAAGGCTATGGCACTGTTGAATTGTTATGGAAGACCAGTTTTGCTTTTATAAATGAATGTAAATAAATGTATATGTTCAGTGTTATGTCTCACACCTTCCTCTTAGCCATACAACCCAGATTCTCTGTTGGGTTAAAGTCAGGACAGTTGGTTGCTCAGCTAAGCACAGTAATACCATGGTCAGTACAGCAGTTACTATAGTAGTTTTAGCTCTGTAAATAACAAGTTAATTAGTTGATTAATGTTGCTGATTAATCCGATTAAAAAATTTGCACACTGACTCAACCGACTGACCATTTTCTCATTGAAAGAAAATCAGTAGAGCACGGTTGAAGTCCAGTCAACACAGACATGCTATGTGGAAGGAGAAGTTAAACAAAGGTTGACCACATCATGCCCTTACAGTAGCCTATGTTGGGCTAACCAAAGAAATCAATGGTTAGGTGCAGATTAGGCCAGAATAGAACAGTACTTCTATGTTTAGCTTGAGTATCTAATCAATCATTGTTGATTAATCAAACACCCCTGTCGGAAGGTTCTGGAAAGATCACCACCTGACAAGCACACACGCGCGCACACACACACACGCACACACATAGCCACACCTACTGTCACACACACACGCACACACACTAATGTAATATTTGTAATATAATGATCTGTTTGTCAAGCTGAGGAAACTCACTCCTGCAGCGACATGTCTGTAAGCAGTTGGTAAGGAGAATTCCACACCAAAACACTATGGGCAATTGGGCATCAATCTAAAAATAAGTTTGGAGCTTCTAAAATACCCACATTAGAATAAAGACAACCTGCGGCCATGTAACTGCATTGGAGGGAGGAGGACCTCATGGTGAAATGTAGAAAATGGAACATCTGTGACAAAAATCAAGGACATTATGTATCATGTTACAGGAATCAAGGTGGATTGATGCCCAATGTCTGAGTGAGTCCACTATGGTCCTCTGAAATAAAACCAAAGAGAGCTACGATGACAACCACCACCTGGGCCTCTCCTTTTTACCATCTATTGTCTTTTTAAAGACCCAAATGCAGACCCTCCAGCATCCTTAGGCCCCAGGCCAGTCACCACCAAAGATCCAACACATTCAAGAAAAAAGTTGCCCTTTAATGCAAACTTAATAACCCCCACTCTCTTCACAAAGTGAGTGGTGCAACTGTACTTGAATGAATTGTTAGTTACTGTTAACATCTCCACCCTGTTCCTGTGAGCACAGAACGGTAGAGAAATGACATACAAAAGGCGCACACCTATATAATGCAGGCACTAAAATTATCATTATTATTATTATTATTATTATTATTATTATTATTATTATTATTATTATGGTGACCCCCAAAAATTAATCGCAACCCCCAAGGGGTCGTGATTCCCCGAGGGGCCGTGGGAAGACTTGATCACGACGAACATAGAGCTGAGGGAACTTAGAGCTGAGGGAACATAGAGCTGAGGGAACATAGAGCTGAGGGAACATAGACATGACCCCTAAACGGCCATTAAGACATGCAAATCCCTTGACTCCTTCAAAACCACTCTCAAAAGACACCTATGGACGGCTGCAGTTTGAAACTGGCTCTGTAAAAATAGGATTCCCCCACCCACCCCCCTTTCCCCCTCCCTGTATATTTCTCTTTTCCCTTTTACCTCCACTATGATGTGTTGCTTTCTGAACTTTATGGAAGTGAATATTTGGCATGATGAAATTAACAGGGTGGGCTGACATTGGAAACAAAGGTATTCCTAACTGGTTTTGTATTATTGAGTTGTGCCTGAATTGTACTGTAAATCTCCAAGCAGTTGAGGGTTGTGTGAGAATTAACAGTCAGCTGCCATGTTCTTTCATGATAGACACAAACGCGCGCGCGCACGCACGCACGCACGCACGCACACACACACACACACACACACACACACACACACACACACACACACACACACACACACACACACACACACACACACACACACACACACACACACACACACACACTCTGCTTCCAGTAGTGGGGAGTACAGTCAGCACTGCGCTACAGGGCAGCAGCAGAACACATTTATAATATTATTTATGGTCAGATTATTATAACTACCATGAAGCGTTGATATCGTACAGTACGTACCTATCATAGTGTCACTCTGACTGTCCTCTACTGTTCTAAAGGTCCTCCACTTCACTTCACTTCACTTCATGCAACAACACAAACACATGAGAGCAGAGGCTGCTGGGAAATGGAGTCCTCTAACACAGCGCCTTACAGCAGTAGACAGAGTTACGACAACTCCGTTCACTTCGTGGGGTCAGTCCAATGGCGGCTCTTCTCTATGGCTCTTCTACACAGACTTCTATTGAGAATGGGGACGACAAATAGGGATAAGTCCTGGATGTGAATAGCCCCGATACGTTCCCTCAATACTCGCTCACTCTGTAGCTCCGAGATGAGGTCACGAGTCGAGCTTCGAAATCGCCGTTCAGACACGGCGCATGGTTTCCACAATACACGATTCTTACCTGTTTCTGCACATGTAATCCAAACAGTGAAGGACCCTACGCACGTATAACTAGGTTAACATTATGTACGGACGAGAAAATCCAACCCGAAACTAGAACACAGCACTTATATCTCTGCTTTTGTCAGACAGTTTTATGTTTTCGTCGCCATGTTGCCGCACATTACTGCCCCCTCTGGCCAGATTGTTCCCATATGTTGCATTGCAATCCATGCATAGAATATGACCAGAGGGGGGCAGTAATGTGCGGCAACATGGCGACAAAAACATAAAACTGTCTGACAAAAGCAGAGATATAAGTGCTCTGTTCAAGTTTCGGGTTGGATTTTCTCGTCCGTACATAATGTTAACCTAGTTATACGTGCGTAGGGTCCTTCACTGTTTGGATTACATGTGCAGAAACAGGTAAGAATCGTGTATTGTGGAAACCATGCGCCGTGTCTGAACGGCGATTTCGAAGCTCGACTCGTGACCTCATCTCGGAGCTACAGAGTGAGCGTAGAGTATTGAGGGAACGTATCGGGGCTAGGATGTGTAGTACTGAACGTTTTGCAATGATAGTACAATTACATTACAACGACTTCACTGTACAATACTTGAAAAGAGTTGTCATTATGCACACATGACCATAAAACAGCATACTCTATGAAACAGCTCTTATTTGCGCCGCCCTCGTTGAAAACAATGTATTATTCCAACTCCGGTGTGTCCCTATCCAGGCTTCCCGAACAGCAGCTCACTTTATGATCCTTCAATGTCGCAACTCTGTATACTTCTACATTATCAAAGCACGGGCTGCTGTGAGTTGTAACCATAACGTCATCTCCAAGCGTCCCGCGCGGCGCTGATCTCCAAACCCACAGCGTCTCTCCTGCGGCCAGCAGTGAGGTCTGTCAGGTCTGGGATTTTCTTTTTGTCGCGCGAAGATGAAGATGAACCAAACAGCCATCTATGACAGCCATCCGCTTAATACATAATACAAACAATGTGGGAGTTGTTTAGGGACGGAATATTTACTAATAGCCAATGATTGGAAATGTTTTATTTTTTTTTAACAGTGCAAACATTGCGTAGATGTATATTGTCAAAAATAACAACAATAATAATAAAATACCGGGTAAATGTGTACAAAACTGACGTCATATCCGACAGAGGGGAAAACGGAGCGGAAGTGTAGTTGTTTATGAATTTTAATAAGTTGTGTGTATATTCTCTCTGCTCCAGGCTGGGTGTCATTCTGTCTGTGCTCACACTCACACACACACACACACACACACAGACACACACAGAGAGTCTCCAGCCTCCACTACACACAGATCTACACTAACGGTTAGTATGCATTTATCATTTAACACCAATTCACTGTTATTGTTATTATTAATGTTGCTGTATTTCAGTCTGTGTGCGTGTGTGTTTGTGCGTGCGTGCACGCATCACTGTATGCATGAGAGTGTAATATAAATGGAAGCAGCATTATGCAGGGTGCCTGGAGGTTTAGCTTTTTTAGGGTTATTTATTGTTATTACTATCTCTATAAGTGGTGGTTGTGTTTCAGACAGTGAGTGAGCATCCATCCTTCTTTCTCTAAAGCTCTGCTCCATAGCTCTAGTACTGATGCTTCTAGAGCTATGGACCAGCTACCTATAACTACTGGTTGAGGGAGGTGTGTGTGTGTGTGTGTGTGTGTGTGTGTGTGTGTGTGTGTGTGTGTGTGTGTGTGTGTGTGTGTGTGTGTGTGTGTGTGTGTGTGTGTGTGTGTGTGTGAGAGAGAGAGAGAGAGAGAGAGAGAGAGAGAGAGAGAAAGAGAGTTTGATACTATGCTGTTGTGGTAAATTATAAGAACCCACATTAAAATATATAGCTAACTTATATTATTGGTAAGCCTAAAGTCTACACATAGTCATACGTATATTACCCAATCTGTGCTAAAGTTTACTCATTTGGAACTAAAGTGTTGCTGGTTAAAGTCAGTGTTGGGAATATTACTATACCTTGTTAATGTATTACTTATTACTTATTACCTTCATTTTAAAGCAATATATTGTATTACAGTATTGCTGTCTGAGCAAGTGTAATATATTAATATTACTATTACATATTACTTAAAAGAAAAATGTTGTGCAAAATATATAATTAAATATTTAGTGTCACTATTAATCAAATATTGTGTAGGCCAGTGGCATACCTACAATAAAGAAAGCGCACTTGGCTATCTGGGAAATCCCTATGAAATCAACTTGAAAAAAACATCCTCCTGAATAAATAATTTGAGGACAAATTATAGAAAATAAGTAATTATTTAACTTCTGCAGTTGTCAAGAAAATTTCACAAGAACATTTTCAACGAGATAGATTGACAGAAAGTAATATTGAAAGTAATGCAGTAATGCAGAAAGAAAAGTATAATATATTAGATTGTTTTTGTTAAGTAATATATTTATATTACAAGTTACTGCATTTTGGTAATATATTATGTAATACATTGAGTTACGTAGTGCACATGTCCCAACACTGGTTATAGTCCAATCAACATAGGCATGTGGAAAGAGAAGGAACAAAAGGGTGACGGTGACCACATGATGCTCTTACAGTAGCCTATGTTGGGGTAACCACTGTCAATGGTTAGGTGTAGATTAGGCCAGAGTAGAACAGTGCTTCATTGTTTAGCTAACCAATCATTGCTGATAAGTCAATCATCTCTGTCTGAAACTTCTGGAAAGACCACCACATGCACACGCACGCACACACACACACACACACACACACACACACACACACACACACACACACACACACACACACACACACACACACACACACACACACACACACACACAAAGGATTTGATGCATTGTGATTGGTGGGGATAAACACACGCACACACACACACAAAGAACTTGTTACATTGTGATTGGTGAAAACACATACACCCCTCCCATTTGTGCACGCAAACACACACTAATGTAATGTTTGTAATATAATGATCTGTCTGTACAACTGAAGGAACTCACTCACTCACTCGCTCCCGCTGGGACACATCTGTAAGCGGTTGTTGAGATGTTGTCCGAGTGAGCCCGCTATGGCCCTCTGAAATAAACCTAAGAGAGCTACCATGACGCTAAACAACCACCGCCTGGCCTCTTCATTTTTTACCATCTACTGCCTTTCTAAAGGCAACCCCCAAGCGCAGACGTCCAGCATCCTCAAGGTCCCAGGCCAGTAGTCTACCTCCAGAGAGTCACTTCACTGTAAATGCAAAATTTACGATAATATATACAGTATTTTGGGGGCAAGCGACCATGACCTGAGGGCAATTAGAACCTGACTTGCATTTGGTTATACATTTGTTTTGTTGTTATATGTGTGCTTTGGCAATGTAAAGTATGTTTTATCATGCCCATAAAGCATTTTGAAATTGGAAATGGAGGCTGTAGCTTTAATTTAGAGTGATTATCTTGCATCTGCTGGTTATCTCTTCTAATCAGCATTGGTATATTATTTCAGTGTGTGAGAGAGATGCTGTGGATGGTCAGTTAGAGCAGGGGTTTTCAACAGCCTAATAATAGCAGCCTAATAATCAGTGGTGAAAGTGAGGGGGGTCGGGCAGGGACGCAGTCCCGGGAAAAGATTTCATGCCAGGACGTGCAGGGTCTAATAAAATGTTACGTTGAATTAGTCTTGGGCAATATACCGGTATTACCGTTTATCGCGATATTGGAAATCAATACCGAGTAATATCGTTGGGTCTGTGAAAAATATCGAATACCGAATATCGTCAAATACCGACATTATACTGTATTCTATTAAAATATGAGCAATGAGACTTAATTGTAACTATACAAACAATTTTCATGTTACACACATGCCTAAACTAGCCCTTATTTGGGCTAGGCTTTTTGGAAACAATGTATTTCCAACTCCAGTTTTTCCCTATTTAGGCTGCTTTAACAGCAGAGCGCTCAGTTTCTGACCCCTCAAAGTCGCAAATTCTGAGAACTAGGTGACTGGTGGAGCGTTCCAACTCTGATTGCCGTCAATACCGGTAATATCGAATATCGAGCTAATTAAGACATTATCAATACCGATATTAAAAAATCATTACCGCCCAAGACTACGTTGAATAACCTGTCCCCGCACGGAGAGAAGTCTCCTCTTGTCGGTTCGCACAGCCAGAGCCACAGAGACACAGTATAGACAGAGTTACGCAAACGCCGTTCACTTCATGGGGTCAGTCCAATGGAGGCTCTTCTACATAGACTTCTTTTTAGAATAGCAACAACAAATAGGGAAGTCCTGAAGCTGAAATAGAAATGCAGTTTGCATTGTACTTTAGCTACTTATTCATTCAATTAACTGAAACTTGGCTATAGTAGGCTATACAGCATAAACTCAATGCAAATGCAATGCAACCAAGACTAATAATAATAATAATCATATTATAGACACTATATTAATATTCAATCATGCTGTAATGAAGTAGGTAGCCTAATGTAGCAGGTGTAAGGCAGGCCTGTTGTGTTTTATACTCTGCCAAAAAAGCATTTTCCTATGCATTTTAGGGACACTGTGGAGTTTGGACCTCCAAAAAATTTTCGGCCACGTCGTCACAGGACGACATTTATAGACCCGGCAAGAAATGTGATCCACTCTCACCACTGCTAATAATAATATGCTGTAGTGTAAAACATCGTCTTTGTTCCTGTATATTTGCTCTAGTCCTGTATTGTCATGGTTGGTGCTGAGAAATGAGTTCTCTTGAGTCTTGAGAGATCAAATCAATGATTCATAATTATTTTAGCAGCGTATTTTTTGTATAATGCATGGGTTGACCCTAAGGTCTCTGAGAGCTCAGACACAAGTCAGGTGCCTCAGTGCCTCAGACACAAGTCAGGTTCTACTTGCCCTCAGGTCAAGGTCACTTGCCCCCCAAAATATATCGTAAATTTTGCATTCAAGTTTACTTTCTCCTTGGGTGCTTTAAACATTTCCTTTCGCAGTTGAAGACTATGTTTTGTTTAAGTCCAGTAAATATTCAACTTGTAAATCAGTGTAAATCAATGGTTCCCATAGTGGTCACAGACTCAGGGGTCTGTGACACCAGCAAAATGATAGTTTGGAACCAAATGGACCTGGGAGAGAGATAGGAGAGATAGCAAGAAAGCAGGGAAAGACGCAGAGGCAGAGCGCAATGACCACCTTCAAGACAAATATATCTGGTGTTGTGTTATAGCGAACTAAGTTGCACACTTGCCCGATCGGGCAACCAGGTAGCAGTCTTCACTTGCCCGACCATTTTTTTTACTTGCCCCGGGCAAGCGGGCAAGTGTTAGTGTCAAGCCCTGTTACTATTTATTTTAAATTTGAATCTTAAATTATGACATTCAAATATTCTTTACATTTTATTCTTTCGAATATGGAATATTCATTTGCAGCAGTAGTTCAAGTTGTACTTGAATTGTACTGTAAATCTCTAAGCTGTTCTCAGTTTTGTTGTAGGTGTACTTGACTTGTAATATTCATTAATTAATTAATTAACTCATTCATTCATTCATTCATTTGAGAGTGTTATTATTTCATGGTTATTTATTTGGTATAATAATTATTTTTCAGGAGAGTGTGTGACCAGTGTACTGCTGACTGGGAGCGTGTTGGTCAGTTGGAGATCGAGATAGAGAGAGAGACAGAAGGAGGACATGATGGAGGCTGAACCTCTCAGAGGTCCAGGAGGAGCAGCATCTTCTAAATGTCCAGGAGGAGGTCCTCACCAGAGGAGCTCCAGTGAGCAGTGTCTCCTCCAGCAGCAGAGAGGAGCAGACAGCAGTGCTGTGGACATGGTGACCAGGGTAAGGGCCTTGATACACCTAGCAATGTTTTGATCAACATCAACAAGCAACGTCAACTATCAACGTTGACTTTCCACCTTTCTATACAAAATGACCAACTCCAGATCATTAGCGCCCTCTACTGGGCAACATTTTGGAATGATCACAGCCCTCCCTGGCGTCACCTGATCCTTTCTCCTAGACTGAAAACATGGCTGCTTTTATTACGCTAAATGAACATTTTGAGTTGGGTTGCAGTTGGGTGAAAATGATTCAATGCAAACTAAGGCTTCCTTTTTGAACCAAGGCTTCCTTTTTGAACCAAATGGACCCTAGCGGGTCCATTTGGTTCCATTTGTACACTCTCAGGAAAAAATGAAAATGGGTGGAATAAAGCTCATCAGATGGTGGTCCATGGATCAAATGCTGAATAAATAGTGGGCCCTGGTGTTAGAATGGCTGAAAAACACTGGGGGGGGGGGGGTCTGCAGAAGACATTAAACCATACACACACACGCACGCACACGCACACACACACACGCACACACATATATGTATTCATATATTCATAGGCTGTCACATACATTATGCATTCATATATTCCGTGCCTATGTGCTGTATATTCATTCATATATGCGTGGATGGTAGCAGGCCTGCATGCTGACTAGAATATACTGTAGTACATCCATACATTCATACACTGTTGATCGCATTAACACAGCACTGGGCAATTAGTTTTCACCAAGAGGTCCAAGTGAGAAACGGAAAATATCGTCAATACTGCATAATATTGGTTTAATTTCTATATAAAAACAAAACGGCAAATGGCATTGTTTTGACAAGCTTGTAGCTGAGTATATGTTATTATTATTGCTACCATTGACTTAATTAAAGGGTGACTCCACCCATTTTTAACATTTTACTACATTTGACTTAAAACGTCACCTTAGAGCTGTTGTGTGGACATGATAAAAACATTCCCCCCCATTCTGCATTTCTAGAAATGGAGGTCATCGCACATCGTTTCACGATGTTAGTGTTTTTAAAAGAGCATTTTTCTTGAGTGGAAATGAGTGGAATTCCCCTTTAACACAGCACTGGGCAATTATTTTTCACGAAGAGGTCCAAATGAAAAACAGAAAAACAGTCAATTATGCATAATATTTATTTAATTTCTATATAAAAAAAACAAAACCGTAAATGCCATTGTTTTGACAAGCTGGTAAGAGTATGTTGTTAATGGTGTTACTACTGACTACAGTAAATTAATACATTGCATAAATATGTATACATGCATGTTTGAGGCGTGACGAGGAAGGTGACAGCTGTCAATCACAGGCAGGAAACAGACGTGTAGGTGCACGTGAATTAAACAGGCTTCAAAATAAAAGCAATGCAGGTTCAGTCCACACGCTTAATGTAAAATTAGAGCGATTCATTAATGAATTGATTGATTGCTTTGTTTTATTTACAGTTTGGAGGATTCCACCGTGTTCATTTCATCAATAAAAACGTTTTATTTTCTAATTTCCACCTCCCCGGTCTGGCTGGGTTCATACATATTCAATAGACACATCCATGCATCCCCTCATTGTTGATTACATGAATAAATACATATTCATTGCACGAGAGACGTATGGACAGTATGTGTTAATATTTTAATAGATTCACTGTTGGTAGACAACAGATACAAATACAGGATTGTTGTATTGTTGACAACATATTGTTAATGTCTCTCTCTCTCTCTCTCTCTCTCTCTCTCTCTCTCTCTCTCTCTCTCTCTCTCTCTCTCTCTCTCTCTCTCTGCATGCAAAGAATATAAATGATACATTTTTTTATACCAGAGCCCACTATTTATTCAGCTTTTTTTATACCAGAGCCGTAGACCACCATTTGAAGAGGTCTATAGTCTCTCAGACCAAAAACTAAAGACTTTCTTGCACATTTCCATGCTGCATTTTGGAAAAAATAACAGGCCAGGGTATCAAAAATAATCATTCTACATTTTCTAATTGCGCAGATTCTTGGTTTTGCACTCAAGAGTTAACTAAGGGTCCATTTGGTTTACTAATTTAGGGTTAAATATCTAAGCATCCATTTGGTTACTAACTCCATAACGTAGCTGGGGACCTCCTGGAAACCTCCTGAAGGACCACTGGTTGAAAACCACTGATGTAGGTATATAAGGTTGTCCGGGTATGACACCTAGTGGCTGATCAGTGATATTTCATAGAGGTACATATCCAGCTCCTGTTGAGTGGAACAGTCCTCCTAGGTCTGTCAGATCTATCAACTCCTTCAACATGCTTCAAAGTGTCATCTTCAAATACCCTGCTCCTGTTACTGAGCACGTTGGAATGTTCTAACTGCAAACACTGCTTGTTACCAGGGGCGGATTGGCACATACTTTCCCACCGGGACAATTTTGCCTTTGCCAGGCCACCCTGGGGGGGCAGCTGGTTGACCAGATGTAACTCTTTGAGAGCGTAAAAATGAAACCAAATAGATTTATTTTTAAACCCTCAAGAGTTAAAATACTGTATTCATCATGTGAATTAGCCCAAGTCTACACAACTAGAGAATGTAGAAGATTAATGGTCACTTTGATCTGTATGTTCCAGGCGAGCATCTAGCGCAGGGGTGGGCAATTATTTTTCCCAAGGGGCCACATGAGATACATAAAATACTGTGGAGGGCCAAGACTAAAGGCTGAACTAAAGTCTAACCCTAACCCTAACCCTATATCCCTTTAATTTCAAGATAAAGGTAAGCGTAAGACCAACCATTTTGACATCAGGGACCTCTATTTATTCAGTAAATACCACCATTTGATGACATTTTAGCTCCACAGACCCCAAA
The DNA here is from genome assembly GCA_039105355.1 of Benthosema pterotum. Classification (NCBI taxonomy): domain Eukaryota; kingdom Metazoa; phylum Chordata; class Actinopteri; order Myctophiformes; family Myctophidae; genus Benthosema; species Benthosema pterotum. Next base: position 51,309,064 of record CM076974.1, read on the forward strand.
ACTAAAGATTTCTTTAGATTTGGGGAATCAAACAATCAAACATACAGATTTAAATGACCATTAATCTTCCATTTCCACGTTCTCTAGTTGTGTAGACTTGGGATAATTCAGACAATGAATATTTTAACTCTTGAGAGTGTAAAAATGAAACCAAATGGACCCGCAAGGGTCCATTTGGTTTGATTTTTACGCTCTCAAAGAGTTACATCTGGTTAACCAACTTTCCATATTTAACTGGAACTCTCTCAAGGACCACAGATGGTCCCCGGACCACTGGTTTAAAACCCTTCAGGGGCCGGTCAGAGTCAGCCAAAGGGCCGCATAATGCCCAGGTATGATCTAGCGCATTCTAGTGCATTTTGGAAGTGCCACTAGTGCATTTTGGATCTTGTCCAGGCCACTAGGTGGCGCAGGCCACCGGGAAAACTCCCTGTACTCCAGATGGCCAATCCGCCCCTGTCATAGTGTCTACATTGAATCATCATCAAATACCCTGCTCCCGTTGACTGAGCACGTTGGAATGTTCTAACTGCAAACACACTTGTTACGTTGTTATTAAAACCCCGGTGAATTGAAAAATAGTTTTTTTCACAGTTTTAGACCACATCTGTGGTCGTTATATATGGCCATAGCAAAAAAATAAAAAAAAATAAAAAAAAAACACTTCTGTGTATTTTCAAATAAAAAGTCCATAAAAATCGATTTTTACTTACCTCCTGAAAATGAAAACGTGCTGTGTGACGACGTCATGAAGCCTTTTTATATAGGAATCTTACTTAAAGATGGAGAGCCATGATTTTTTTTCTACCCTAAAACATGATCATCAGGTATTAATATATATGAAAAAAGTGTACAGTGTTTGTTAAACTGTCATTAAGTATGCCTGGTTTGCCTGGTGGGTGGTGATGGGTGGAGATCCACCTGAACTGAAGCCACGCCCACAGCTTTAGTTGCATGATAAAGGGGGAGGGGTTAGGGGAGGGGCTAAACACGTGATGTCACTATATTGAAGTTTTTTTCATTGGCACGTTTGACTGGAAAGGTTCAGCCCCCAGGAAGAAACCCTAAATACAAAGGGAAGACATCATTGCACATAAAAAACACACCAAGGGGTCTATTTACATAATGTCACCTCTTAAACATGTACAAAATTGAAAAAAATACAAAAATCACGGCACCCCCTCTTTAAAATTTAGTTCAGCCTTTTGGGGCCTCCTGCTGTAAACTCTCACCTCTGATGTCACCTCCTCATCCTCCTCTTCCTCCTCATCCTCCTCCTCCTCCTCATCCTCCCCCTCCAGGTGATGAAGGTGGAGTCGGGGGCGGGGCTAACAGACTACCATGGGGCGGAGCTTCACTTCCTGCGCTCCAGAGTGAGGCAGCTGGAGAGAGAGAGAGCAGAGATGGCATCAGAGAACCAGCGGCTCAAGAACATGTTGGTTAACGGTAAAAAACACAATTTAAAAACCTCATAGTGGTGCTCAGTCCGTAGAGCTCGGCAGTCCCGCCCCTTTCATGACGTCGCCCGTGTTCCAGAGAATGGAATCCTCAGTCATTTTCCTCATAGACTTTTAGAAAATGGTTCATAAAAACATGATTACGCCGCAGACAGAGCCAACTCGGGCCGTTACAAATCATGCAACAAGCACAATATTATCATGCAATATCTAATTAGCAAGACGTAAACAACAGCAGGAGTAGCAGTTTCGTTTTTCTTCTTTGAAATTATTTGATTGTCCAAGACATTGTGTTTGTTGTCATGATTCGCCATGAGTTGTTGGCCGCGTTGTTGGCCGCGGCGTAATCGTCTTTATATCAATCATTTTCTCATTTCAAGAGGAAAATGAACAGGGAATCCATTTCTGGAACGGGGCGACGTCACAAGAGGGTGCAGGACTGCCCAGCTCTGTTTCATGTCAAGGAACCCCAAACCTACAGTATATAGCCCCTGTCACAATGCATTTTTTCCTTTCTTTTCTTTTTTTACTTTTTCCCCGACTTTTCAACCAGTTATGCATTGACTATTCTGACTTCAATGTATAGCCCTTACACCTGTGTCTGATCACTGGTTAGACTGACCACAAAATGTAATTCTCCTGTAAAGTTAATATAGGCAACTTTTAGCCGAAAACAAAAATAGATATACCGGTAGCTATATTTTTGCCTTTTCCCCCTTGATTCTACTTTGATGCTGCAGCTGTTTCCCTGCAGACAGACACTTGCTTGGTCCTGCAGATGGTCCAGAACTTTGTTGTTGTCGACAAATCATGAAAACAAAACATTTGTTGGGCCCAGGTCAGGACACGCGGTGCTAATGTGTGAGGTTGATGTTTTTGAGCCTGTAGAAATTAATTGGGCTTCTTAATGTTGTTTAAACCAGTGGTTCCCACATTTATCACATCAGGGAACCCCGGATTGACATGTAATTGTCCACACTCATCCATCAGAGTATGTTTTGTGCCTTTTTTATTCAAATATCTAAAAAGTATTCATTTTAGCATATCCACCTCCTACTATACAAACTTAAAACTACATTTTGACCATGACAGATTATTCAAAAACAACCCATCTTTTTTCTGAAGACTGATTTTGTCCTAATGCGTGAGAGAGCCGTGGATTTTCATTTAGAGTTTTCATTTATTTTTAAAGTATTGTTTTATTCATTTGAGTGGGCATACCCAAATATACATTTTCCAAAACAATATTTTAAAAATAAATAAAAACTGTAAATGAAATTCCACAGCCCTCTCACGTATTAGGAGGACAATATCAGTCACCAGAAAAAAAGATGGGTTGTTTTCGAATAATCTGTCATGGTTAAAATTGAGTTTTAAGTTATAATGGGCTTGTACACGAAGGAAGCGGATGCACTAAAATGAACATCAAATATCTTAATACTGAAAAGAGTAATTTATAAACTGTCTGATGTGTTCACATGAGACTGAGTAGTAGACCATAAAATGACCAAAAGTTTTTCGAAAGTGGAATATCCCTTGAAGTTATGGTGGATAAGTGTCCATCATTTATCCGTGGTGTTGTTCTGCCTCCGTTTCCCAGAGATCCCTGGGCTGCTGTCCACCATGTGGCAGACCCTGGGTCAGTCCAGCTGTAACGTTCTGCTTCTATTCCCCAGAGATCCCTGGGCTGCTGTCCACCATGTGGCAGACCCTGGGTCAGTCCAGCCAGGCTCTGCTGTCGTCTCCTGGCGACCACAGCGGCTTCAGCCCCTCCTCCTCCTCCTACACACACCACCATCACCATGACGACAGCCTCAACAACAACAACAACAGCAACGGTCTGTTCAGCTCCCAGCAGGTCCTCTCCATGGGAGGGACCAGCAGCCAGGACCACCTCAGATTGAACCCGGGGGTCCTTGAGACCAGGACCAGCAGCCAGGACCACCTCAGGCTGCATCCGGGGGTCCTGGAGACCAGCCAGGACATGGACGGAGGGGACATGTCCCCCTACGGAGAGGACGACGAGGAGGACGAGGACGACAAGGTGAGGAACGTCCAATCCTGATCGAATCGATTAACCCAGTGGTTTTCCAACCTTTTTGATAACAGGGCCCATTATTTATTTAGAATTTGAGCCACGGAGGACCATCATTTGAGGACTAAAGATTTTAGTCCCACAGACACCCAAAACTAAAGATTTTATTTTGCTTCTGTCCCACAATTCCAGGCTGTATTTGGGAAACAAAACAGTCCAACATACAGATCGAAATGACTATTAATCTTCTACATTCTCTAGTTGTGTAGACTTGGGATAATTCACATGATGAATATTTTAACTCTTGAGAGTGTATGAAACCAAATGGACCCGCAAGGGTCCATTTTGGTTTCATGTTTACGCTCTCAAAGAGTTACATCTGGTTAGCCAACTTTAACCAACTTCTAACTTTAAAGTTGAGGAAAGATCAAGAAGATCTCTGACCCAAAATGGACCCTTGCGGGTCCATTTGGTTTCATGTTTACACTCTCAAGAGTTAAAATATTCATCATGTGAATTAGCCCAAGTCTACACAACTAGAGAATGTAGAAGATTAATGGTCATTTTCATCTGTATGTTTGACTGTTTGGTTTCCCAAATCCAGCCTGGAATTGTGGACAAAAGCAAAATAAATCTTTAGTTTTCGGGTCTGTGGGGTGAAAATCTCCTCAAATGGTGGTCCCCCGTGGCTCAAATGCTGAATAAATAGTGGGCCCTGGTATGGAAAAAGGTTGAAAACCACTGCTCTAGAGTGAATCTAACACTATCATTCTACCTGTGCAGGTGAGAGCAGGAGAGATGGGCGTGGCCCAGGAGGCTCCGCCCATGTGCACGCAGACAGACATGACGCTGACCAATAGGAGGTGCTGTTCAGACGGAGCTCCGCCCTGCATCAACGGAGACGTCGGAGCACACCCACACGTGAGAGAACGCACACGCACGCACACGCACACACACACACGCACACACACACACGCACACACACAAGAGTTAAGAATTAACCCATTGTGTCCTGACCCTCGATTCGAGTTTCTGACACCAGATTATACAGTAGTTCCTTATACCAGATTATAGCTGCAGCAACATTCTAGCTTTTGACGCTAGATTCTACAGTAGTTTACGACACTAGATTCTAGTTATTGACACTAAATGATAGTTTCTGATGCTAGGATCTCCTTTTTGACACTAGAATCTACTTTCTGACGCTAGAATCGAGTTTTTGACACTAGATTCTATAGTTTCTGACACTAGATTCTAATTTTTCTGAAAAATCTGTGCTCCTGTGTCAGTGATGCTAACATATTTCTAGCCAAGGGCCACCAGAATTGTCGCGCCACTCGGCGCGCCACTCGGTGGCGCGACATGAGCTTGTTGATCTGCTATTTTTCAACAGATAAAACACCAAAACGCGTTCAGGACACTAAGTGGGTATTTTCGTCACCTTTCCTCTTCCTCCTCCCCTTAGCCACTATTCTTTATGCCGACACCGTTATTTGTGACCGGAGGTGTGGTCATGGGCGTGTTTGTCGCGCAGTCCCTTAAGTTGCTAATTTCGTCAAATAGATTTGGGAACTAGATAACGTGATTTCAAAGCACCCTGCTAACCGACATGAGAAGGCAGAGCCACGTGCGCACGGTGCGGGCGTCTGTGCGCTTTGGAGATGTCCACGACTCGACGTGGAAAGGCGCCAGTTCAATTCATCTCCTTATTAATGGATTGTCCTATAAACAGCTGTAGATTGCCTGCTGTCGGTCACTTCCTTGTGTTTAGGTAATGTACAGTAATGTACATTATAATTAAATACATTAATTAACTTGTGACGCAATGCTGTAAATTGCAAAAAAGTCGGGATTTTTCGGCAAAAACAGACGTCTTTTTGATCATTCATTTCTCGGTCATTTCTGGACCATTTTTTACAATTCAAAATGCAGCATGACGGGAAAACATCACTCTCTCTGATGCTGTATAGAATAATGTGGGTAGGTCTTCTGTACGAAGCGGAATCAAGTGAAGCGTAAATGTCGGGGATTCGGTGGAAACGCTTGCGTTGTGTCTTGAAAATGGGTGGAATTCCCCTGTAAAATGTTCTAGTATAATAAAAGCACAGTCATTTGTGGGTAAAAAATAAATGCAAAAAATGTGATCTATATATATTGTATTGTATCGTGAGAAAAGTGAATCGTCCCATCCCTAGAGTGTATGTTCAGTAACAGGAACGTCTCTCATGTTCTGCCTGCAGGTTGGGATACCAATTTCAGCCAATCAAGAGAGAGAAGCACTTCCATTATATCACAAGGTAAGGGTTGTGTCACACTGGGATGTGGGGTAAGGAAACTATGCCAAAAAAAAATCACAAACAGCAGTTAGATTTTTTTCCACACCATATTCAGATGTGTGACTAAAAAGGATCCCTGACTACATATACAAACATAGATTAAAACCTTAAACTTTCCCTTTATAACTAAAATAAACAAATAAAAACACCATATATAACATCGTATTTCTTTCATAAACAGAGAAAATTGCACTCAGCAGGTATTGCTCATGGCACTGCTGGCTAGGTAACTAAAGTCCATTTCTAACCAACCTACTGTATACTGTATTTATAAATATAATAATATAAAGATAAAACCAATACTTCCTTTTGATCCCAACTTAAATATCTTAAAGGGGAATGCCGCCCATTTTCAACATTTTTTCAGAAAAAAAAGAAGCGTCTAAAGAAATTCACTAACATGGTGAAAATGCATCTTGTTGACATCATCATCATCATGTTAGTGGTTTTCTTCAGACCTCCATTTCTTGGGAGCACAGAACGGGGGAATGTTTTTATCATGTCCACCCAGCACCTATAGGGTATACTAATGAAAATGGGTGGACTTCCCCCCTTAATATTTCATAAAGAGGCAAGATTCTGTGTCATTCACTCTGTATGCCTGAACCCAACGGTCCAGTGGCCTCTATATCCAGTGTTGGTCAATATTACTTAGGAAAGTAACTTCTTTACTTTACTTGTTACCCCTTAGACAAAGTAATATCATTACTTTACTTATTACCGGAAGAGTAATATATTACATATTACGTTATTACCTTCCCAAGTTCTCAACTCCCACCTTTGAAAAAACTAGAGATGTACAACATAATCTGTTTAGCGAGCTCTTTTTAGAACTGAATCCAATTTATTGGAATAATAATAGTCTCCAATCCCACAAACTGCACCTGAAAACAAAGCCAACAGAATCCGACATTGTAAATGTCTTTCTTAGATAAAAAAAAAATACAAATAAAAGGAGCAGAGAGAAGCATTGGGAACATTTTAACCTTGAATCACAAAACAGACCTGCAACTAACAAAACCAGATTTCGAAATTTGTCTCTTTGACTTTTTAAACTAAACTAAGAAAAGGAACTTGGCGTTACTTGCAAAGTAATGCAATACGTATTACCCATTTTGGCAGAGTTATCTCTTTACTTTACTTTTTGGAGCAAGAGTAATATTACAGTAATATGTAATCTAAAATTCGTTACTGCCCAACACTGTCTATATCATACCTGGGCATCATGTGGCCCTTTGGCTGACTCTGACCGGACCATGAGAAGGGTACCGTGGTTTTACAACCAGTGGTCCGGGGACCACCAGTGGTCCTTGAGAGAGTTCCAGTTAAATATGGAAAGTTGGTTAACCAGATGTAACTCTTTTGAGAGCGTAAAAAAATGAAACCAAATGGACCCTTGTGGGTTAAAGGGGAATTCCACCCATTTTCAACATTTCTTTAGACGCTTCTCTTTTCTGAGAGCGTACAAATGCAACCAAATGAACCCGTTAGGGTTCATTTGGTTGCATTTGTACGCAATGGAGGTCTGAAGAAATCCATTAACATGGTGAAAATACATCTTGATGATGTCATCAAGATGTTTCACCATGTTAGTGGTTTTCTTCAGACCTCCATTTCTTGGGAACACAGAATGGGGGTAAACGTTTTTTATCATGTCCACCCAGCACCTCTAGGGTATACTAAAGACATATTAGAATGTTGAAAATGGGTGGAGTTCCCCTTTTAAGACAGAGGCAAAATGAATCTTTAGTTTTGGCCGGGGTCTGCTAAAATTTGTGTGTGTTTTTGTGTGTGTGTGTGTGTGTGTGTGTGTGTGTGTGTGTGTGTGTGTGTGTGTGTGTGTGTGTGTGTGTGTGTGTGTGTGTGTGTGTGTGTGTACGCGCGCGCGTGCGTGCGTGTGTGCGTGCGTGCGTGTGCATGCATGCGTGTGCGTGCACCAGGTGAACCACGTGGAGATCTACCCGGGCTCGGGCGTGTCATGTGACGTGCGCTCGTGGCACGCGGCCAATCAGGCGCAGTCTCCCACGGCCATGGCCAGGACGCTGCTCCTGGGTGTGTTTGATATGACAACGCTGATGAACAGCAACCTGAGGGGAGGGCGGAGCAGGAGGTCCTCCTTCCATGAGCAGAGGTCTGCCCTGGACCCCCACAAGATCAACGCTATCTTCAGTATGTTACACACACACACACACACTCTTTTTTTTAAACACATCTATTTATTGAATTTTAATTTTACAAAACAAAAAGTAAAACAGTGAAAGCAAACAGGAAACTGCATGAACAAAGAATTTGATGCACTTTCACAAGACAAAAAAAGGGAAAAAAGAGGGGGAAAAAAGAAGGAAAGAAAAAAAAAATAATAATAAAATAAAAAAGATATAAATATATATTCACAAAACTATTGAAGCATTATGATGCTAGTCGATCCACCATCTGATCCGCCACCGAACTATAAATGACTGTAATCAGTCTGAAATATCAGGGAGTCTGAGCTCATCAAAATACCTAAAGAAAGGATCCCAAATTCTATTGAACTTTTTCAGGGAGCCGCCAAGCAAACATCTGATTCTTTCCAATTTAACCTAGTGAAGGATGTCTTTAATCCATGAAGTGTGTGATGGAGGGGTGGGCGACTTCCACCTAAGTAGTATTAGACGTCTGGGACACACACTCTCACTAACAACACTGCCACGTGATATTAGTTTCCTAGGAACTATGCATAGAATATTAGTTCTATGTATAAAATTAATATTATGTAAACACAAGGAGACTTGATTGTTACTGCCTCATTTATGTAACATGGAAATAATAATGTATTTAAAATGATATAGAAATATTTTAAAATAAACCATATTATTTGATAATAACCAGATTTTGTCTTAAATGTTTTTTCCCCACAAATGAGTATTGGGGAAATGGGGGTCGGGATAATACGGTCTATTAAAAGATATCCCCCCATTTTTTAAATTCATTATAATTATTTTAATAATTATCCTAATTTGCCTTTTAACACTCTCTCTCTCTCTCTCTCTCTCTCTCTCTCTCTCTCTCTCTCTCTCTCTCTCTCTCTCTCTCTCTCTCTCTCTCTCTCTCTCTCTCCCCCCCTTGTGTGTCCAGATGCGACTCTATCACGGTTTCCTCTCGCCCGTAAAGGTGTGATCGGGACGGGCATAAACTCCAAGCTGTCAGAGATCCGTTTCCGCTCCAGGCGAGCCAATCGGGAGCCTCCCTACCTCTGACTCACAGACTGCTAGGGCCAATGGGAGGCCTGGGATCCGGAGGAGGGGGGGGGGGTGTCCACGAGGAGATTCCCACAGTTTAAAGGAACACTCCACCCTGTTTTTTTCAACCTGTCTTCATGTCACACAATCTGGACTGGCATGGTGTGGAGACACACACACACACACACACACACACACACACACACACACACACACACACACACACACACACACACACACACACACACATTTTAAATCTTTATTTGTATTCACATTTAAAAGGGTATTTCACTTAAATGGTCTCTCATGTGAACACACCAGACAGTTTATAAGTTACTACAATCAGTATTTAGATATTTGAAGTTAATTTTAGGGCATCCGCCTCCTTCCTATACAAACCCAATTTAAAAACTCCATTTTAACCATGACAGACGGTGGCTCAGGGGTAGAGTCACCGGAAGGTAACCACAAGGTTGCCGGTTCGATTCCGGGCTCCTCCAGTGTTGGTGTCCTTGAGCAAGGCAGTGAACCCCTAATTGCTCCTGATGTGCTAGTAAGTACCTTGCATGGTTTCCACTGCCATCAGCGTATGAATGTGTGTGAATGAATGGGTGAATGTGATGCACAAGCTATATAAATGCACCATTTACCATTTATGATAGATTATACGAAAACAATCCATCTTTTTCTGGTGACTGATATTGTCCTCCTAATACGTGAGAGGGCCGTGGAATTTCATTTACAGTTTTAATTTATTTTTAAAATATTGTTTTATTCAATTGGCCGTAACCAGTGTGGGCATGTCCAAATATGGAGGCTGCTACATTTTCCAAAACAATATTTTGGCCCTCTCATGTATTAGGAGGACAATATCAGTGACCAAAAAAAAAGATGGGTTGTTTTTGAATAATCTGTCATGGTTAAAGTTGAGTTTTAAGTTATAATGGGTTTGTATAGGAAGGAAGTGGATACACTAAAATGAACATCAAATATCTAAATACTGGATGGAGTAACTTATAAACTGTCTGGTGTGTTCACATGAGACTGAGTAGACCATAAAATGACCAACAGTTTTTTTTGTTTGTTTTTTAAAGTGAAATATCACTTTAACAAAAGAAAAAAATCTTGAGCACAAACAATATCAGTTGCACAAACCTCTACAACTCTCTGAAACAGGTGCCAGGATTCAGATCGTGGAACCAGACCTTCAAAATCTCAACATTTATTTTTTTTTTTAAACAATGTTTTATCATGTTGGAAAGCTATTGGTGGAGAGGTTTGTCTATCACATGTTATGCTTAGCTGTGATTGGACCATAGCAGTTTAGGGAGGGCTTACTGAAAGGTCTATTATACTGTCTATTTTGGTTTCATGTTTACACTCTCAAAGAGTTACATCTATTTAACCAACTATACCAGGTAGAATAGGTCCATCACACGCTGGTTGTGGTGGGCCGGTCGAGGCCAAATCACGCTAAAAATGTCCGGGCCGATTATTTTTATTTTTTATTTTATTTTTATTTTTTTCGCCCAGTCCACCACTGCTGATCCGTCTATAGATACTTGGACAACTTTCTGTTTGTCTGTCTGTGTCCTCACATACATATAGACTCAAGGGATAGAAACCTCTTTGAGATCTGATCCAAGACCAGAGTTAAAGGGCAATTCCACCCATTTTCAAAAAATTCCTGAGAGGATACAAACGTGAACCAAATGGATCCTAGCGGGTCCATTTTTTTCCATTTTACCCTCTCTGGAAAAAGGGGTCTGAAAGAAAAATCATTAACATGGTGAAATACATCTTGATGATGTCATCAGATGTATTTCACCATGTTAATGATTTTTAAGTTCCCCTTTAAATGACATGACTGCCATTATGATGACAGTCATGCAGTAGCTTAATCCAGCTCTACGCGGATCGCTACATTTACAGTCAAAAAAGTACTCACAAAGTATCACACGGTTGGTATGAACCTGCAGGTAAAGACAGGTAATATTGCTGCATGCCGCGTTGTTTTATTTGAATAACATTTTCGGACATGTGTGTGTTTTTTTCTCCCTGACAGAGACGTGTTGCATCAGTATTGTTCATTCTGGTTTTGTATATTTTTTTATTCCAAATGGAGGTGTGGATTTGCGTACGTTTATTAAAAAAAGACTTTAGACGTTACTTACAAACACAATAACACTCCACTAGAAACAACACAAAACAATATACGTACGTACAGCAGAACACACCCAGAAACCATGAGAAACATCCGTTTTTACAATAAACCATCAAATCAGTGTTGGAACCAAATATCTGTGTATTTATTTCTGTAGTAGTATTTCGATGACATCATTCTGTTTCCAACGTTTTGGTCCAGCGTTTCCAATGGAGGTGTGCATGAGCCATGCGGTCCCTACAGTCAGGGAGCCCAGACCCAAACAATGAACACCAAAAAATAAAAATAAAGGCCATCCAGTTTGATATCAATAATTAATGTATCATGGTGCAGTCTGTCAAAAGCAGGGCCTATATATATATATATATATATATATATATATATATATATATATATATATATATATATATATATATAAAAAATGCAGTTGGCCGTATACTAAATGGCTGAATATGATTATTAGTATAATACACGTATAATATATTTTCCCTAGCATTGCTCTCTTGGCTGCACATTAAAGGACAACTTTATTATTTTTTCAACCAAGGTTCATGTTTTAGGCTGGCATTACAGGAAAGTAAAAGATGGGTGTTAATTGTTTCATGTTTTATGTGACAAACTGCTAGCCTGGAGAGCCAGCCTCATATCGCATGGAGTGAGTCAGTCACTCAGAGTGGGTAAGGATCCTTTCTTCCACAAAATGAGTCTGGAATCGCTCTCATTGACAACAAGCAAAGTGGGCGTTAGCAGTTACATCTTGTTTCCCGCAAATGTTGGGAAACATTGTTATCTTATTATTATTATTATTATTAGTAGTAGTAGTAGTAGTAGTATTAAAGAGTCGCAGGTTGTGTTTTCTGTGACTTGTGTGAATACCAAACAAGGCAGAGCCTTATAGGGGAGAGTTGCGATATTCCCATTCACTCCTAGGCGCCAGGGCGCCTACATGCTGCTGGAGGAGCATAGAGCCAACGGCACCCCATTCACACACTGTTAACAACTGACAATCTGCTGGAGGAGCATAGAGCCAACAGCACCCCATTCACACACTGTTAACAACTGACAATCTGCTGGAGGAGCATAGAGCCAACAGCACCCCATTCACACACTGTTAACAACTGACAATCTGCTGGAGGAGCATAGAGCCAACAGCACCCCATTCACACACTGTTAACAACTGACAATCTGCTGGAGGAGCATAGAGCCAACAGAACCCCATTCACACACTGTTAACAACTGACAATCTGCTGGAGGAGCATAGAGCCAACAGCACCCCATTCACACACTGTTAACAACTGACAATCTGCTGGAGGAGCATAGAGCCAACAGCACCCCATTCACACACACTGTTAACAACTGACAATCTGCTGGAGGAGCATAGAGCCAACAGCACCCCATTCACACACTGTTAACAACTGACAATCTCGCGATACGGTAACCTGGCTTCCCCACCCTCATTACAAGCATTACAAGCTTGTATATGAGTCTGGAGTTGTGGGTAGGGTTCTGATTCGCTAGCGATGGGATTTTACTTTCCAGGGATGGGATTTCAACTCCTATTGATTAGAATCTAACCAATCAGAGCAGCGCTGATTGCCACGTAGAACACAGACGCCGGTAGTACGCAGTGTCGGTAGCCTCCAGTACCATTGCCCTGTTATTGAGTCAATACCCACAGGTATTGAGACGAAGCAAAAATATCCTCAATACTATTGGATATGTTTTTTTATTGTATTACCTCATCTCCCTTCATTTAAGGTTTTGTACTTTTCTGGCTACTAATTCTAGCTAAAGGTAACAGTGTATTGTAAGTGGAGGTCTTACTTTAGGTGAATTGCAGTTGGATGCTTCTAAAAGCCTGCTAAATGATCTTAAAGATCATTTAGCAAGATCATTTAGCAGGCTTTTTTCTATTATTCATAGTACATTTACACTGATTACATTTTAACTGCTTATAATGAGGTACTGAATGACAGCCTGGCACCCCTTTATTCAAAATCCATTTTAATATGAGTTTGTCAAAGGTAAATAAGTTCAATGTACAGTCCAAATTAGTTCATTCAAAATGCCCTCCTGTCCTTATGTTATCTAACAATATCCAAAGAAAACACTAATCTGAGACTAAACACTTCTTGAACAGATCTCAAAGCGGCTCTCCATTCCAAATAACCCTGAAAAGCATGAACAAAAATCGAACAAAAATCAATTTCATCCATTGCTGATCTGTCTCAGCTGCTTCTTACCTTCCTTTACAGACTGGCCTTGCATCATGCGCATCGCGTGTACTTTCCCTAAAAGACGACTTCATTCCACTGTGACCGGTTCCTCTCCATTCACTGCCGAAATGAGCACCATCTGCGACGCGGTTTTATATATCGGAAGCGTTTCTCCATCCGCTCCTGGATTTGCAATTAGGTGTTCATTGAAGCTCATTGAAAAATCTTCTCTGGCTCGCAGTTAGCATATTAGCCCATCTAACACCACAGAAAGAGCAACACGGGAGACACATGGCGGATTGCGGATTACGACCTCCAGGTCGACGGCACTAGTTTCCTGTTTGGTTACTTTTTTACTGTCCACGCAGGCAGCAAAACACAGTTCTGTTGTGCACACGCACGCCTCCGGAGGAATGTTCTGGACGAAGACAGCTATAAAAACGCAAAAATAACCTGGAAGAGTACATTTAGAACCTTGATGTGTATGCATGGACGGCAGGAGCCATTTTGGCTATCAATCGGCACTGGAGCCGCCAGAACTTGCATTCGCCGATATTGTATCCAACGTATACTCTGATCCAGTGTCCTGCCCTGACTCCGAGCCACCCGATCCTGATGCCGATCCTGATGCCGATCCTGATCCCGATGCCGATCCTGATCCCGTTTCCGATCCCGAGTCAACGCTTTCTCTGTGCTGCGACCCCGAAGCTACCTCTGTGGTAGCGGAGTCTTGACGTGAAGCCGCCGTTGCAGCGGAGTCTTGACGTGAAGCCGCCGTTGCAGCGGAGTCTTGACGTGAAGCTGCCGTTGCAGCGGAGTCTTGACGTGAAGCCGCCGTTGCAGCGGAGTCTTGACGTGAAGCCGCCGTTGCAGCGGAGTCTTGACGTGAAGCCGCCGTTGCAACAGAGTCTTGACGTGAAGCCGCCGTTGCAACAGAGTCTTGACGTGAAGCCGCCGTTGCAACAGAGTCTTGACGTGAAGCCGCCGTTGCAACAGAGTCTTGACGTGAAGCCGCCGTTGCAACAGAGTCATGATGTGAACCCCCCGTGCTAACAGAGTCGTGATGTGAACCCCCCGTGGTAGCAGAGTCATGTCGCAAACCCCGCGGGCCAGTGTCCTGCAGTGGGCTTTTTGCACCAGTGGCATCGTGCAGTGGGCTTTTTGCACCAGTGGCATCGTGCAGTGGGCTTTTTGCACCAGCGGGATCGTGCAGTGGGCTTTTTGCACCAGCGGGATCGTGCAGTGGGCTTTTTGCACCAGCGGGATCGTGCAGTGGGCTTTTTGCGCCAGCGGCATCGTGCAGTGGGCTTTTTGCGCCAGCGGCATCGTGCAGTGGGCTTTTTACGCCAGCGGCATCGTGCAGTGGGCTTTTTGCACCAGCGGCATCGTGCAGTGGGCTTTTTGCGGCATCGTGCAGTGGGCTTTTTGCGCCATTGGCATCTTGTACTGGGCTTTTTGCGCCAACTGTGTCATTCCGTGGACTCTTTGCGCCAGCCGCCTCGTGCCGCGGACTCTTTGCACCAGCGGTCTCACGCCGTGGACTCTTTGCTCCAGTGGTGTCACGCCGTGGACTCTTTGCACGAGTGGTGTCACGCCGTGGACTTTTTGCGCCAGCGCTGTCACGCCGTGAACTTTTTGCGCCAGCGCTGTCACGCCGTGGACTCTTTGTGCCAGCAGTGTCGCGCCCCAAACTTATCATACCAGTGGTGCCAACAAAGTCGGACAGGGAACCCCCCGTGCCAACGGAGTCTGCCCGCAGACCACCTGTGCCAATGGAGTCGGGCAGGGAATCCCAAGTGCCAATGGAGTCATGTCGCGAACCCCCCAAACCAATGGATTGTGCCTTGTACCACGAGCCAAGACCGGTGTCTGGGTCGATCCCTGGATGCGGCTCAAGAGGAGGAGGCTCCCAGCAGTTTTGCGTAATATTGTCGGGGGAGGACTCCGGGTAGGAGTACCTGCGGCTCATCCTACCCACAGACTCGGGGTCCGTGCCTGGGAACGGGATACCTGGACAACGCCTGCCCTGCAGCGGGAAGACCTCGTTCTGGTCCAGGTGCTGTTCGACCTCCTCCACCACGCTGAACCTCTTGGGCAGGATCTTTACGGGGAGGTTGTCGCCGCTGTAGATATATGGGTAGAGGCGCTCCTTACTGGAGATCTGCATGAAGGTGTGCAGGTGCGTCTGTGTGTCCGGGTCCGAGAAGGACAGCTTGCCCTTGTGCAAGTCCAGCTGGACGCGGATCCTCATCGGCTTATGGTTCACTGAAAGGGTGTTGCGCGGGTTTTCCCCTGGCGACGAGTACGCCCCGTATTCGCCCTCCATCAGCCCGATACACCACAGCTGGCCCACATGGTCTCCTTTCCTCGGGAAGGAGTGTGACAGGACGCCTACGTCCCACGTGGTGTTTTCACCAACCTCCACGTCCCAGCTGTGATAGCCCGACTCGTAGCCCTCGGAACTCAGGATGTTTCCGAAGTGGTCGAACCTCTCGGGGTTGTCGGGTAGCCGCTGCTTCGTCCCACAGCGCACGCTGGTCAGGTCGTCGGACATCGTGTACTCCACGTGTGCCGTGTTGGGGTCCATAATGACGGAAGAGTACGACACCTCCCCTTTCATCTTCTCCCAGACGCGGAATGCGAGGTTGCCCACGTGCTTTACCTCGTCGATGAGCGCCCCCGTGACCATCTGGGGGTCCTGCACCGTGAACCGGATCCTCTCCAGGAAGGAGATGTTGTCGGCCCGTAGCTCCTTCTCGATGGCCCTGATTGCCTGCTGGAGGGTGGGGATCTCCCGGGACAGGCCGTAGATCTTCTCTTTCATCAGCTTGATCTTCAGCTGCTCCTCGGTCTTCAGCGTTTTTAACCTGGCCTTCTCCTCATCTTTGAGGAATTGGTGGAGCTTCTGGAAGACGCTCTTGATTTGTTTTTCAGAGTTCTGGGACTGGACCTTGATGTGTTCTGCCGCCTGAATGCAGTTTGTCTTGACGTTTTCAAAGACCACCAGCTTCTCCTGCAGGAGCTTGAGTGATTTCTGGACCTTCTCCTTGTTATGCTCGGCAGATTCTCCGATGGGCCTGAACCCTTCCGGTTTGCCCTTCCCGAAGCACAGTGTGAGTAACCCGCTCATTCTCTTTGAAGAAATGTCCCGTCTTCAGACAGCTTTCAGGCGTCACATCCTCAGAACCTTTGCCAGGGTTGTCTTACTGGTAGGGAGGAAGAAGGTGCCATAAATAGACTGTCCAACCTATGATGGGCCAATCAGGTCACATGACCGAATGACATCACTCATCAATCAGGAGGAGTTAGGGGAGGTGCTGCGTGTGAAGTGTCCATCAAAACATCCGATGCAGATGCCTTTCCTCTGCGTACTTCCACTCATCCCGCAGCTTCCGTCAATCGACTGGCCAATCGTCCAGCTTGCAGATAGTGGGATGTCACTATTTTACTTTTCTGCCTCCAGGAAGAAAGCCTACACAGAAAGGCATCATTGAACCCAACAACAGACTCACAATCTCAATTCACTGGCCACCAGGTCTCAATTCAACAGGGAGGAAACGGCATACAATGCTGTGTCTCATTCATCATACCTGGAAATAATTCGGTTTGCACACTTATCCTGTAGCAATCCTCTATAATCTCTGCAGCTGTTACTTTTCACTCTAATCTGCTTTCTTTACTACCTGGCCTTTTTGCCTCTTTTTCTATTCCACCAACCTTTTTAACAGTTTTTAATCTGCCTTCTTTACTACTTGAAGTTTTGGCTGGTTTTGCCTGCTGTTCAGGTAACCTTTTTTCTCCATACCACGACCGCAGAGACATCGCATTGGGCAGCAACCCCCCCGCGCCAACAGGGTCCTGCCGCGAACCTTTTGCGGCAACAGGGTCAGGTCGTGAACTTTTCGCGCCACCAGGATCGTGCCGTGAATCTTTTGCGGCAACGGAGTCGTGACGCAAACCCCCCGCACCAGCAGGGTCACGCCGTGAATCTTTTACACCAACAGCATTCTGCCTTGACCCCCCCGTGCCAACCGAGTCGTGCCTCGATCCTCCAGTGCCAACCGAGTTGTGCTTCGAACCCCCAGTGCCAACCGAGTCGTGCCTCGAACCCACTACGCTGACGGCGTCATGCTTCGAACCCTCTACGCTGACGGCGTCATGCTTCGAACCCCCTACGCTGACGACGTCATGCTTCGAACCCCCCATGCTGACAGAGTCTTGCTTCGAACCCCCCACGCTATTGGTGTCGTGGCGCGAACCTCCCATGCTAACTGAGTCATTCCGTGAACTAACCCCGCCAACGGACTCGTGGCACGAACCCCCTACGCTGACGACGGATTCATGCGGTGAACCCCCTGTGCCAATGGAGTCGCGCCGTGAGCCCCCCATGCCATACCTGTACCCCGAGCCGAGAACATTGTCCGGGTCCGTCTCGGAGTACAACTCCAGAGGAGGAGAAGATTCCTCGGGTAGTTCCCAGGGCTCCAGCGGGGGACTGTCGGGGGCCGACTCGGGAACGAAGCCGAGCAGGTTCAGCCTGCTGAGAGGCTCATCGTCTGCGCCCGGGAACGGAGAACCTTGGAATGGGGAACCTTGACAGCGCCTGCCCTGCAGCGGGAAGATCTCGTTCTGGATCAGGTGCCCCTCCACCTCCTCCACCACGCTGAACTTCTTGGGCAAGATCTTCAGGGGGAGGTTGTCGCCGCTGTAGATGTAGGGGTAGAGGCGCTCCCTGTTGAAGGAGTGCACAAAGGTGTGCAGGTGCACCTGCGTGTCCGGGTCCGAGAAGGTTAGCTTTCCCTTGTGGAAGTCCAGCTGTACGCGGATCCTCATCGGCTTCTGGTTCACCGAGAAGACGTTGCGCTGGAGGTCCAGGGGCGACGTGTACGCCCCATACTCGCCATCGATCAGCCCGATACACCACAGCTGGCCACAGACGTCTCCTTTCCTCGGGAAGGAGTGTGACAGGACGCCCACGTCCCACGTGGTGTTTTCGCCGACCTCCACGTCCCAGCTGTGATAGCCCGACTCGTAGCCCTCGGAACTCAGGATGTTTCCGTAGTGGTCGAACCTCTCGGGGTTGTCGGGGAGCTGCTGCTTCTTCCCACAGCGCACG
>CM076974.1:51332608-51357608 GCA_039105355.1 Benthosema pterotum
ACGTCAATAACATGCGCTGGCCCGGTGCCATTCCACAATTCCGAACTGCCATTAGTGCGACCTCCCATTGTTCCGAATTTATAAGACGCAAAACTCTACCCCCCTCCAACCGTAACCCTAATCCTAAAACAATGGACCCGCCAGGGTCCATTTGGTTTCATTTTTACACTCTCAAGAGTTATTTTTGGTTAAACAACTTAGCCGGGGACCACCTGGAACCCTCTCAAGGACCACAGGTGGTCCCCGGACCACCTGTTGAAAACCCCTGGTGTAGACTTCTTAATTAAGTGGTGCTAATTTAATGATGAATATTTGAACTCTTGAGAGTGTAAACATGAAACCAAATGGACCCGCAAGGGTCAAGGTAGATTGGTGTTTTGGTGTGGAATCAGCCTATGGCAAGAATCAAACTATTGACAAATAATGTCCACTACCAGCTATCGTACGTACATGAGGACGAGTCAGAGCAAAACTATAATAATGTGCCTATCCTGGGACAGTACACACACACACACACACACACACACACACACACACACACACACACACTGTGACGACGTCTCCATTGTGGAGCTATAGGAGGTGATTGTGACCTCCTCACAAAGAGCGCCTCTGTGTGTGTGTGTGTGTGTGTGTGTGTGTGTGTGTGTGTGTGTGTGCGTGCGTGCGTGCGTGCGTGCGTGCGTGCGTGCGTGCGTGCGTGCGTGCGTGCGTGCGTGCGTGCGTGCGTGCGGCGTGTATGTGTGGATGCGTGGCACATTTCAACAATGTTTTTATATCCACACAATGGAAATTGCACACAAGGACGGTATATATTTCACTTTTTTGGGGGGATGTTATGACATCCACAATAAAATAAAGGTGTAACTGTTGCCAGTTTATAACAGTATATAACACTATATTATTTGCTTTAATTCTCGAGACCAAGGCCAGCTTTATAAAAAAAAAAAAGTATAACAAAAGTTCATAATTGTTTACTTTTTCATTGTTCTGTTTTCATTTTGAAGCAGGGGCGGATGTAACATTTCCCAATGGGGAGCGCAGGAGAAAATGCTATGGGTGGGGCTTCATCAACTTCATCGCAAGGGTCCATTTTGTTTCATATTTATGCTCCATTTGGTTTCATATTTATGCTCTCAAAGAGTTACTTCTGCTAAACCACCGACCAAGCTTTGTCACTTGAGCCTGGCTGAGCTGCCTCTGATTAAGGAAAAAGGGAGGACTGGTGAAGTCACGTGGAGGTGGTGGAGGACTATGATTTATAATGTGGAGGTGGTGGAGGACTATGATTTATAAAGGGAGGACTGGTGGAGTCACATGTGGAGGTGGTGGAGGACTATGATTTATAATGTGGAGGTGGTGGAGGACTATGATTTATAATGTGGAGGTGGTGGAGGACTATGATTTATAATGTGGAGGTGGTGGAGGACTATGATTTATAATGTGGAGGTGGTGGAGGACTATGATTTATAATGTGGAGGTGGTGGAGGACTATGATTTATAATGTGGAGGTGGTGGAGGACTATGATTTATAATGTGGAGGTAGTGGAGGACTATGATTTATAATGTGGAGGTGGTGGAGGACTATGATTTATAAAGGGAGGACTGGTGGAGTCACATGTGGAGGTGGTGGAGGACTATGATTTATAATGTGGAGGTGGTGGAGGACTATGGTTTATAAAGGGAGGACTGGTGGAGTCACATGTGGAGGTGGTGGAGGACTATGGTTTATAAAGGGAGGACTGGTGGAGTCACATGTGGAGGTGGTGGAGGACTATGGTTTATAAAGGGAGGACTGGTGGAGTCACATGTGGAGGTGGTGGAGGACTATGATTTATAATGTGGAGGTGGTGGAGGACTATGATTTATAATGTGGAGGTGGTGGAGGACTATGATTTATAATGTGGAGGTGGTGGAGGACTATGATTTATAATGTGGAGGTGGTGGAGGACTATGATTTATAATGTGGAGGTGGTGGAGGACTATGATTTATAATGTGGAGGTGGTGGAGGACTATGATTTATAATGTGGAGGTGGTGGAGGACTATGATTTATAATGTGGAGGTGGTGGAGGACTATGATTTATAAAGGGAGGACTGGTGGAGTCACATGTGGAGGTGGTGGAGGACTATGATTTATAAAGGGAGGACTGGTGGAGTCACATGTGGAGGTGGTGGAGGACTATGATTTATAATGTGGAGGTGGTGGAGGACTATGATTTATAAAGGGAGGACTGGTGGAGTCACATGTGGAGGTGGTGGAGGACTATGAGATTTATTGCTTACATATACGTTAACACTGGGTTGATGATACACTGCTGTCTGGTGCCAGTGGTGTGTCCCTAAATATTAACTATTCATATTAACACCTAGCCTTTTGATTGATTTACCGATTTATTGGCGAGCACGCCGATGCCCTGAGTGACGTACCTATGATGTATGAATTGTTTTGTCTACAATAAAACATAGTTTAAGACAATTACCATTTTTTTTTGCATGATCGTCTAACGGTGGGTAGTACTCACACAGAAATGATCAAAATCGCCTGTTGCACGCATTTTCCCAGAAAAAAAATATGAGCCGGAGATACAGGAAGTAGAACTTAGTAGAACTTTGTTTGAGTCAAAGAGTCAAAGAGATCCAGCGATCAGCCACCTAATGACATCTAGTGGTGATAGTCATGTAACCCATTTTAGACATCATCTTGGAGGACCAATATGTGAGTACAAATGCTAGTTGAATGGGAATAATTTGATAAATAAAAAATGTGAAAGCCACTGGCAGGGAACTACTACTATATACATGTCAAGTACATCATTGGGGTTATAGGGTTAACTGTAGCCTACAGTATGTTCTTCGGGATCTTCAAGTCCTGGGGACCACCTGGCTCCAGCCTTGAACCCCACCACTCACTTCACAAGGGTGTGATTTTTATATTAAAGCTTATTGTGTTTCGTAAGAAGAATTAGATGACAATTGGGAACGGATATTGGTCTCAATATATACCTAAACAGATATTACAGAACTTTGTTGTTGTCAACCAATCATGAAAACAAAACATTCATCAGGCTCAGGAATTGCTAATTCGCGAGGGGGAGGGGGGTTGTGTGGGGTGAGGCAGTATCTTAGCCAATCACTCCAGCAGTTTCATAATGAGCCAATAGAGTGGAGGTGAGGTGGAGTTAGATTCTGTTTTTAAACAAATCTGTTCACAAACACAGTGTTTGTATACACTAAGGGTGTGTTCACATTGACCACTGAAGAAACTGAACTGCAAAATTTCTTCGACGTGAACGCACCCTAAGGGTCATTTCTTATGGGGATCACATGGTTTGGAGAAGAAATCCTGTTTCTTCAAAATGGAGAATGGATGAAAACTGCATGGAAACAAGTTGTAGGCAAATAACCCAAAGAAAGCGGTGGGACTTATTCTATGAGCCAGACAATACAAAAAGGGTTGGGAAAACAGCCAACCAGTAGTAGAAAAGTTGCATCTTTGATGTCATTAGGCGGGGTTTATATGTTGTAGTCTTTAGACTCTAGTCTTCACTGTTTATTGACAGCTGTCAAAGAACAGCTTGGCATCTTTAAGACAGAAATGAAGTATTCAGGCCCTGTCCAGTACATGATAATATAATCCCTGGCCCGACAGAAAAATAAAACTTATGGGTGCATATGTAACGATGTGAACTTCGCCTGCATGCGTTGTGTTGTTATTGAGACTCGAGTCTTCATACACCATCAGCAGTTATTCACTGGTGACAAACGGGGATAAATACTGTCATAACAGCTTCACACTTTACAGTGACACAGCAAAAAACACAAAAAAAAAACAACAAAAACAAATACAAACAGTGACGTTTCTAAGCACTTTGGAGCCCTAGGCAAGATTTTCCCAGGAGCCCAGGGAAAATGCTTCAGGGAAAATCTCCTGTGACATCATACCTATGACAGGCGAAGCAAAATGGCGCCCCCAAGGGATAAAAAATATGAACTATTTTTAAACTAAAGAACATTTTATATTTTAAATGTTCAATTCTAGTTATAGTATAATGTATTTATTCATATGAGGCTTTTTAGCACAGACAACTGCCTAGTCTGCCTAATGGCAAAAACGCCCCTGAATACAAATGTTGTGCAGGGTTCATTTACAACTTTAATTATAATTTTTACTCAAACAAAATGCAGCGTGTGTCACGCTAGATGGGAGATCAACCTTACTATGTGTTTGTCAAAGGTAGAATGGGAAGAGGAAATGTAATTGAATTGTACTGTAATTCTCCAAGCTTTTATCAGTTTTGTTGCAGTGTGTAGGCCTACTTGACATGAAGGTTACTGTAACTCTCATTGGGTGCAATTCCAGATCGCTTGGTGTAGCCAGGTATGGTGTAAGTCCTCTCATTGGCTGCATGGCAGCAAATCAGGTTTGGGGCCGTGCTCATTGGTTGCATGGCAGCAAATCAGGTCTGGGGCCTTGAGGTAGGCCGAAAGCCTATACCACCAGCCCTGGGCCTGAGCTTACCAAATAATTACCCAGAATAATTAAAACCTGCAAGTCAAAAGGTTCAGAAATCACCTGACCCCCCCAATTAAAAATGTTACTGCACTCCCCTGCTTTGTTCATCATGATTTGAAGCTCTTGATGACTGGTTTTAATTATTCTGGATAACTATTTGGTAGGACCAGGCCCAGGCCTGGTGGTATAGGCTTTCGGGCCTACCTCAAGGGCCCAGACCTGATTTGCTGCCATGCAACCAATGAGCACGGCCCCAAACCTGATTTGCTGCCATGCAGCCAATGAGAGGACTTACACCATACCTGGCTACACCAAGCGATCTGGAATTGCACCCATTGTCTGTTAATAGGAATTTCATTTATTCATTCATTAGTCTATTGTATGGACCAGGGGCAAAATTAAAATGCCCCTCCCAGATAATTTCTCAAAGATATGTTCCTACACAATTGGAGAAGAGAACTACAAGGCAAACATGTGGATCTGTTTCCTCATTTCCTTGCCCACATCATGCAAAGATTGTGGCAATGAAATCCATGAAAGTTCTGGTTTATTCAGTTCTTTATTGTGAATGCAGCCTAAAGTTGACCCTTCTACATTTAAAGATGGCTAGTTTTTGCATAACATCGTGTTTTGATCATGAGACCAAATTACTGAATGTTTCTTCAGCTAGTGGACGTCTGCGCTGTCCTCAGCGTCCACTGGAACAACTGGGACAGATTTACTGTTTTTCTGGTGTTGTTGTTGTCTCCACTGTAAGATGGTGTCTGTCCGCCTGTCCGTTCGCTGTTACCTCACCCACAGGTTGACGTAACAGTTGCCTGCAGGGGTGAAACGGTGGTGACCTTATGGTGGTGACTCACCAGTATGGTCACCACCAGTGACTGTTACGTCACCCTCACAGGGTGACGTAACAGTCACCCTGTGGGGGTGACTGTTGCCCTCACGGGGTGACGTGGCCTGAGCTGGTGGAGACCTGTCCCCGTAGGGCCAAAGGCTCTGTCATGCCCGCTCTAGTTCCCATCTGATGCCATGTGGTAGTCCAGACCACTCCAGATCGTCCTGGACAACTGCTAGCTTACATAACGTCTTCAGGCTGGGACTTAAGTGTAAGATATGTAAGTCGAGTTTTGTCCCGAATAGCATGACGCGATCTCTCACCTGCAGGCCACAGCACATGGCACCCAAACTGCACGGGCTTTCCCCCCTGGGCTCCACCTTCGCCCAGGTGAAGGTCTTGGAGTTGAATTTCCACAGATCACTGAACATGCGTCTCGGATAACAGGTGTGGCCACCAAATATGTACAGCTCTCCGTTGTAGGCGAAAGCTGCGTGATCTTTACGTTGTTCTGGAACAAGCTGTGCAGAAGGCGTGCTCATCCAGGTGTTGCTCTCGGTGTCAAAGACCCTGATGTTGTTGTCGTGGTGCCCAGCGCCCCCAAATACAAACATCTTTGTTCCGATCATGGTGGCAGAGTGGCACGAAGAAGCAGAAGCTGGAGTTCCTCTGCTGTTAATTGCGGACCAGAACATTATAGAGGTGTCCAACTTGTACATGCTATTAGTGTCTCCAGTCAGCTGGTTGTATCCTCCATAGATGAACATTACCTTCCTCCAGACACAGGCAGAGTGGCCGCACCTCGCACCCGGCACACTTCCGGATACGCTGGGCTTGAACCACCTGTGCATGTCTACGTCAAAGGCATAAATAATGTCGTCATAGTCCCCCAAGGTGCTAAACGTGTTGTCGTCATCAAGGTCCGTCGTAAAATTCACCATCCCTCCCCAGACATAGATGGTATCTTCTATCAGTACAGCTGTGTGTCTGAAGCGCATGGAAGGAACATCAAGAGAACAGCCACCTATCCTGCTCTTCCTGGTCACCGTTGGCAACGTCATCCAGCACAAAGTCACTGTGTTGAAGACATGGACGTCAATCTGATCCTTGTTGGTGTAGCTTTTCCCATCACAGAAGAACCCACCAAAGTAATAGACCTTGTTCTCCACTGGTCCAGCTGAACAACCAAAGAATTCAGATACCACTTGGTCACGTTCTCTTTTCGGACGTGACCAATTCAGCATCTCTATCTCGAGCTTCTCGTATTGGCTTTCTTTGTCTGTTCTGTGTCTTCTCTGTCTCTGGCTGTTTTGTCTGCTTATCCCAAATTGTTTTTGTCCAACACCATGGATGCGAGGGAAATCTTATAAAGACTGACACAGATGTGGTCTGATGTCACTCACAACACTGAGGCTGTATGTCATAACTGATATAAGTGTATATTAGAGTTTAATATTTTTTCCGAATTTGGCCCATTTTACATCCCGGGATTTTGCCGACGATTTCCCGGCCCTCCCGGGAATTCCTGTAAAAAAATAGAAGGATAAGACAGTTAAAAAAGTCCCCCTAAAAATTCAATTATACCGATAATTAATATTCTCAATTGAATAGTGATATTTTATTGTTTTAAACCTTGGTTACACAAATATTAGCAATGCGGCACGCAAAATAGGCTACTTATTGGAAGGTTAGGACATTGCGGAGAGAGAGCGAGAGAGAGAGAGGGAGAGAGAGAGAGAGAGAGAGAGAGAGAGAGAGAGAGAGAGAGAGAGAGAAAGAGAGAGAAAGAGAGAGTGAAGCTGACAGCGCATCTCAAATGTGGTCTTGTATGTCGCATAATAAGGTTATCTGCACATCACAAGAGGATACGATGATAAAACGCGCCCCAAGAGTGCTCTTGTACATGATGATTGAGGCTTTATGATCAAATATTTGGTATGGGCATTTAATACTATTGATTCCAGCTGCGTTTCCAGCTCATCAATGCAAACGAAACGTTGTTGACTACACAAGTTTTAGTTGCTGTCTGACATGACAACAAGTTACGGGATGCAAGTTATATAACTTATTTTGTATAGGCTATATTGTAATATTATAATAACCTCGGTGGACATGGGGGAGAGAGAGAGAGAAAGAGAGAGAGATCTGCGCTGTGGTGTGATCTTCGCTGTGGTGTTTTTTTTTTGCCTGTGTTGGAAGTTATTTCACATTGCTGAGTGGCCGTGTGATATACAAGAAGTTGTAGAACAGGGACAATCTGTCGTGAGGAAAATAAGTCCATGCAGTATGGGAAGCTCAACGTTCTCTTCGGACGTTCATATTTTTGCTAGTGTAGGCTATATATAAGCTGGTCTGCATCTGAGGCAGTCGTGCGGTCCATAGTCCTGACTCCACGTGTTGCCAATATTGTGTTCCGCAGGCACCGCGGGGCTCCTGTTCATAGCCCTCGCTGCATAGTCTAATTATCAGTGATGTTTGGAACTTATGCGAGGGTTATAGATTTGATTTGACCACTCACAGATATCGGAAAAACACAATTTGTGTGGAAAAAATGAGAAAGAAATTATAACCTCCGGGAAGACGGGTCCCGGTGGCATTCCCGGGAGGGAAATTAAGTCAGTTGTACCCGGGTGTCCCGGGAAACCTGGGTCCCGGCATTAAACCCTAGTGTATATGCACCGCGTCAGGAAGAAGAATCCTCTTGTGGGGGGGGGGGGGGGGGGGGGGGGGGGGGGGGGGGGGGGGTTGGCTGGTGGGGGCCCAGGGGCCCAGGGTCCATCATTTATAGATCTGTCTATGACTGGGAGGCAGAGAGAAGGTAAAAGAGCAGGACTCATGTTAGTTTCAGCATCACAGGATAGGAATGTACCACACACATGCACACACACACACACACACACACACACACACACACACACACACACACAGACTCCCTTGGGGTCACTTGTGACATCTTAGTCTGTAGACTCACTTCCGGGATCCACCCTTTCCAGAGCTCGTACAGCTCCCAAAAAAATCAGGTGTCATTAGTAACTATCAGATTTGACAAAAATATGTTTAAATGAGCGAAAATCCACTTCTTAAAATTATCGTCACTTGTGGGGTCCTTTCTTAGGCTCCACCCACTTCTCCTCTCTTTTGACTTATGAAACCCTCCTCTCTTTTGACTTATGAAATCCTCTAGTTTTCTTACACACTTGACTTAGGATAGTCACTTGTCAGAGCCTATTTGGCAATACTCCAATTTTGACTCATTAATGTTCATGAAATATTCATTGCGAGTCAAAAGTAGTGGTAAAAGACAAGACAGACCAAATCACATCCTCTACTTTTTATAAATGTATAATTTACGTGTACGATTTTGTGATGAAAAAGATGACCTGTTCCCTAACTATGGAAGGAACTCCCACAATAGGGCACCCGCTGCCAGCCGTTCGTCCGACACAAAATTCCACAACATTAAAACATCAGGGGGAGATCGGCCAATAGCGTCTCGGTGCGGTCTCCCCCCCTAGAAAATTCCACCCGTCGGAAACCCCACCTAAAACATTAGAAAAATTCTAGACCAATGGGCGTGCGAGGGGGAGAATTGTCTACGCCCCCGACCAATCGCGTGGCACGGGTTCCCCGGGCTATAGGATCAAGGTTCAAGGTTCAAGGTTACTTTATTTAGTCATGTGAGAGAAATTTGTCTTGGACATACAGACTTGCAGCAACAAGTAAGACAATGCAGGACAATACAATACAGTACAACACAATAGTAGTGACTCGTGCACCCCATCAGGCTTGCATAGCACCTTCCATAAGTAGTGCTTCGTTAAGTAGTAGTAAGAATATAAATAGAATAAATACAGCGGTACCAAAAAACTAGTACAGTTCCAGCAGCATCATAGCAACATTCACAGTCTTCTCCTTCCTCCCCTTGCCCCCTCTGCAAGAGAGTTATTGAGGAGTGAAATGGACATAGGTACAAAAGAGTATTTAATTCTATTATATCTCCATTTTGGAGCCTCGTACCTCCTACCTGACGGCAGTAACCTAAACTCAGGGTACAGTATATGAGAGGGATCAGACACAGTTTTCTTTGCCTGCCCTAGGGTGGCTTGCTCAAAAATGGTCTGTGGGGTGTTGGGAGGTGTTGACATCCCCATAATCTTCCCCGCCGTTTTAGCCAGTCTCAGGAGTTCTGACTTAAACTTAACCGTCAGGTTTCCAAACCAATTGGCGATACCGTATCTCACTATCACAGCTACTCAATTGGAGTAACACAGGCAACACAGTTTTGACACCATCACAGAAGATCCGCAAGCTCATATTGCACCAAACTTCACAAGATAGTTGCTTACTACTACCGCAATGTTCTTAGCCACTAATTGCGCTCCTACTGCGTCCACAGCGGCTAATATACCTAAGTAAATTAATTCCTCGGACTATCGTGATGTCAAAAAGCTACGGTCCAGACCTAGCACAACTGGGTGCAACTCTACCAGAGCCATAGAGAAAGGCAGAGTTGCACCATACAGAAAGGCAAATAACCCAGAGCTGCGACATCTCCGTTCACTTCCATGGAAAGGTGTAATGGCGGCTGCTCTACATACTTTTATTCAGCATTGGGACAGCTATCTGTGACAAGTTCTCAGGCGACAGCCCAGATTTAATTCTCTGAAACCACTTAATCCATGTTGCATGGGCACGGCCGCTGTACCACTTTACTTTAAATAGTTTTGTAGTATGCCTAATAGTATCCATGTTACACGAGCATGGCCGCTGTAAATCACGCTTTACTACTGCCCGTAACATCGTCCCCTCCCCTTCCTTCATTCATTGTAGCCGTAAGCTGACCAATTTTGTTTTCCGTGGAGTTGGACAAGAAAGCGACCATCACTTTCGATCGTCGCGGGCTCGCGGACCTGAGTTTTATTTTTCTACGATGGTGCGGGATAGTCCTGTGCTTACAGCGAGACCTATGCACCGTCAGACGCATGACCGCGCCAGAATTTATTGTCGAGCGGTGAAAGTGTGTGTTTTTGTGTAGGAGATTTGAGCGCACACAGGACACAAAATCTCCCATCGTAATGCAGACGTGTGGTTTTGAAAACGTGACTGCATGTATCCATGCAGCAATTTGCGTGCATGCTTACTGTGTGCTTGCGTGGCCAATATCAAGTACATGCATACACGTTTAAGCAGTGGTCGGTGGTCCCCGCACTGATGTTGCCTGTATGGAGCAGTCTGTCATCAAGTTGATAGATTGATTAGGTCGACAATAATTATAACCAATGACGGTTGTTGTGTAGGAATGAAGAGACGAGGTCAGCGGCAGCCCCAGGAAAATACAACTTCATTTTAGTAGCCTAAAGCAGGGCTTTTCAACAGGTGGTCCGTGGACCTCCAGTGGTCCATGAGAGGATTCCAGGTGTTCTGCAGGCTAAATTATGGAAAGTTGGTTAACTAGATGTAACTCTATGAGAGCATAAAAATGAAACTAAATGTACCTTTGCAGTTGCAGGTCCATTTGGTTTCATGTTTACACTCTCAAAAAATAAAATATTCATCATGTGCATTACACAACGACAAAATGTAAAAGATTAATGGTCATTTTGATCTGTACGTTTGATTATTTTGTTTTCTCCAAAATCCAGCCTGGAATTGTGGACAAAAGCAAAACAAATATAGGTGTAGTTTTGGAGTCTGTGGGGCTAAAATGTCATCAAATGGTGGCCCGGGGCTCAAATTATGAATAAATAATAAAAGGTTGAAAACCACTGGCCGAAAGGAATTAAATAATTGTGAGGCCAGCATGTTTGTGGAGTAGACCTGCAGCTTTAGTGGCAAGTCCATGTGGTCTGTGATTCAAGCTTGGCTGGTTGGGCCAATATACGAATGGATCAGCATAATAATAACAATAGGCTAATAATAATAATAGGTAATAAGCTCATAAGCAGCTAAATCAGGGGTGGACAATTATTTTTTCCCAAGGGGCCAAATGAGATACAGAAAATATTGTGGAGGGCCGGGCTTAAAGGCTGTACTAAATTCTGCATAATATTAATTTAATTTCTATATAAAAGTAGTAAATGACAGTGTTTTGACACTCTAATAAGAGTATTATCATTCTTATTATGCAATGAAAAAGTGTGGTTGTTAGGGTAAGGGTAAATTTGGATTAAAATTGTCATTTAGCTGGGGACCCCCTGGAAGTCGTGTTGTGAGCTTTCAGATTGCGGGTACAAACTAATGGGTCTATGTGTTCCATTTGTACACTACAGTAGTTACAGACCGATAAGGGTGCATTTGTTTCCAAACTATCATTTATCTATCAGGGATTTTATATTTTGCACAGAACAATAGGCCTACAGCCAGTCAGTTGGAAAGCCTCACTGCATGTCGCAGCTGCGGTCATGTGCAACCTGTTTCAGATTGATTGAGACACTAGAAAGAAACTACTAGGCAAATGTGTTTGCATGTATGCTATGTCCTGCTATGGCAAACGTTCAGGGCAGGTCAGATCCAGGCAAACCAGTAGTGGTGTATACTAGGGCTTAATTTGCCCTTCGAACATCGAACAGCAAATTCAGGCCGAGCTTCGAAGCATTGAAAACAATGCATTTCCAACTGCAGTAACAGCGCGTTTGACAGCGAGTTTCTGACCCCTCGATGTCGCACATCTACTAGATGGGGGGGGGGGGAAGTTAAATAAATAAATAAATGCGAATGGTTCGGGATCATTAATATTCGTTCGCGTGGCGACCTTAGCGAGCGAGTGGTTCGAATTTCGAGCTTCGGTATACAGCCTTACAAACCAGCACAAATAAAATCTGTCCTAAACCAGCAGGGCCAACCAGAAGCCATAGTCAGCTCAGAAAGCAGAATAAATGACATTCAAAAGCTCACTTGGGTTACTTGCAGGTGTGTTGATTTAATTATTTCATTAGTAGCCTACTATTGGGTGTAATGGGTTGTATTTATGTATTTTATTGCGTAGGATAATATTAGGACAAATGGGTAAGTATGGTAGAAGTGTTTGTTTTGGTTTAACTTGCCGACTATATCTTCATCAATCAGTTCCACACAGCGTGTCACTGTCCTGCATGATATATCATGCAGGACAATATAATTTGGACAAGTTTGGCAAGCCAGATTAAAAGGCTTAACAGGCTGCATGTGGGCCCGGGCCGCAGTTTGCCCATGTCTGATTTAGACAGTAAATGAACTGAAAAATGAGTGCTGATTCTAAAATAACAGAAAGCTATGTGACAAAAATGTTTAGGGGGGAAGGGACTAATGGAGAAGAGATCCAGAAGAAATAAAAGACATGCCATTGTATGCTTGACTGCATACTGAAAATATAAGCTCAACACATAGGCCCTCATTTATCAAAAGGAGTGCAGATTCGTCCCCAAATTTCAACGTGGGTTTTGGAGTGCACACAACTCCACCCGGCATATATCAAGCGATCCCAAACAGCTGAGTCCATCCTAATTTCCTTCCTACGATGATAAATGTGACGGCTGAAATCAATCTGGCACGCCCTTGGAAACAGGCCGCTCCTCCCTTTCTTTGCGACATTAACAACTGGGGGGATGAGGGGGGAAAAAATAAAAACTTCCCACCGATCGCGCTGCTTCCTGCGGCCAGCCAGCAAGCCAGCCAGCCAGCCAGCCCCCCCCCCCCCCAGCCCGATTGCGCTGCTTCCCGCGGCGCGACAGCCCCCCCCTCCTCTTTCACATAGACACACGCAACTCCGTTCGCCGTTGTTTTAAGTAGGCTAAGTAAAATAATAGCATGGCATTTGGTTTTATTTTTAGTTTACACTCTCAAGAGCCAACTTTCATCTGGTTACCTGGGGACCACCTGGGACCCTCTCAAGAACCACTGGTGGTCCTCGGACCACATTGAAAACTACTGGCCTATAGGACCAGTTTTTATTACATCACCGTGAATGGAATAGGCCGCTTTAGTATTCTGCAGTGTAGGATTAAATCAACGCATTTTTAGAAAGAGCGCAGCCCCCCCCCCCCCTCTCCCCCCGAGTCGGACTGCTGCCTGTGAGTGACCAGTCTGACCACGTAGCCTAGATCAGAGATAGATAACTGCCAGCAGTGACAAGACAGTTCATAAACTCATATCAACCATATAATGTGATCGCCGGTGATTAATAAATGAATCGATGGCAGGCACATGACTGCAGGAGTGCAGGTGTTACATATTAGTGTGATGATGCTGATTTACAAGCTTTCTATCCTTCGTGCAGACCATAATTGTGGATAGTGAGGCTGTGCATGTAGGCTATTGTCACTGCAAATAAAAGTGGCTTTTATTTAATTCTTTTTTTCATCAGGATTAGGCATTAATGAATAAAAACTTTCCACCGATTGCGCTGCTTGCCGCGGCGCCCTCCCTCTCTGTTTCACACGGACACACGCAAGTTGCCTTGTTTATTCAGTAAGTAAAATAATTGCATGGTATTTGGACCCGCAAGGGTCCACTCGGTTTTATTTTTAGTTTACACTCTCAAGAGTTACATCTGGCTAAACCAACTTTTCATCTGGTTAACCAACTTAGCCTGGGGACCACCTGGAACCCTCTCAAGAACCACTGGTGGTCCTCGGACCACATTTTTTTTTTATTACATCGCAGTAAATGGAATAGGCTACAGGTTTGTATTCTGTAGTGTAGGATTAAATCCATGCATTTTTTAGGAAGAGCGCACGTAGCCTACCTATCTCCCCTCAAGCTTTCTATCCTTCGTGCAGACCATTGTACAAACCAGACGTAGGCTACTGTAGATCCACATCGATGCAATCTCCCGCCGATCCTCGATCACGACTACCGAAATTGCTCTCACAAGCAGCCTACTGTAGGTCTGCAGTTTATCTGAGTGACTGAGGCGATCGATATACCTGTACTAACGTAGCATATAATATCATTTTAAATAGTCAGGCTGTGCATGTATTTGTCACTGCAAATAAAAGTGGCTTTTATTTTATTTTCACCCCACCGGGATCAGGGATGTAATCTCGCATAATATGCCTTTTCAAAACTATATATTTTTCATCTGTATCATTTATTAGGTTTTATAGCTATTAGGAGTGCATGAATAGATAACTTTAGATACATTTCTGCAGTTCAGACAATGCTGCTCCGCTTGTTTAGGACAGAAAAACAGGCAAGGACAAATCCTACGACAGCTCCCGACCTGACGTGGGTTTTGTCCGGACGTGGGATCAACTTCAAGTTCATGGTGGGAATGATATATGTCAAACAAGGTGGGAATTCTGCTCTACGCATGTCCTACGTTCATTTTTGGGTGTACACCACGTTGATAAATGAGGGCCATAGTATGCTTGTACATAAACTGGCTATGTTGAACATGGAAACAACAGTAAAATCAGCTATGACAATGCCCTCAAGCTCTGCCAACATTCTTGTCTACTAAATCCCCCCACCCTGAGATGACTTGGAATTGTAGGAATTCAGTTGAGATATTACATTGTGTTTTCAAATATGGTGAAAACAACAGATCTACAAGCGCACGTGTTGCAGAGGCGACACATTGTAGGCTTGCAGATCAGCTAATCTTAAGGAATAATTTCATGGTACTCACTACTATTACAATTCCTCTTATGTCCAAAAATTAAGTTGCCTTTGACGAAAGATGCAGTGTTGCAAAGTGTACAAAAATACTTGACTCAACATTTTCCACATTGGAGAGAGCACAGGTCGCCTCAGTCTCATGTGAACACCCCAGACAGGCTTCTGCTGTTTTTGCTAATTAACGACCCAATCAATGCAGTGCAAGGGTGGGGGTTATTCTCCCACTCTCCTAGGGTATTATGATGGCCGGTCGTTAATTAACTGGGGGAGAGGGGGGGGGGTGCTCTCTCCTGCAGCAACTCTACTCTACTCACTGAACTGATCAAACTGGATCTACTTAAATAAGAAGTTCCCTTTATTGAAATACGGAATGCACC
Source organism: Benthosema pterotum (assembly GCA_039105355.1). Classification (NCBI taxonomy): domain Eukaryota; kingdom Metazoa; phylum Chordata; class Actinopteri; order Myctophiformes; family Myctophidae; genus Benthosema; species Benthosema pterotum. Next base: position 51,347,933 of record CM076974.1, read on the forward strand.
AGCTTGATTATATAATAATCCATTTTATTATGTTATTTGGATACCCATAAGAATCATACAAATTGAGTTTGAGACCCCTGTCCTACTGCGTGTTCCATGCTGAAAATTTTCTGTTAAAATGCTTCATTATGGTAAGGTAAGGTGTGCACTTCACCCCACTGTAGAGTATGTGCATGTGCACATCTTGTAACCAGTAGGACTGGAGGATTTCCCAAATCACACAAATCACTTACTATACCTTTTAAATGATTGTAGTGGGTCAGTGGGCCTAATGTTTTAACAATGTTTGGCTCTGAGATGTAGTGGAGTATAATTTCTTGTAATCAATGCACCTGCACCCCCCCCATCCCCCACTCCAGTCCACACTGAATGAAAGATGCTACAGAGTGCTACAGTTGAGTGGAGTGGGGGATGGGCACAGAGTCTAGCTGACAGTTCAACTCAGAGCATAAGCTGTTGAAGAGATCAGACCAACTTTACACACAGCTTCAGTGTATACTGTATACTATATAATATGTTTCTGTTCTATAAATGGAACAGAAAAATATATGGTCTATAAATGGAACCAAATGGACATATCATCTAACCTGACACAATGATGTTCATAATTAATTAGGGATGTATACAGTCAAGATTCCCTGGAATCCAATTTGAGAACCACTGTGTAAAACAGCATTAATAATAGGAATATTTCTACACAACAGCTTGGAAGCTAGTTGACTCAATACTAGCTCTGTAGAATATCAGCATTATGTTCGTACTTACTCCAAATAGTCTTAGGCCGTTTCTCAATTCTACCTTGTCCCTCGCCCTTGGCCCTAACCCTCGCTGATGCGCGTTCCCGTGAAAAAGTAGTGTTATCCCAATTCTCTTAGCAAGGGACGAGGGGAAGGGCTAGGGCGGGGATTTTACCCCTTGAAACGGAGCCAAACGGCGACCCGACTTAAAACCAAGGGACATCACAGAGTGCGGAAGTCAGACGCGGTAAGAAGCGTTTTTTTCTTAAGAAAAATATGACAATAGCCGATGCTATTCCAACGTGTTATCAATCTGCATTGCGAAATATCGCAATCTCTAGAAGTGGTTAATGTTTACCTAATGTGAACTAACGATACGGGCCGACGCGCTGCATTTCTACAGCGTTGGTCGCTCGCTATACAACTTGACTGTATTATCAGCTGTATCGGCTTTACTATTTTCTGGTGCTCGTGGTCAAAGAACTCTTTCTTCTGCAAGCTAACAGCACGTATCAGTCCGACCTCGACACCATTACGATGTCAACATTCTGTAGTTTTGAACTATTATTACGTGCATGATGCTGCTTAATATTGGCTACTCGGTATGATATGTTATGCAAATCCGCATGTCCTGACCGCTCTGTCATGTGTGGATGGACGCACAAACGATCCCTGAATGTTGTAGCAAGTTGTAAAAGTTGCAAAACGTATTATAAATGATGTTTTTTTTTTTTCTTCCTGCAGGCAAACCAGCTATGGAACAGACTGCAAGCTACTGTGCAACCTGGAGATGAATTCAACAGCATTGAATGTTGTTGAATTTGAAATGTTTCATCCATACTGTACAAAGCACAACACTAGCTTGTCATAACATATGAAATGATTGAAAATGACTCCAGTTATGAATCACTTCTTAATTATGTTAAAAACAATAAACAGTGACCCCAGGCCCTTAATTCTATACTGTACATTGTTTTCCTTTTTCTAACCCTGTATGGCATTTTGCATAGTAGGCTACAATTACAATTCAGGCATTGAGTAGATGATGAATGTCTTACAGCTAGCAAGAACACCTGGTTAATAACTGTCCAAGAATCATTAATATAATATATAACTGTAGAGAGCTGTAATGTACAGCTGTGGTGAAGGTCCCTCAAATGGACACTAATTTGCCTGTGGACCCCGAAGGAATATGCTAGAGGATCCCATAAGGGAAGATATTTATTTAACTCTGAGAAACAGACATAAAGGTCCATTTGGTTCCTATAATTTTCATTAAGCAACCCCCTGGAACTCCTCAAGTGGGGCCTGGGGACACGGTTGAATTAACAAAATGAACCCTTATCCCTGTCTGTAACTCAGAGTAAACAAATGGTCCATAGAGTAATGCATGTCAAACTCGGGGTCCTTAAAGTAAAACGATTTGAGAATCACTGCTAAAGCCTTCTTTTATTGGTCCATGGGCAAATTCGTTTTTTGGGGGTCCTTGACATAAAGTTTGGGAACCAGTTGCCAATAGTGAGCTTGTAGATCAGCTATATTCTGAGAATATCACCTATATCATGGGGTACTGTATAAGGGGCAATCGATATCTAGGGACATTCCAATTCCTAGGGGGATGATTTATCCCCCTAACCCTTGGCACTCATTTTGTAGAGGCAAGGGGAAGGGACAAGGGACAAGGGCTACGGTTGAGGGTTAAGGGGTAGGGTTGAAAAAAGGAATTGAGAAAGGGCCTTAGTCTTCTAAGAAAGTGCAACCGTTGATGTATTCTAGCACACAGGTTTTTCTCGCAGTCTCTTCTTGTACTGTTGGATTCGCGGTTTTATTTATGCAATAGGTCTGCTTATAAAGGTTCGTTCTGGTCGGATACTCGACTGGAACCATTTCTGTAAATATAAAAAATGAACGCGAACAGCAACGTCCACGTTCGTTTTTTATATGTGCATCAACGTGGTGAGCACGTCACCACAGAGGCATTTACCTTATAATGCAACATAACAGCACTACATATAGTATGTTTAATATATACGTGTTGATCTGGTTAAAGACACAAGAGTAATGTGGTCACACAGAGCTATACCCTGTTGTCTTCAATCGTTTCAGCAATGTGCATTACAATGCAGCGTTTGCTACTATTATCATGGGCAATTAGTCACTACGATGGATTCATGTATACATCAATATGGGGTGTGAAATGTGTACAATAGTATGTTCCAGCCAAATACTTGCTTCTTAAAGATGACTTGAATGAGATGAATATATATTTTAGTGTTTAAGAATATAGCTGGGGTAATTATAATTATTTTGATGTGAGGACTATGTCATGAATGAATGAATGAATGAATGAATGAATGAATGAATGAATGAATGAATGAATGAATGAATTTTATTTGTGCATGCAGTAGGCCTACTAGTCAACTGAAAATACTGAATCTACACACCATGCATTATACTTAAGGCCAACTTGTTAATTTCATTTAGAGATGTACAAAACATTTACTTCTATAAAGCCAGAAGCAGCAAACCATAGTGAAAAGGAGAAATATACAGTACAAAGAGGGGAAAGTAGGTGGATTCTGTGCAAACTATCCTGAATGTACATGGCAATAACTGTATTAAACTGTAGGCTTATTCACATGCAAGTAAGGTCAAAATGTCACAAAACATAGCCAGCTTCTGCTATTTATACAGAGTGCAAATCTATGTGGTGTAAATTCTCCTGCATCATGATGCATGTTTAGCCTACATCAAATTCACAATTTCAACAGTGATAGGCGCAGCTTACCTCTGCATTTCATACAAAGAGCACTAGCTCTAACTAAACACATCAAACTGTAAATAGACTCATTTCACTATCTTATAGCAAACATAATGGTGGTGATGACAGCTGCTCTGTTTGTTGACCTCTGTCCCAGGCCATCATCTCACCAGGTTCAATCCTGCTCTCACCAGGGCCAGGCACCAGACTATCAGATTCTTGAGCTATTGTATTGCATAATTTATTTACTGTAGAAATATTCAATAAGTCAGTGTCTTAGACTGTTGTTTACTTTAGGCTGCATTTCATACACACAGCCTTAGTGTATATACTCTAAAAATGTCAGGCATGGTAAATCAATTGATTTAGAATCTGGTAGCGGTGATTATGATAAAATAGTAAGCATAGCTCTGATGTATTTAGGTACTCAGAATGAATAGCTTTTATAGCTGTGGCCTTTCCTGGCACTTAAATAAATAAAGCAATCATTGGGCCTTAGTAGGCCTATATGGATTAATGAGATGCCATTTACACTGCTAACCATTAAGCAATAACAGAACAACAAACCAGCACACTGATAAACAATGCTGGGTTAAAAAGCAATGTGTTAATTCTTATCTAAGCCTGCTGATATCCTGCACATTGACAGTAGAGCCAAACACCAATGTACAGTATACAGTTAATTGATTTAGCAATCATGTTTATTATTATGTTTTTTATCTTCCCGCATGTCGTGGCCGAAAACAGTGATGTCATGACAGTATAAATCAGATTAGAAAGCATATACAGTTTAAACCTATGCCGAACTGTGGGCTAACAACACTTGCTTGAGTATAGTTAAAATGGGGTGACATGTACAGTATGTTATGCGTTCCATGCCAGCAGTGGGGATTGAACCACCCAACGTACATACAAGGGCATGTACGTCACTATGCCACTAGTTACACAGGGCTGTTGGTTCGAATCTCATCTGTTGCACGCAGGTCCGTCACACAACAGGAATAAACTGCTGCAGTGAAGCTGGACTCCTCTTTTTCCTCTCTTTCTCTCGGACTCCTCATTTTAGTCTAATGGATATATAAAGAATGTTGTACCTACTCACCAAAATAAATACGTCTTGTGTCATTAGAAAGCCTATTTACCTTAGTGGAAACACTCTGAGCCCCCCACCACACGGATGAACTGGACTTTTTGGACAGAAGGCCTTTTTTTTTTTTTTTTTTTTTTTTTTTTTTTTTTTTTTTTTTGCCAGAATGTGATGGAATTGTACCTTATAAGCAAGATAGTACCACTTAATAGGAAGTATGGACTGTCCAAGACAGCCTAAATTTATAAATTTTAGCCTAAATTCAACAGTGCATACAGTAATGCAAATAGTCAAATATTTCAATGAGTTCATGCCAAAACAAAAGCCTACAATAAGGTAACAATGGCGTGTCATAGGTGCGCCATGCTGGTGGGCAAGCTGAACCGTAATTGAATACCCACCAGCATGAATGACAATTCATGCGCTTGCCCACCAGCATGAATGACAATTCACATGTTTTTAATTTGTAAATTTATGCTCATTTGCAGACTGAAGTTTGCATGGAAAGCTAATGAAAGATGAGACTCAACATACCATAAGGACAAGATTAACAATAAAAACAGACCTACCTTGTCTGTCATTTTTTCTATTATCATTGGTAGCCTATTAATGTTTAAGTTAACTTTGTTCAGTGAAAATAACCAACCTGCAAGCTCACAACTTAACAATAGAAACCTTATAGATTGTATACATCTGTTTCTGGCTTTATTCAGTGGTTTTCAACCTTTTTCATACCAGGGCACACTATTTGTTCAGCATTTGAACCACAGACCACCATTTGATAACATTTTAGCCCGACACTCAAACATACAAACAAACATCAATGGCAAGTGGTGCATTTATACTGTATAGCACCTTTATACAAGGTGCTTTACAGGTAGATCCTAATTACCAATAACACACCAATGGCAGCAGAACAGCACATCGTAAGCAATTAAGGGTTAAGTGTCTTGCTCGGAGAAACAAAAACACTAACTCTGGGGGAACCCGGGTTCGAACCAGCAACCCTGAGTAAGACCAGAGTTAAGAGGCATAAAGAAGGGTGGAAAAAACACCCTTCACCCATCACTCAGTACGATGGCATCAAGGTCCACCAAATTACATTTGAATCATCTGTAGATTTGTTGACTACAACTAGACTAACACTTGTGACTCAAATGTGACTGAAACTAAATCTCTTCTGAAAACTGTTCTTGCCATAACACTCCACCTCAACTAATGTGCAATTTAAACAGCCATTTGAAAATAGCTGATCTAAAAGATAACAAACACAAATCTGTACACATGGCCACTTTCACAACAAGTGCTGTTTGTAAACATGTGCAGTCACTGGAATCCGCTTTGATGTTGCAAACAATGCAAAGCTGCAGTAGTTCGGAGCGCTGATGCTGTTAAATATTTTAATCATTTTCTTGCTGCATCCACTCATGCAGTGTGAACACAGCAGTTCATTCACCCTTAGCAAGTGTGAAATCACTCAATACAATGAGTCAATGTCCACCAAAATACATTTGAATCAACTAAATCAACTGTAGATTTGTTGAATCTACAGTTGATATCAACAAGTGTAAGCTTTAGTGTCATCCACTCAGTTATCAGTTATTGTATTCAATTGTGCTTAAATTGTACTGTAAATCTACAGCCTCTTAAAGGGGAATTCCACCAATTTTCACGATTTCTTTCTGTGTAGGCTACAAATGGAACCAAATGAACCTCAATGGGTCCATTGGGTTCCATTAATACACTCTGAGGAAAATACATACACAGAAAAATAATTAACATGATGAAACACGTTGATGGTGTCATCAAGTTGTGTTTCACCATGCTAATGATTTTCTTCAGACCATTCCTAGGAAACAGAATGGGGGAACCTTTTTACTGTGTCCACACAACATTTCTAAGGTATATTAATGACAGTAACACATTTAAAATGTGTGGAATTCCCCTTTAACTTAAAAGAAAAAAGCAGCAAGGCCACTGACTGCAGTGTCAGTCCACAAAGAGTTTTGGCTGGCCCAAAATCTGATCATATAGCCTATGTGAGCAATTCTGCAGAGACGATCTGTACATCCATGTGTGAGCTTTGACAACAACAAGAAGCCTAATATATATATATATATATATATATATATATATATATATATATATATATATATATATATATATATATATATATATATATATATATATTTTTTTTTTTTTTTTTTTTTTTTTTTTTTTTTTTTTTTTTTTTTTTTTTTTGTCTAATGTCCACACATGACACATCTGACATTACATAGCCTACCTGACTGGCTTCACTTCAAGATCAAACTCACAACAACAACAACATACAACTGGCTGCACAACTCAGCCACACCAGAGAAAGTACACACAAACTCGTTCAGTTGAAGTGGTCAGTCCTATGGAGGCTTTTCTACATAGGATTCTAGTGAGAACGGGACAGCATATAGGTAAAAGTCCTGGACCCAAAGTAGGCTGATTTTTTTTTTTTTTTTTTTTTTTTTTTTTGCTCTTCTGGGATGTAGGCACACTACCTGTAGACAATCTGTGCAAATATGATGTAAAAATAAGCATCAGGTAAAAATGGCAAAGTATTGACAACTTTTAGTTTAGGCGTTTTTTGCTTAGGTGTTGAGTAGCTTCATGGATCAATTTCATGACCTTTGCAGAAAAGTAAATCTCAGGACAATCCATTTCATAAGGGGACATCATAAAGTTATGAAAAAACGGTATCCCGTTTTGTTATACCCCAGGGAGGGGTACCTCAAAAACTAAGCCTCTTTTTGAGCGTTTGTTGCTCCACTAATTTGGGCTGCATGCAAACATCAGCTCAGCGCTAAGTTTTCTAGGGGAATCAGAATCCCCAAGAAAATAGTTGTGTGATAAAACTGAGCTCAGAGCGTGGAGGAGGAGGAGGAGGGGGGCGTGCAGTGTTTACAGAGAGAACAAAAGAGGCTCGTTAAGAGAACAATAGACGGCCATTAAGGGCCATCGGCGCAGCGGCTCACACTATTAACCCTTAGGCTACTCTCCAAAGAAAGTCTTGAAAACGGCGTGATTCTTCTCGGATTCAACACATTAATTTAACTCACTTCATCTCTGTAATCTAGTCTACGCTATAAATATAGTTTCTCATTGTCACTGGGAAATATATACTGGCTTCTCCCACATGCCCTGAATACAGCGTTAATACAACATATTTCCAAATCCATAATGTAATAATAATACTAGATGACTCTGTTCCTAACCGGCGGCGGCAGCTCTGATCAGACTCGTGCTGTCTGCACCCCCCCTCATCCTCTAAAATAAAAATTAAAATCGCGGATGTTCTTTCTACTCCCCTGAAGTGTGACTGGCATCAGCATGCATTACACCAGTCATAATAGAATCCAGACACGGCTGTCCTTTCCCTGATTCTGTTGCGCTCGCGCAAGAAGCAGGGCCGGATCTAAGCATAGGCGCGGGGGGGGGGGGGGGGGTAATGCCCCCTAAACACCCTGACTGCCCCAACAAACATAATGGAACGGCCCAAACTTCAAAGACATTTCAAAGTGCTTATAGTTAAATGATTTGAAACAGTACTACTTCTACTAACTACAATTGTGGTACCACTAAACCAACTGCCATTTCAGCTGCCCCCCTCACGGGGAAATGTATATCCGGGCCTGCAGCTCCACCTCCCCATGTTACAGTGACCGTCTTGTTCCTCGTTTCGCATGCGGGACGCATGCTTCTGTCCGCGTCATTCTCATTAATTTACTGAATAGAACAGAAAAGAAACGCGGCGCGATATGGTGGTGGTGGTGGTGGTGGTGGAGGTGGTGGTGGAGGAGGAGGCTTCATGTAAATGGATCGTATTCTGATGAAACGATCATGTCTTCTGTTGGGCGCGCGGCGTTCCACTGATCATTGCGGACAGAAGCATGCGTCCCGTGCGGGGCAGAAGCATGCGTCCCGTGCGGACAGAAGCATGCGTCCCGTGCGGGGCACGGGACGCATGCTTCTGTCCGCGTCATTCTCATTAATTTACTGCAGATCTGAACAGCAGCAGCTTTGAGACCCGTAGAATCCGACGAGGTGTTTTAACAAAGTCATTCAGAGCGGTAGAAGAAAAGGGACATTCAGATGCTCTGTGCTATATGCAATAATTTTAATTCTAGACTACATTATACCACGGTGCCCAAAAACACTGTTGGCCTAAACAACATGAAAACTAAATGAGAAAGTTAAACCATGCCTTGCTTAGGCTACTGGGCAGCCTCCTCCTACCTCTCTGTCAACGTGAGGTCTCCGACTGTAGTAAGCTTTGCACATTAAGGTGTCAGAAAATGAGTGCTTGAGCTGCTAGCTCGAAGAGGGACACAATGATGTTTCCAGCAAGGGAAACATGAAGAATTATTTTAGATGTGCAAATGTTTTAAACTGCGGCTGTCGCCTGCATCCAGTGCATTTCTGCCTACTTCAGGACTCCCTATGTTGTCCCCATTCTCTATAGAAGCCTATGAGGAGGAGCCGCCATTGCACTCACCCCATGAAGTGAACAGAGTTTACAAAACATATCTAAGGCTCTGGTCAGCAGTGTCTAAATGGTATCTAAATGACATTCTAAGTGTTACAATGCAACACATTCAGCAAATGTGTCACATTCTAATAGTTAGTTGAACTGTAGAAACAAATCATTTGAAAGTTACCTTCAGCAGACTTCTCCTCTCGTCTCGGTCAGACTCTGTACTGTCTCCAGGCTTAAATGTGCAGATTCTCTACTGCTCAGTTCTTCCTTCCTTGTTGTGGAGAGGATTCGAATTCAAAAATACCAAAAAGCAGCAGATCTACAAACTCAAAAAGTTAATCCAAACAGGAACATTTGATTCTTAAAAGGTATAGTAAGTCATTTGTGCGATGTGGAATATCCTACTGGCCTCCATTGCAGTATGCAATTCTCAATTCTCCGATTGCATCAGAAACATGGAGTATAGACAGAGTTACGACAACTCCGTCCACTTCATGGGGCCAGTCCAATGGCGGCTCTTCTACTTATTGAATAGACAATGGGGACAACCTGAGCTTCAATATTCTTAAATCCCTTTATTT
>CM076974.1:51367608-51382558 GCA_039105355.1 Benthosema pterotum
GTATAGTGTCTTGTGTCCAGGACACAACCCTGGGCTATCTTAAGGAACCGTTTGAGTCCCTGAAGTGAGACCCATTGGGCTTAAAGTTGCTGGTGGTTAACTTGTCATTGGTTGTCAAAACAGGAGATAGCTTAGATGGTTCGGGATCATCTGGTTAGGATGCCTCTTGGGCGTGTCCATAGTGAAGCCCTCGTGGCACGTCCCACTGGGTGGAGAAGAGATAGATGCGGACCAGATGGATTATATCTCCACTGAGAGGAGACCCCGGGGCAGACTGAGGACCAGATGGATATATCTAACTGAGAGGAACCCCGGGCAGACTGAGGACAGATGGATTATATCTCTCACTGAGCAGCCCCGGGGCAGACCGAGGACCAGATGGATTATAATCTCCATCGGGAGGAGACCCGGGGGCAACCGAGAGGACCAGATGGATATATCTCCACTGGAGCAGACCCCGGGGCAGATAGAGGACCAGATGGATATATCTCCACTGGGAGGAGACCCCGTGGGCAGACCGAGGACCAGATGGATTATATTCTCCACGAGAGGGAGACCCCGGGGAGATCGGGACCAGATGTATTATTATCTCCACTGGGAGGAGACCCCGGGCAGACCGAGACCAGATGGATTATATCTCCACCGAGAGAGACCCCGGCCAGACCAAGGACCAGATGGATTATATCTCCACCGAGAGGAGAGACCCGGGGCAGATCGGGACCAGATGGATTATATCTCCACTGGGAGAGAGACCCGGGCAGACCAGGAGGACAAGATGGATTATATCTCCACCGAGAGGAGACCCGGGGCAGACCAAGGACCAGATGGATTATATCTCACTGGAGGAGCCCCCCGGGCAGACCAAGACCAGAATGGATTATATCTCCACAGGGAGGAGACCCCCCCCCCCCCCCCCTGTGTGTGTGTGTGTGTGTGTGTGAGTGATTCCTGAGCATGCGCACACACAAACATTTTCATTTTTTTTTTTTTTTGGGGGGGGGGGTGAAATTGTAGCAGCCTCTGTGCCACACGGGTGAGGTTACAGTAGATGAATGAAACAACATTTTAAAAAAATATATGAAAACACTAAATGAAAAAGCACGGCCCTCTCACATATTAGGAGGACAGTATCGGTCACCAGAGTGTGTTTTTGATAAATCCATCATGGTTAAAATAGAGTTTAAAGTTCTAATGGGTTTGTATAGGAAGGGGGCGGGGCAGCTAAAATCAACATCAAATATCCTAATATCTTGTGGTGTTGTCATGAACCAGAGTATATCGTCACCTTCTTAAAATAATCGCCTAAGTCATTTTTTGGCCATTTTTTGCGATATACTGTATATTATACAGAATTTTATACTGTATAATATACAGTATATCGCAAAAAATGGCCAATGCACCTTCTTAAAATAATCGCCTAAGTCATTTTTTGGCCATTTTTTGCGATATACTGTATATTATACAGAATTTTATACTGTATAATATACAGTATATCGCAAAAAATGGCCAATGCACCTTCTTAAAATAATCGCCTAAGTCATTTTTTGGCCATTTTTTGCGATATACTGTATATTATACAGAATTTTATACTGTATAATATACAGTATATCGCAAAAAATGGCCAAAAAATGACTTAGGCGATGATTTTAAGAAGGTGACGACATGATAGAATGAGTCGAAGTTTTTGTTTGTTTGTGTGTGTATGCCGGTAGACCAATAAGGAAGGAGAGGTTTTGTTATAGAGTGTAAACCTCCAGGATGGAGTGACCGCTGTGATGTGTGCTTTGAATGAGGGCTGACCAGGGCTCTGAATGAATGAACGAATGAATGAATGAATGAATGAATGAATGAATGAATGAATGAATGAATGAATGAATGAATGAATGAATGAGTCCCCAAACAACAAGGAACAAAGACTGTCCCTTCATCAGTTCTATATATTTATTTCTGTTTTTCATGATTTTTTCTACATAAGTCTACTATAGTAGACTAATGGAATACTATAGTACAGAGGTGTCAACAACCACGCATTGACCGTGAGAATAACACATTTGACGTCATTCACACGCTCACACGTCACATGTCCCATCCCTCACGCACTGTTGGAGCATGGTGATTTTTCTTTTTTTACGTGCTACAACTGATATTGCCAAATCTGCCTTATTGTAAGCGGCTCTGTGCTAGCGTTGTCTATAATGTCTAATGGGCAGGTTTCTGTACATGTTTGCGGGTTTCTCACTCGAAATCTGGCAACACCAAGACCAGACCAGAGCCAATAGAATCGCACTAAAAGAGTCATTGAGGCATTGAGGAGTCAGAAAAAGCTCTAGTTGTCCCATAGAGTTATATGGGTTGTCCCCATTCTACATACAACTCTATGTAAAAGAGCCACCATAGGCCATTGGACTGGCCCCATGAAATGAACGGAGTTGTCGCAACTCTGTGTATACTCTAAGGCTTTAGCAGCACACCCGGTATGATTGAAATGTCAGCTACTGGATGAAGACCTGTTGTTACGTGAGGTAAAAATTCAACTGAATTAATAATGGATTACATTACAAATATGCATGAATCATGGCAATGATTTGATTTTGACAAACATCATTACTGTTAGGTTGCCACCATGGTTAGCAGCTTTTATCTGTGTTTACCAGTAGTGTGTGAAACTAAAGCATCACTGTCAGCAGACTATTAGCTGAAACAAATACTCCTTTAGCTTGTGATTTCCATGCCTCTAAGCTGTTAGTAAATGAAATTCCACGATCTTCTCAGGTATTAGGAGGACAATATGAGCTACCAGAAAAATAATTGGGTGTTTTTGATAAATCTATCTTGATTAAAATGAAGTTTTAAGTCATAATGGGTTTGTATAGGATAGCCAGATACGCTAAAATGAACATCAAATATCTAAATAGTGAATGTAGTAACTTATAAAATGTCTGGTGTGTTCACATGAGACTGAGTAGTAGACCATATAATGACCTTTTTTTTTCTTTTTTCTTTTTTGTGAAATACCCCATAAACCAACAGCCTCTATTGACTAATTGCTAAATTAACTATTTCAATCCAGAGAAAATGCAATGCTGGGCACTAACTAATGCACTAATTGCACTAATATTTACAGTATTATTTGTATGGAGATCCCTGTGAGCACTAAATGACTGTTTTTGTTGCTGTTTTTAAGTCTTGGTTGAGTGTGTGTGTGTGTGTGTGTGTGTGTGTGTGTGTGTGTGTGTGTGTGTGTGTGTGTGTGTGTGTGTGTGTGTGTGTGTGTGTGTGTATTTAACATTGTAGAATATTGGGATTTCTGTTCTGATACTGCAAGTTTAAAAGCAGCTGACGGTGCTTCAGTCTTGTTCTGGATAGAGGCTCTCAATGTATGACCAGTGACCACCACCTTCTTATGACAGCCGCTGGAGCCCAAAGGAGTGACTGTTCCTTGAAGTGTTGTTTAAGTCTTGTCATAGAGACTCAGTTTGATTGTGGAATTTGCGGCATTTAGCAAGGGTCAAAGGTCCCCTTTGTGACCAAAACTGGGAATGGTTGTCTATTATGAAGCCAGGAAAATAGATGTGTGGCTGGTGTCCCCATGGTATACACTAACCAGAGAGAGGGCACAACGAGGCTGACATTGCATGGAGAACAGCTGGCAGGGAGGTGAAGACATTAATCTTAAAGATTACAGATTATTGTTAAAATAGGCTAAATCCACCAAAAAAAACACATTTTTTTCCGCATTAAGACACTAGTTTCTCACTCATGACATTTTCCATTTGTTTGCAACCCTGTAGTAGACTTATGTAAAACAAACTAAAAGCAAATAGTCTGCTTTCTTAGTTTGTTTTTTGTATTTTTTTATTTATTTTTTTATTGTATTTTTTTCCTTTTTTTTATACTGTAATGTCAAGGAAAACCTGTCTATAGCCGCTACTGTTCCCCAAGTCTGGCGTTTGGTCGTTTTTTGGTGATTGTCCTGAACAACACCAAGGCTCTGAATGAATGAATGAATGAATGAATGAATGAATGAATGAATGAATGAATGAATGAATGAATGAATGAATGAATTTCTTGGCTGTTGTCTGTGTACATAGTTCGCTCCTGTGTGGGGCTGCAGGATCATTGTTTAGCCATCCACAACTTTCCTGCAACCCATAAGTCTTTGCGTTTGTGTGTGCAGAAGTTCCTCTGTGTTGCCAGGTTTACGACAGAAACAAGTGGACAGGACTATAAAGACCAGCACAAATCAACATAGCCGATCTACAACCTCACAGCGGCAATATAGTGAGGTTGGACATCTGTCATTTAAAAATGTAAACATTTTGAGAATAGAACTAAATATTCTGAGTATGTTTTAAACATTTGAATAATAAAGGCAGACAGTATTTTCTGGTGGTTGTCTGTGGACAATTACATATTAATCCGGGGTTCCTTGCCATAATAAATGTGCATTGGACAAACAATGGTTTAAGAGCTTTAGAATACGCTTAAATAAACAACTACTGTACACTTTAGAAACAAGCCCAAAAACTTCAACCACTAATTACTAATAATTTATTTGTAAGTGATTTCCTACATGAAAAAAAAAATGACTCAAAGGTTTCTTATAATAAGTAGACATGGGAATACTGTATGGATGTGTGTGTGCTCTGTTTCTGGTCCCCTCCGGTGCCTTGGTGGGGAAAATTGTGGATAGGATCCTAGATTACACACAGGAGATAGTTTAGCTTGGTTTACAGTAAACCAACATGGATTAAGAGTGTCTGCCAGATGCCTAAATTGTGAATTGTAATGCAATAATAACATGAAAAAAAATAATAATAATAAATAATAAACAAAATAAATAAATAAATAAAAAAAACAGATCTTAAAGAGCACCTGTCAAGTTTGAGCCTGTAGATCTGCATGTTGCCATGGGCGAAGACAGTAGACAAAAAAGCAGTCCAAGTACAAGAGACAGCTCCATCAGGTCCAAGCTACAGGATTCATTTAAGGCATATACTGTAGTGTAGAACATAAGACAAATATGCCCTTATAATGTAGATCTATAACTCTTGAGAGTGTTAAGATGAAACCAAATGGACCAAAAACATGTGAAAGTTCTTAGTTTTGGGTGCATGAGACTAACCTTAGCATCACAAAATTATTAGTGCATTATTCTTAAACACTATAAACTATGGAACAATCACATTTCTGATATGTAGATCTTGTTGAACCAGTCATTTTGAAAGTAGCTCTCAAGTCAAAAAAGTTTGGGCAACCCTGATTTAAGGGTTATCATTCTGAAATATTTCATTAGCTATTGCGAGATGTGTGTGTCACTGATTGAGTCCCCAAATATATAGTTTTATTTTACCTTCCAATGATTTCTTATTTCAAGCAATGTTTTGCAACCCTACACACAGGACAAACAACACTGCACCACACAACACCAAACACCCAGCAGCAACCATTCCATGTACAGTATAATAAGTAAAAGTAAAAGACACCACAGTGGCGGTGGCGCAGGGGTAGAGTGGCCGGGTTGTAACAGCAAGGTTGCCAGTTTGAACTCGGTGTCAAAGTGTCCTTGGGCGCATCACTGAATCCCACATTGCTCCTGTGTGTTGGTTTGTACTTTGTACTTTGTACTTTGTACGTGTATTTGTAAAAGGAGCAATGGAATATCCATACTATAAACCACGAAATGTCTGTCTGTCCGTCCGTCCGTCTGAATGAATGTCTGAAACACAAATATCTCCGCGATTGCCCCACCAATCGCTGTAAGTTTTCACACAGCCGTTCACCATAATATCATGAAGAGCGTGACGAAGCCCTTTTGCCAAATTAACACACCGTTGATTTATAATGAATTTATTTGTGCGTCCCATTAGCTTTATATGCGGGAAGCGCGCCCGCCCCCTATCACACACGTCACACCGACCCAACATAAGCGCATGGAGACGAGTGAGACGCTAGCGCAATGGACACGAGTGAGACGCGAGCACAATGACTACAACGAATCGCCGACCCTCCCTCAACGCCTTGCATTGCCTGCTCTGCTGCTCCGTCAATGAAGAAAATAAAACATAACCTCGACTCGCGGCGTGTCGGCTGCTTTAGCCTACTCGCCACGGTGTTTGAGGAGCAGTAGGACGTAGCCTATTCAGGCTGCACGAACAGCGCTCGAGCGCTCAGTTTCTGACCCCCCAATGTCGCAACTGTGACTCTACATGCCATTGATGTCGCAACGTTGACTCTGCATGCCCTTGAACGGCCAGAGTGTTACAGACAGTAGACAGAGTTGCGACAACTCCATAGACATGTACAGGCAGTTCGCCATCATGGCACACAGCCCGGCCCATCTCTCTCTCTCTCAAACCCTTTTCCACCCACCGCGGCACGCTCGATCTTCCCCTAAGTGTTGCGACGTTCGACACCAAAATAGAATATAACGATATAATCCACCATGATTATAACAGCGCTGACTCTCGCATAGACACGAGTGAGACATACAACGAATTGCCGATCCTCCATGCAGCCTCGCATTTCCTCGAGCACAATGACTACAACGAATCGCCGACCCTCCCTCAACGCCTTGCATTGCCTGCTCTGCTGCTCCGTCAATGAAGAAAATAAAACATAACCTCGACTCGCGGCGTGTCGGCTGCTTTAGCCTACTCGCCACGGTGTTTGAGGAGCAGTAGGACGTAGCCTATTCAGGCTGCACGAACAGCGCTCGAGCGCTCAGTTTCTGACCCCCCAATGTCGCAACTGTGACTCTACATGCCATTGATGTCGCAACGTTGACTCTGCATGCCCTTGAACGGCCAGAGTGTTACAGACAGTAGACAGAGTTGCGACAACTCCATAGACATGTACAGGCAGTTCGCCATCATGGCACACAGCCCGGCCCATCTCTCTCTCTCTCAAACCCCTTTCCACCCACCGCGGCACGCTCGATCTTCCCCTAAGTGTTGCGACGTTCGACACCAAAATAGAATATAACGATATAATCCACCATGATTATAACAGCGCTGACTCTCGCATAGACACGAGTGAGACATACAACGAATTGCCGATCCTCCATGCAGCCTCGCATTTCCTCAGTGGTTACAGCAGCACCCCAGCTACTCACAGAAAAAAACATATAGCGTCGATTATCTGTCTCGCAACGACCGCTGTTCCACAACACTGCGACGTGAAACTTCACTTTTGATATGCGTGTGTGCGTGCGTGTACACACGGTGTCTCCCTTCAACTCTGCACTAATGGCTTATTAACTCATTGGTTCTCAACCAGTGGTCCTTAAGAGGATTCCAGGTGGTCCCCACTCCCAGGCCAACTTTTTTTCTATGCGTGTACACACGTGTCGACTCTACACCAACACCGTGGTTTTCAACCAGTGATCTGGGGACCACCAGTGGTCCCTGACAGCATTCCAAGTGGTCCCCAGGCTAAATGATGGAAAGTTGGTTAACCAGATGTACTGTAACTCACATCGCACATTATGCCACAAAGAAGTTAAGAACACAGCATACCTTCGGCTGGCACGCAACACCAAAGATTAACATTCAGTCATGAAACACAACCAGGTAATCATAACAGGTTCTGACAACTTATGTTTGTGGAAGATTCACATAAACAGAGATGAACACTTGGAACAATATTTCATGATGTCCACAGAAACAACCATTTTTATGCAACATTATTTATCACCATTTTTCTGTACGCCTTGCTTTGCCACAACTGATTTATCATTTCCCATGTTACAATATACTTTAAAACAATTGTTCCTCAAACCACTTACATTAATGGAATGATTAGTACATCACATTACCCACGCTTTGCATGATTTGGACTTCACATATTAAACGGGTAAGGTCCTAGTATAGTAAATTCACTAGTTATCACCACTAAAGTGTTGTTTGGAGCTATTATTTGGTCATAATACAGTAGTGTTTAGAAATCCCACAGCAGGCCATTATTTCCTTGTCTGAAGGATACTTTATGTCCATCCCTTCTCTGTTAGTGTCGGGGTTCATTCCATAGGGGGCGCTGTGGGTGAAAAGCAGCACATGCATTACAAGTTCCAGGAAGTGAGAAGGTTCCACCAGGAGCAAGGAGAATTGAAAAAGGAGTTGTCGCGAAGGCACCCACGGGGGAGTCCACATTGGTTCATGGGAGGAAACAGACATGCGCAGTACAGATCAGGAAGTCAAACCATCCAAGAGACCAATGGCATGCATGGTTTGCAAGCGTCAAACTTCCTGGAATGTACTGCGCATGTCTGTTTCCTCCATAGAGTAATAAAATAACAGAGAACGGACTCGAGCGATAGCCCCGCCCCCTTGCCGTTCATTTCAATACAAGTTGCTCATTGGCGCTTTGAAGCACCCGGAAGACCGCCGGAAGTGCGCCTATTTCCGCATTTGGGCACCAAAATTTGGTGCCCAAATGCGGAAGTATTTCTCCATGAACGCGCCCGAAGCAAGGGATTATGGGAACCATGAACGAGCGCCGTCGCGCACGAGCAAAGGAAAAAAACATCAAAAAGCATCAAAAAACAAGCTTGTGGGTTTGCATTGAGCTTATTATCTGTCATATAATACATACGTTATGTTTTGAGAGGTAGTATATGACGTGAGGACTGCTGGTTTATTCAGAAAACAACTTAAAAACAAACTGCCCTGTCCGCGTGCACAAAGCAAACAAGCGTGCGTGCTCTCGGGGCGTTCGTGCATGAATTCCACCCGCCTGCAGTACCAAACTTGGCCACCAGGGATCGTTGCTTCAAGCCTGGAGCCACTATCTGGGGCCGTGGTTTCCTCCCATGAACCAATGTGGACTCCCCCATGGGTGCCTTCGCGACAACTCCTTTTTCAATTCTCCTTGACCAGGAGCAGGAAGGGAAATGGACTAGGCCATGGAAAAAGTGTTTGTTTTGGTTTGTTGGACAATACAGTAGAGCCTGTTTAAACCCTACAAACTGGAATCATATCAGAACTTTAGGAAAGCTCAGTATTTGTGGCTTTTGAAAAACGGAATAATTACCTTCACCAAATAAGAAGATATTAGTCTTCTGATTCTACTAAACTCCTCTTAAATAATGCCCACCAAAAATAGCAGATGCACAAGCTCACAGCAGTGCACAGATCTACAACGACATGGACCCATGCTCTCCTGTTTGTGTAATGGATTAAAAGGACAAAGCTGATTCTCCTGGAGTCTCCGGATACAGAGGTGTGTGAGGGTGAGAGGAATAACATTCTGCTTTCAATCAGGGCCGGATTTAGCCAGCCCTACTAGGGTGGGTTAGAAGAATGGCAGAGTGGGCAACTCCAAAGTTTTTCATATGAAGCAGTGGTTTTTCATGTTTTTGACACCAGGTCCCACTACTTATTCATTTGAGCCACGAAGGACCATTTCATGACATTTCAGCCCCACAGACCCCAAAACTACAGATTTATTTTGCTTTTGTCCACAATTCCAGGCTGGATTTGGGAAACAAAACGGTCAAACATACAGATTAAAATGACCAAGGATCCATTTGGTTTCATTTTTACGCTCTCAAAGAGTTACATCTGGTTAAGCAACTTTCCACCATTTAGTTCACCTGGACCTCTCTCAACCACTGGTGGTCCCCCCCGGACCATTGATGAAAACCACTGATATTACCTTTCATTGGGTGGTCAGGATGCACATTTGGGTGGGCTCAGCCCACCCCTGCCCCTCTCTAGATCCGGCCCTGCTTTGTATTGCTTTTCATATACAGTAGAGAGCCTGAAGTTCACTATAGCCGCAATGCAACTCTAGAGTTGCAATATGCTCCATCGACTCCCCCATAACAAGAATTTTCCCCTGCGATTTGCTTGTATTAAACAACGTTAAACTCACCAACTTTATAGCTGTATGGCTG
Organism: Benthosema pterotum; assembly: GCA_039105355.1. Taxonomy (NCBI): domain Eukaryota; kingdom Metazoa; phylum Chordata; class Actinopteri; order Myctophiformes; family Myctophidae; genus Benthosema; species Benthosema pterotum. The sequence continues at coordinate 51,377,504 of CM076974.1, forward strand.
TAAGGGGAGTTATCCTCTTTCTATCTGCATTCTGCAAGCATTTATTTGATAAAAATCCACAGTAGACATGTTATGAGCTACTTTCTGTCAATAATTCTCTGCATGTGATTCTTTTTCTAAGTGTTGGAGATTGGAAGCGCTCATCATTAGTCACTCAACGTCCCTGTGTACCACGTGTTTAGAATTTGCACACAGTGCAGGAGGCACCAGCCCAACCCATTAAAAGAAACGAGTGCCTCCCAAGTCCAGCACTTTTATTTACTGACAGAAAGTATCTCATGCCATGTCTATGGTGGGTTTTTATCTAACAAATGCTTTGTGCAGATAGAAAGAGGATAATTCAACCTTTCCATACAGCTGCAATGTTGGTGAGTTTAATGTTGTTTAGTACAAGCAAATCGCAGATGGAAATTCTTGTTATGGGGAAGTCAATGGACAGAATTGCAACTCTGTTGAAAACGATGCAAGCTGAAGTAGGTGGTTGTTGCTTGTAACTGTGCGAAATTGCATGGAGGGCTGATGCTGTTTTTAATGCCATTTTTAATCTTTTTTTTTTTTTTTTGAAGTTTTTCTTGCTTCATCCACACATGCTCTTGGGTTGAATATATGGTGATGCCTCAAGGCCACACAGTGACTGGTCAGTCATAGTGGACCCTACGCCACAGGAGTGGCGAGTTGTGAAAGTGGTAGCATTGTGGTCAAAAATAAGGTGTCTGTATTATTGTCAGGGAGGTGTCCCTATATCGTTTTTATACAGTATGTAACTAATTCAGCTGCAGTAACATTATGATACAGTGTGTTTCTATAGTGTAAATGGAACTATACTTCAGCTGCAGTAACATTACAGTATAATACAGTGTGTTTCTATAGTGTAAATGGAACTATAATTCAGCAGCAGTGATACAGTGTGTTTCTATAGTGTAAATGGAACTAGTAACATTATGATACAGTGTGTTTTTATAGTGTAAACGGAACTATAATTCAACAGCAGTAACATTATGATACAGTGTGTTTTTATAGTGTAAACGGAACTATAATTCAACAGCAGTGATACAGTGTGTTTTTATAGTGTAAACGGAACTATAATTCAACAGCAGTAACATTATGATACAGTGTGTTTTTATAGTGTAAACGGAACTATAATTCAACAGCAGTAACATTATGATACAGTGTGTTTTTATAGTGTAAACGGAACTATAATTCAACAGCAGTAACATTATGATACAGTGTGTTTTTATAGTGTAAACGGAACTATAATTCAACAGCAGTAACATTATGATACAGTGTGTTTTTATAGTGTAAACGGGACTCATTCATTCAGCAGCAGTAACATTGGGGTGTTAAAATGCTCTTTGGGATTAATTGAATTTTCATTTTTTCATTTTTTTTGTATTTCTTGGTGGATATTAGTGGGATTACTTTGGCATATATTTGCATGACGCCTTCAGTAGAGGAACATTATTTTGATGGCCTGAAGACAGGACCAATAGATCAGGGTTAGGGTCAGGGGTGGATCTAGGCATGGGGGGGCAATGCCCCCAAAATTCCCTAACTGCCCCATCAAGTATGATGTCATGCTCAGGGGTAGAGTCACCAGATGGTAACCACAAGGTTGCCGGTTCGATCCTGAGCAGTGTTGCCAACTTGGCGCATTTGTCGCTATATTTAGCGCTTTTCAGAGCCCCCTAGTGCAGAAATTAGTGAAAATCTCCTGGCGGAAAATCTAGTGCTTTTTGGCTGGTGAGTTGGGGTGAAATTGATTGACAGGCGCCAGAGATAAAACCCTCATTTTTCACCATTTCTCCTCCTATGACAGTGGTTTTCAACCAGTGGTCCCCAGGCTAAATGATGGATAGTTGGTTAACCAGATGTAACTCTTTGAGAGCGTAAAAATGAAACCAAATGGACCCTTACGGGTCCATTTGGTTTCATTTTTACGCTCTCAAGAGTTAAAATATTCATCATGTGAATTAGCCCAAGTCTACACAACTAGAGAATGTAGAAGATTAATGGTCATTTAATGGTCATATTCCATTCCAGGCAAGCATCTAGCGCATTCTAGTGCATTTTGGAAGTGCCACTAGTGCATTTTGGATTTTGGCAGTTGGCAACACTGATCCTGAGCCCCCGCAGAGTTAGTGTCAATGTGTCCCTGAGCAAGACACTGAACCCCTAATTGCTCCTGATGTGCTGGTTGTGCCTTGCATGGTTTCCACTGCCATGTGTGTGTGAATGGGTGAATGTGATGCACAAGTTATGTAAAGCGCCTTGGAAAAAGACGCTATATAAATGCACCATTTTTTTTTTAACTAACTAACAGCTGTGTCACCACTAAACCAACAGCATTTCATCATTGAAAACAGAAAACTCTCTGAGTCAGACCTTTAGCTTTATGCATGCTGTGTGTCTGTTGCAACTTCAACAACAACTGATGTTATTATTGATGCTTTACTTGACTAATAAAAGTCCTGTAACCGAAAATGGTACGTCAACGGGAGGAACCAGTTTAGTGCTCTAAAGTTGGTCTGCGATAGAGCCGAGCAGTCCCGCCCCCTTGTGACGTTGCCCTTGTTCCAGAAGCGGATTCCCCGTTCATTTTCCTCATAGACTTTTTGAAAATGATTCATATGAAGGCGATTACGCCGTGGACAAAGCTAACTCGGGTCGTGACAAATCATGACAACACACACAATGTTTTGGAACGATCAAATAATTTCTAAGATGAAAAACGAAACATAAAAGTCTTGTACTCTGCTGTTTTTTTCTTCTTGCTCATTAGATACTGGATGATTATATGGTCTTTGTTGTCACGACTTGTCACGACCCGAGTTGGATTTGTCCGCGGCGTAATTGACATTATACTTGTATATTTTACTTCATATATCATTCATGAATGAATGACGATTCCATTTCCGTGGATGAGGTTTGCAGCGATCAGAGGAAGTTTAGATAAATTAAATGCAGCTGTCATTATGAACCAGTGTTGCCAACTGCCAAAATCCAAAATGCACTAGTGGCACTTCCAAAATGCACTAGAATGTGCTAGATGATTGCCTGGAAGGGAATATGACCATTAAATGACCATTAATCTTCTGCATTCTCTAGTTCTGTAAGACTAAGTTGGGCTAATTCACATGATGAATATTTTAACTCTTGCGGGTCCATTTGGTTTCATTTTTACACTCTCTAAATCCATCATTTATCCTGGGGACCACTGGTTGAAAACCACTGTCATAGGAGGAAAAATGGTGAAAAATGAGGGTTTTATCTCTGGCGCCTGTCAATCAATTTCGCCCCAACTCACCAGCAAAAAAGCACTAGATTTTCCGCCAGGAGTTTTTCACTAATTTTGGCACTAAGGGGGTCTGAAAAAGCGCTAAATATAGCGACAAATGCGCTCCATGTGCTCCAGGGAAAACAAACATGTGTGAACACTGAACACATACCTGTATGGAGAAAATGTAAAATGTATATGCGAACTCTTGAAAGTGGCACCTTTCATACAGGGGCGGATGTAACATTTTTCAATTGGGGGGGGGGGGGGGGCAAGAGAAGATGGTATGGGGGGACTTTATCGCCCGTGTCGCTTCGCGCTCTGTGTGTCTCTGGGCTGTGTCCCCTGGCTGTCCTGGCTGTGCCTGAGCACGGAAGTAACGTTTGGCTGGCTTCCATCGCCAAATGTCACACACACACACACACACACACACACACACACACACACACACACACACCACACACACGCATGCACGCACACGCACGCACACAGTTACATTGAAGGATAGGCTTACAACAAACTGTAGTGTGTGTGTGTGTGTGTGTGTGTGTGTGGTGTGTGTGTGTGTGTGTGTGTGTTGTGTGTGTGTGTGTGTGTGTGGTGTGTGTGTGTGTGTGTGTGTGTGTGTGCGCAATGAACTGAATGTGATGGTTTTGGTACAATAAATAGTGAACATCTATCTGATCTATAGTTTTTATATAGGATAAACATCTATATTATCTACAGCTATTCTTTAGGATAATCATAAATATGGTCTAGCCCCTTTTGGCATTAAGTATTATTTAATTATTTAAAAATGTGTAATTATTAGGTTTTTTTCCCCACATAATTGCATTCTTTAGTATTTAATTGCAATTGGTCCTGATATTTGCATAACAATACCCCTCACAGAGGCTGCAATTAACCTCTTCAATTAATCTCTGGACTTGACTGCAATTTTTAATGATTTTTAACCTTTGAACGTTAGCCTTTAACCCTAATAAAAGTAAGCAAAATGATTATTAGAATGCCTGTAACATGTACATTCATTATATTAAAATATATTTAAAAATATATTTTTTTTAATGTATTATAATTAATGAATTAATTAATTAGCATAAATAATAGATCATGGTAGTGCAAACTAAAGGTTTGAAATTTGTTTCAAGTAGAAATCTACATGGGTCTTTTTGGGTCGAGAGTTGATCTACATGGATAATCATCTATATTATCTACAGTTGGTCTTTAGGATAACCATCGATGTCAGGGGTTTTCAACAGCTGGTCCGGGGACCACCAGTGGTCCCTGAGAGGGTTCCAGGTGGTCCCCAGGCTAAATGATGGGAAGTTGGTTAACCGGATATAACTCTTTGACAGTGTAAAAATGAAACCAAATGGACCCTCGCGGGTCCATTTGGTTTTATGTTTACACTCTCAAGAGTATAAAATATTCACATGATGAATATTTTTAACTCTGATGATGAATATTTTATTGGACTAGCAAAGTCTGCACAACTAGAGAATGTAGAAGATTAATGGTCATTTTGATCTGTAGGTTTTACTGTTTTGTTTCCCCAAATCCAGCCTGGAATTGTGGACAAAAGCAAAATAAATCTTTGGGGCTAAAATGTCATCAAATGGTGGTCCTCCGTGGCTCAAATGCTGAATAAATGGTGGTCTCTGGTGTCAAAAAGTTTGAAAATCACTGATCTACAGTATGTGATCTAAAGTTGTTTTTTAGGATAATCATCAATATCTCGATAGTATAAACATTGATAGGATCTGGAGTTAACAAATACCAGT
>CM076974.1:51383058-51523058 GCA_039105355.1 Benthosema pterotum
CCAGGCTAGTCTGCCTAATGGAAAAATGCCCCTGCTGGCACCTCCTAAAATCACCAATGGTGTCAACTATACAGTACAGTAAACTGCCCTGAGCTTCTCTCTACAAGGAAACAGAAGAGAATGTGGAAGTGAAACTCTTCCAGTACATACAGTAGGCTCTACTGTTGTTGATCTGTGACAGATGACGTCAGCAAATCTCTCACACCACCAACATTGTTCTCATCAAGCATTTTTTTCTTCATATACTCAGATGTCACTGAGTGCGTTTTACACTGTGGGGCGGGAGTGGCTCAGTAGTAGAGTGAGAATGAACCAGAAGGGTAGATTTTAACAATCCATTTTTTTTTTCTTTTTTCAAAATAGTAAAAGGCATAGTAGTAGTTTAAACCAGGGGTTTTCAACAGGTGGTCCGGGGACCACCAGTGGTCCTTGAGAGGGTTCCAGGTGGTCCCCAGCTAAGTTGCTTAACCAGATGTAACTCTTGAGAACGTAAAAATGAAACCAAATGGACCCTTGCGGGTCCATTTGGTTTCATTTTCACACTCTCAAGAGTTAAAATATTCAATCTGAATTAGCACCACTTCATTAAGAGGTCTACCCTGTTTTGTGTGCAAAATCCAGCCTGGAATTGTGAACAAACACCAAAAGAATTCTTTAGTTTTAAGTATTTGGGGCTAAAAGGCCATCAAATGGTGGTCCGTGGCTCAAATGCCGAATAAATGGTGGTCCCTGGTGTCAAAAAGGTTGAAAACCCCTGGTTTAAATCAAACTATTTGGAAACTCTCAGAAAAAATCTTGAAAATGGGTGCAATTTCCCTTTATAGTATAAAGGGTTTAGCGTGGACAAAATAGAGACCCCCATCAAAACAAACAGAACAATATTTATCTTGTAGATCATATAGATGGTCTATTTCTTCACCAGAGGTTCTCCTGGTTGTATGGAGAGCAGGGTTACGTCTGGTGTGGTTTAACACGGCTGTGAAAGTAGGTTAGACTTCCTTCTCCTTTTATGGAGATGTTTTTGTTGTCGTTTCACTTTATCAGGTGTTTGCTCTATGTGAAACGTCAACATGGACGTGAGACGCCAGGATGTGACACACACACACACACACACACACGTTTACATTGTGAAAGTGAAACAATACGAGTCAAAACAAATCATCCTGCACAATCGAAAAGGCAGAAACTGTACTAAATCATTTTCTATGCAGCGAGACTACTTGCACTAATGCACAGAGTGGTTAGACTTCGGGGTGGTGTTTGTGTTCCATTTGGCATTGTTTTTCCTATCAAAAGTTCACTTTCTTTAAAGGGTATTTCACTTTTAAAACGCCTGTGGTTCACAGCGGCGGGGTTCCTTCATTGGCACGGAAATGTTTGTGAATTACTGATTTAAAATGAATTTTAAATTTTAAAGAGGGAGAGGGAGAGGGGGAGGGAGGGAGAGAGGGAGAGAGGGAGAGGGAATGCACAATGTAATGTAATACACAGTGTAAAGCGCCTTAGAGATGTTGTGTTGACATAATAAAAAAGTTCCCCTGCAGTTTTCTAGAAATGGAGATCTGACAAAAAACAGGTGAAACACACAAGCATGATTGTGTTTCACCATGGTGAATGAAACACAACTTGATTACATTATCAAGATGTGTTTCACCATGGTAATGATTTTACATTTAGGACCTTTTTTTTCCTGGGAGGGTACAAATGGTACCAAATGGACCCGTTAGGGTTCATTTTGTGGGGGTGGGGGTCCTTCCTTGAAATGAAGCAGGTTCAAGAGAGAGTAGAGAGAGCTGAATGTTGCTGCTGGGTTACTGCTGTCACCTGGTTATGAACTACTTGGCACAGTGGAGGGATGTGGAAATGTTTACACAGTGGACTCAAAACTATAACAGTTTGTGTGTGTGCGTGTGTGTGTGCGTGTGCGTGTGTGTGTCCATGCAGGGCTTGGCCATGAGGCAGATCAGGTTCCGGTTTGATGGACAGCCGATAAACGAGACAGACACACCGGCACAGGTATGAAAACACTCTTCCATCCTCAGACTGCAGCTCTCTGATCCTTCCTAGCTAGCACTGAGCATCCACGTCTTCCTGAGCACCTTTCTATTCACACTCACCCCTCTACACCCACCTCTTCACCAGTGATGGAAAAATGTAGTAAGCTACACTACTTGTTACTCTTGAAAAAATGAAGTAAGCTACACTACAAGTTATGGGAAAATGTAGCTTAGCTACTTGTAACAAGTTACTGCTCATCACTGCTCTTCACATGCTTTCCTTTGGAGTCGATCAGAGCCGGCTGGACCGGCTTATGTACAAACACTCTGTCTGAACGATGGAGACCTTTCTAATGTCATCAGTACAGGAATATGAAAGACATGGTTGTCTGACTGGCAGTCACTGGTGCAGAGGCTCACACATTGGAAATGTCCCTTTTATACACTTTGGGTCAAACACGATGGCATGCAAAACAACCCAAGATATTTGAAATTAAAGTGCTTATATTTAAAATAATTTGAAACACTACTACTGCAGTAGTGTCACCACTAAACCAACAGCATTTCATCATTGAAAACAGAAAACTCTCTGAGTCAGACCTTTAGCTTTATGCATGCTGCGTGTCTGTTGCAACTTCAACAACAACTGATGTTATTATTGATGCTTTACTTGACTGATAAAAGTCCTGTAACTGAAAATGGTATGGGTGCGGCTTCATCGCCCCCATACCATTTTCTCCTGTCCCTCAAATTGAGAAATGCTACATCCGCCCCTGTCACAACAACATAATGGTTGCGTGTTTACAGTTGTCTTGTCTTGTTTTTTCTCCCCCGACAGTTAGAAATGGAGGATGAAGATACGATCGATGTGTTCCAGCAGCAAACGGGAGGCCTGTATTAAAGACTCCATGCTTCTCCATCCATCCCTCCACCACTTACCCCACCCACACCCCAAACAACACAAACAATCCATCACATCCAGGGAGCTTCTCTGCTCCTTATTGCACAGGAACATTCAAGAACATCTAAACTCTGATGGTTGGGTTCAGGGTCATGGTCACACATCATCAGCCTTACATTCTGCTCTATCCATGGCACCACGTTGAAGACAGCCGACCTGCAAGCAGTGACCTTAGAGCACGGCACGGACCAGACATGCCAGCAGACTGTGGTTGGCAGGGCTTGACACTAACACTTGCCGCTTGCCCGGGGCAAGTAAAAAAAATGGTGGGGCAAGTGAAGACTGCTACCTGGTTGCCCGATCGAGCAAGTGTGCAACTTAGTGCACTATAACTCACGCAAGATAAATTTGTCTTGAAGGCAGTCATTGCACTCTGCGTCTGTGTCTTTCCCTGCTTTCTAGCTATCACAATTCCAGCTGGATTTGGGAAACAAAACAGGCAAATTAACATACACATCAAAATGACCTAATCTTCTAGATTTGGGACTAATCAAGATGATGAATTTTAACTCTTGAGAGTGTAAAATGAAACCAAATGGACCCACAAGGGTCCATTTGGTTTTCATTTTTACGTTCTCAGGAGTTACATCTGGTTAACCAACTTAACTGGGGACCACCTGGAACCCTCTCAAGGACCACCTGTTGAAAAACCCCTGGTTTAAAGCACCAAAGTAGGAAGTAAACTTAAATGCAAAATTTACAATATATTTTTGGAGGGCAAGTGACCATGACCTGAGGGCAAGTAGAACCTGACTTACACTTGCCCGATGGGCAAGTGCCTCGGAGAAATTAGTGTCAACCCCTGGTTGGGCTGAGTTTCGACACGCGCCACGCGCCGCCACGGGCAGCGGATTCGAACGTTATCAGTGGATAAGATCGCAGTTATCACGTTGTCATCAGCAGGACTTTTTCCTCTCAGTATGGCCATGCTCTGCCGACTCCCATTGTTCCGAGACGCAAAACCCCCTAGACCCCTCCAACCGTAACCCTAATCCTAAATGCCCGACCCTCAACCTAACCGTGGTTGAGCGTCGGGGATTTAGGCTTAGGATCGTAACCCTAATCCTAAATGCCCGACCCTCAACCTAACCTCACAGTTGGAGTGGGCTAGGATTTTGCTACAAACATGGCTAAACCCTTCTCTAACCCTAACCCTAAGCGCAAGCAGATTCGACCGTTATCAGTGGATAAGATCGCAGTTGTCATCTTATCAGTGCAATGGTGTCAGTCGGCTCCCAGACAACATGCCTCCTCGATAAGATCGGGCTAATAAGCAGGCTCCTGGGAATCATCGCTTGATAACGGTCAAAGCGGGTGCCACAGGTGTAAATCGGGGTTTGTGTGCACGTCAGAGGTGTCGACTTCCCCTTCGCTTCCGCTCCACAGCGGCTGAGTCTCCCGCTGAAGGCCAACGGACGCATTTGACAGCATCCAAGCGTTTATTGTACTCTAGGAAGAGAGTAGCGACACGCTTTTATCTCGTTCTTTGCGCTGGCAGGAGCTCTACAAGTTCCAAACATAGGCCTACATAGTAAACACTGGATCACAACGCAGCCTGTTTTCTTATAGTATACATTAACTAAATCCAGTTATATAACAAATCATTATTTACTAGAGTGATGAGAGCTCTGTTAATGCGCTAAAATGTCCTAAAATGACGTAATTTCGCCAATTTGGCTGTGAACGTGCGAACTGCTGTCAATGGAGCTGGATGGCCAGAGTGGTTTGTTTGGAACCAGAATCCCTCCTTACTAGGAGTCATGTGATGCGTTTCAGCCAATAGGCGACTCTGTTCAGCCATAGCATTGGAGTCAACGGAAGCGTTGTGACTTTCATCCGCGTGCCTGTGCCGATCGCGTGTTTTTCTGAGCTGTAACCGGCCGTCAGCCTATAGGAAACAAAGCCATTTTGCTTGTAGTTTTTGTTCTGTGAGCCAACAATAGATCAGATCAGCTAAACACGCCATAACACATGGCACTGCACAAAACCCCGCAAGACAACGGAGGGGAATCGTGCGTGGCGCCTCGCACTGAAACTGGTGTATATCTACCATATCGACAAAGTTTGTAAGATTGTCCGTTTCCTGTGTTTTCGCGACGGCCGGCACCGAACCGATTTGTTAGATGAACCCTTTACAATAATGCATAATGATAATACCTGCTGTTGTATTATAGTGTCGACTCTCCATATTCATCCACGCCCTTTGTTAAAACCTCTTGTATTTGTATATAACATAAAAAGCCACATCAGGATTATTAAGCATTGTCTGTTTGTTTGCCATGCCATCTATTTGTTTGTTTTGTGCGACCGGAGCTCGGTTCGAATGCTTTTTATGTTAGTCTGGGTGGGTTGTGGCCGGGCCTATAGTCGCACAGCCAGTGTCAAAAGTGTCTCAAAAGTTGCGTAAATTATATTTAATAACTTTTTTTTTTTTAATTCTCAAGAATCTACACAATTAGACAATGTCGAAGAATTCTCATTTTGAAAAATGTATTGTGTTTGCTTATCAGAAAAGATATTTTGAAGAGTATTTTCGTGAACAGAAATGTCAGCTTCCCGAATTACATATTCCAGACTGTATATAATGTATAATATTTGGGACTAGTTGTGGACTGACTATAAGGTCCGGTCGGGTCGGTTGTCTAGAAGTCAGGATCTAGAGATCTAAACGTTTTTGTATTTTTTTTTTATTATTACTCAGAGATTCACTTTTAATTTCACTGCTTTGTTTTGTTTTTTGGAGGGGAATGTGGCTGCAGTTCAAACTCACTTTGGTTTTGCTGCGACATGCAGAATATAAATGTTTTTTTTTTTTTTTTTTTTTTAATCTGTTATATAAATATATATATATATACTAGTTGTTGTGTAGAGAATGACGTGTCTCTTTACTTTATTAGTTTGAACTATAGGCCAAGCTTTAAAATATTGAGTTTTTTGAATAATCACACCTGTATTCTCTGATAAAGATATCTGTTTAAAAAGTTAATAAAGTTATTCTCTCTTTTTATCCAAACTCTGATCATTGTGTCTCCGTCTCCGCCAGTGCTGTGCTGAACGATTCTTGCTCAAATGCGCCTCCCCCTGGCCAGCCGGGGCGCCTGATGGAGGGGACAGGAACTGGTTGGAATGACGTGTTCCTTCCACACGCTACGTCCAGCCAGGGAAACTCCCCCCTGTCAGGTGAAGGCCATAGCTCTCCCAGGGTTGGTAGTTCCATTGGCATATTCATTTTGTCATTTGCTTATTCTAGTCAAAATTGAACTTGTATTTATTAAGGCTGTTGAAAATAACAACTTAATTAGTTAAATTAATTTTGTTGATTAATCTGATTAAAAATGTTAATGCAATTACAGTAACTCGTGTGCACACTGACTCAACCCCACTGAGTCTGAGAGTATAGCTTATAGCATTGGGGGTTTGTAGATCACCTATTTTGATATTTACAAAATAAACAGATATTTTTCTCCCAGGTGCATTTTATTTTAAATATTCAAATCCTGGAAAACAGGCATATTTTGGATATAGTTCAAATGGTGATTAATCATCATTAAATTAATTTTGAAGCTGTGATTAATTTGATTAAAATTTTTAATCATTCAACAGCCCTAGTATTAATGTATATTAGCTTATTTCGAGAGTGTAAATGTTATCAAATGGTGGTTTGTGTCTCAAATGCCTAATCAAAAATGGAGGTTGATGGGGGAAAACAGTTTTTTTTAATAGGGAGGCACTGCGTTAAAAGAACAGTCCAAAGACAACATCATTGTGTGGTCTGCAGCCATTTCATTTCCCCTCCGTCGTTAACTCTCAGCAGCACTGGGTGCCATTAAATTAACACGGCGCTCTGGGAGCCGTTACGGGGGCTTAATGGTCTTATTTAGGGACATTTGGACCCAAAGTGGGATGAACCCTTTGCATGGGGACCTTCTGTTTTCCCAGATGGTCTCTCCCTCTCTCTCTCTATCTCTCTGCAGGGCCGGATTTAGCCAGCCCCTACTAGGGTGGGCTGGAAGAATGGCAGGGTGGGCAACACCCGATATGAAGCAGTGGTTTTCAATCTTTTTGACAACAGGGCCCACTATATATTCAGCATTTGAGCCACGGAGGACCACCATTTGATGACATCTTAGCTAGAGTTCTCAAACTCTGCCCGAACCCGACCAGGACCGAACCCGAACAGGCCCGACCCGACATTTAGGGCCGGGTAGGGCCGAAAATCTATCCTAATCAATAGGGCCAGGTAGGGCCTCGGGCCCCATGAAAAAATAATATATATTGAATTATTTTACTATAGTAAGAATAATAGTTATTTTCTGTATTTACCTATTATGAAGATGGTGCTGATTGACATTTCATTTTTAATCTGTGGCGAATTCTCAAATTTTGCCCAAACCCGACAGTTTAGGGCCAGGTAGGGCCTAAAATCTATTCCATTTAGTCGGGCCGGGCCGGGCCTAGGGCCTGAACTGTTAGGGCCGGGTAGGGCCGGGCCTTAATTTTCAGGCCCGTTGAGATCTTTAATCTTAGCCCCACGGACCCCAAAACTAAAGATTTATTTTGCTTTTGTCCACAATTCCATGCTGGATTTGGGAAACAAAACAGTCAAACATACAGATCAAAATGACCATTAATCTTCTACATTCTCTAGTTGTGTAGACTTGGGGCTAATTCACATGATGAATATTTTAACTCTTGAGAGTGTAAACATGAAAACAAATGGACCCGCAAGGGTCCATTTGGTTTCGTTTTTACGCTCTCAAAGAGTTACATCTGGTTAACCAACTTTCCACCATTTAGCTGGACCTCTCTCAACCACTGGTGTCTGGTGGTCCCCGGACCACTGACGAAAACCACTGATATTACCTTTCATTGATTGGGCAGGATGCACATTTTGCCCCCCTCTAGATCCGGCCCTCTCTCTCTCTCTCTCTCTCTCTCCCTCTCTCTCTCTCTCTCTCTCTCTCTCTCTCTCCCTCTCTCTCTCTCTCTCTCCCTCTCTCTCTCTCTCTCTTCTCCTCTTCTCTCTCTCTCTCTCTCTTCTCTCTCTCTCTCTCTCTCTCTCTCTCTCTCTCTCTCTCTCTCTCTCTCTCTCTCTCTCTCTGTCTCTCTCTCTGTCTCTCTCTCTCATTCAGAACAAAGAGTACGTAGACAATGGACAACAACAACAATGTCAACACATGGTTAATAAGTGACACAAAGATCCTTAGTTAAAATCAATAACATGGACAGATGTTTATTGATTCCACATTCAGTTGTCTAAACATATGTAGCAAAGGGCAGTCAGGGAGGTGTGGAGGAATAAAATGCAAGATAATTGCAGACTTATTCTGTGTGAGAGCATATAATAGACATCTGTCTCTGGCTGAGACTGTGGCTGTTTTTTTGTGAGAATCCTCCAGAGGGTTCCAGAGTTTTTTCCTGACTTATTTGCCAAAATGGGCAACTGTTTAAATCAGTGGTTTTCAACCAGTGGTCCTTGAGAGGGTTCCAAGTGGTCCCTAGGCTAAATGATGGACAGTTGGTTAGATGTAACTCTTGTGAGAGTGTGAGAGTGTAACTCTTGTGAACGCTCTCAAGAGTTCATCTTCTGGAATTAGCACCTCACAATTAGGGAGTTTAGGAGAATAATGGTCACCTTGATCTGTTTGCCTGGAATTGTGGACAAAAACAAAATAAATGTTAGTTTGGGGTCTGTGGTGTGAAAATGTCATTAAGTGGTGGTCCGTAGCTCAAATGCATGGCTAAATAATGGGCCCAGGTATCAAAATGGTTTAAAACCACTAGTTTAAATTGATTGTAGGCTATAAAGGTTTATCTTTCTCTTTCCACATAGTCTATAGCAGGGCTACTCAGCTTAAAGGGGAATTCCACCATTTTAAACTTTTTTTCTGAGAGTGTACAAATGGAACCAAATGAACCCTAACGGATTCATTTGGTTCCATTTGTACGTTCTCAGAAAAAAGAAGCGTCTAAAGAAATCCATTAACATGGTGAAAATACATCTTGATGATGTCATCAAGATGTTTCACCATGTTAATGGTTTTCTTCAGACCTCCATTTCTTGGGAACACAGAATGGGGGAACTTTTTTTTATCATGTCCACCCAGCACCTCTAAGGTACATCAATTACAGTAACATTTTGAAAATGGGTGGACTTCCCCTTTAAGATGGCCTAGAGGCCGCTCAGCAAAAGGTCCAAGGGTCACAAGCTAAAAAAATGTCAGCATTATTTTTCCTACGATTACAAATGTATTGTGTCACAGACTAGACCAGCGGTTTTCAACCTTAATTGTCATACCAAGGCCCAATATTTATTCTGCATTTTAGCCACGGACGACCATTTGATGTTGAGTTTAGTCTCTCAGACACAAAAGCAAGGATTTTCAAGTTGGTGTCAACAAAGATAAAGTAAAACTGCAGGCAAAACGTTGTTCAAAGTAACAATTCTTCTACATTTCCATGCATTCCATGATTTGCAATCCGCACTGTATAGTGACAGGCAATGAATCAGCATTTAATGTGGCAGCCACAGTGGGTGCCCCTCACTTCACAGTCAGTGTGATATTTTATTTTTATTGCCTTGCAATACTCCACTATACTGCCTCCATTGACAAAATATACTGAAAGAATGATCGATTTAAATTGATTTAAAACACAAATTCAAACAGGAATCCCTGTGCGACATTATACATACTTTTTTTTACAGAAATGTGTGGGTCCCACTCCCACACAACCATGACCAGTTAAATAAAAATAAAAACTTGGAGGTCCATGACTCCATGGACATAAATAACACTTCCCTGGAATTTCTGAATGAATATTGTGATTTATTTTTGTAATAAAAAAGGAGGTTTATTGGATTTTCCACAGAATTATTTAACATCCAAAAGCTGGCAGAAACGATCAAACACAAAAAACGGCAATAAAGATATTGTGATTAATCATCATTAGTTAAAATGATGAACGTGATAGTAATAGCTCAGAGGTTTTCAATCGGTGGTCCGGGGACCACCAGTGGTCCTTGAGAGGGTTCCAGGTGGTCCCCAGGTGGTTAACCAGATGTAACTCTTGAGAGCGTAAAAATGAAACCAAATGGACCCTGGCGGGTCCATTTGGTTTCATTTTTACACTCTCAAGAGTTAAAATATTCATCATCTGAATTAGCTTCAAGTCTTGGCAACTATAGGAGATTAATGGTCATTTTGATCTGTATGTTTTTGCCTGTTTTGTTTCCCAAATCCAGCCTGGTATTGTGGATAAAAAGGCAAAAGTAATCTTTAGTTTTGGGGTCGGTGGGGCTAAAATGTCCTCAAATGGTGGTCCATGGCTCAAATGCTGAATAAATGGTGGGCCCTGGGATCAAAAAGGTTGAAATTAAACCCCTGTAATAGCTGATGACATCAAAAGCTGTCTCAGCTGTTGACTCCTCCACTCCTGCACTCTGATCATTGATAGGGTGGACCTTATTGGACAACTGTCTGAGTGACAGCCACGCGCAGCCAACCGGGGTGTCCTGTCCGTGCGGGTTCTGTCCAATCAGAGCGGCCAGGGAGGGTAAGGGGGCGGGCCCATGTGCTCCCAGACAGAGCCTGGTTAGAGTACAGACAGAGTTACGACAACTCCGTTCTCTTCATGACGCCAGTCCAATGGAGGCTCGTCTACATACTGTAGACTTCAATTGAGAATGTTGACCAGTGGTTACCTTTCAACCTTTTTGATACCAACAAGGCCCACTATTTATTCAGGTTTTGAGCCACGGACCACCATTTGATGACATTTCAGCCCCCACTGACCTCAAAAGTAAATTAAAGTATGTTTGCTTTTGTCCACAATTCCAGGCTGGAATTGGGAAACAAACAGCCAAACATAGAGATCAGATTGACCATTAATCTTCTAGCTGTGTAGACTTGGGCCAATTCAGATGATGAATATTTTAACTCTTGAGATCGTAAAAATGAAACCAAATAATGGACCTCCCCCGTTGAAAAATAATGTATTTCCAACAACTCAACTCCAGTTTTGTCCCTCTTTGAGCCTGCACGAACAGCAGCTCGCGCGCTCGGTTTTCTGTCCCCCTCAATGTCGCCACTCTGGACGCTAGATGCCTCTGAGTGCTTCGGGTGGAGTCTCACTGTGACTGTCAGAGCCATCTAGTGTCAGCGTTGCGACATTGAGGGGGTCAGAAACTGAGCGCTCGAGCTGCTGTTCATTGGGGGTCCATTTGGTTTCATTTTTACACTCTCAAGAGTTAAAATATTCATCATCTGAATTAGCACCACCTTAATTAAGAAGTTTACACTGTTTTGTTTCCCAGATACAGCCTGGAATTGTGGACAAAACCAAAAGAATTCTATAGTTTTAGGTCTAGAATTCTTTAGTTTTAGGTCTTTAGGGTGAAAATGTAATCTAATTGTGGTCCGTGGCAAAAAGGTTGAAAACCCCTGATCTAAAATAAAGGTGGCCTGGCTGAGCCCACTGCATTTCTTCCCATTTATCCTGGACCTGTCCCTATTTGTTGTCCCCATTCTCAATAGAAGTCTATGTACAAGCGCCGCCATTGGACTGGCCCCATGAAGTGAACGGAGTTGGCGCAACTCTGTCTATACTATAAGGCTAGTCTGCTGTGTGTGTGTGAGAGAGAGACAGAAGAGAAGAGAAGGCGTTAGTGTAAGCGTTTAGCAGCCAGTCAGTCAGTCAGTTCAGGGAGGAGACCAGACCCTCTGCTCTGCGTTTCTTTTTCATTTCAACAACTCCTTCCTTTTTGTATTATCAGCCTCCCTCCCTCCACACACACACCCATACATAAAGACTGTGATTTTATATTAGAAAACTAGAAAAATGACGACGACCACCACCTTCCAAGGAATGGAGCCAGGCGTTAAGAGCAGCTCAAGGTAAAGAAGAAAATATATCATCTCTTCTTCTCAAATAAAAACAGAAGAAACCTTTTTCCTTTTCAGAAGAAACAAAAGAAAGAGGTTAGGGTGGATGGAGTCTAGTTGAGAAGCAGCTGGTTCTTCCTAAACTGAATGTGGTTTTATTATAGTTCCATTGTGTGTGTGTTTTTTTCCCCTTCTTGCTAATGCACACAGTACCAGACCAGGGTGGTAGAGTAGAGGTTGGCTGCTTGGGTGGGAACTAAGGGATTACAATGTTGGATTATGGTTTAAACTGCAGCATTAAAGTGGTATAATTAATCTTATTGTTGGTGGGAGTAGACTAGTCCACTCAGACTGTACTGTGTGTGTGTCAGTGTGTTTGTTGGACCAACACAAGCCCTGAAGCTACATAGCTATAGGGGCTTCTCCTTTTTCCTCCTCCTCCTCTCAGTTCAGTTCAGCCAGGCTTTCTGTCTGGCCTGTATTTGTTTGTGGGCTAAATAAATAGAGACACTGACTTTGTAATCAGAGGGGGAAAAACTTAAAAAATGTACATGATGAATGATGATGATGATAATGCCACCACGAGGAGGTCATCTATCAATTTATGAGTTACTTTCTCTCCCTCTCTTTTTCTCTGTTTTTGTTTAAATCATGGTGATTTGATTTCAGAAAGCATGATCAAATCAGAATGTGCCAGCAATGAAAGCTGATCTAGGGAGGAGGAACTAGACAGCAGACAGAGAGAGAGAGAGAGAGGGAGGGAGAGACTAACTTTTATTCTATTCTAGTTATGTCTAACTATAATAGAGGCAGATTGAAAGAGGGTTGCTCTTTCAAGAAGAATAGGAGGAGGTAGGAGAGTGTAGATCAGGGGTTTTCAACCTTTTTGATGCCAGGGCCCACCATTTATTCAGAATTTGAGCCACGGACCACCACTTGAGGACATTTTAGCCCCACAGACCCCAAAACTAAAGATTTCTTTTGCTTTTGTCCATCTTCTAGTTGTGTAGACTTGGGCTAATTCAGATGATGAATATTTTTAACTCTTGAGAGTGATTTTTACGTTCTCAAGAGTTACATCTGGTTAAACAACTTAGCTGGGGACCACCTGGAACCCTCTCAAGGACCACTGGTGGTCCCCGGACCACCTGTTGAAAACCCCTGGTGTAGATCTATGCTTAAAGGGAAATCCACCCATTTTTTCCCCAACATTTTGCCATGTCTTTAATATACCTTTTAAGAGAGGTTGTGTGGACATGATTTAAAAGTTCGACCCCATTCTGTGTTTCCTAGAAATGGAGGTCTGAAAAAAACAACAAAAAAAAAAAAAACTTTAACCTGGTGAAACACAACTTGATGACACCATGAAGAACTTGTTTCACCATGTTAATGATTTTTCTTTTAGGGACCTATTTTTTTTTTCACTGAGAGTGTACAAATGAAACCAAATGGACCCACTTAGCAGGTCCATTTGGTTGACATTTGTATCCTCTCGGGAAAATTTTTGAAAATCCCCTTTTAAATGATCTTATCGCTGCATTTTTCTAGTACTGCATTAAGAAGACGAGAGAGGAACATTTAGCAAGTTTATAAGCCTTTTTTTCACATGACATCCAGTCCAGCCCCAGTCAGGCCAGCCAAGCATTCTCTCTCTGTTTGATTCATTAATGCAGGAGGAACAATATCCCAGACTAGACCCAGACTGGATCAGTCTGTAGATCTCATTATCTGTCTCTGAGTCCGGCCTTCACTCTAGTCTGTTCTTAAGTTTAAGTATATGTATCTACCTATTATCTGCCATATTTTCTTTCTTTCTTGCTTAAACGTGCAGTATAGTAAAGTGATTAAAAAAAAAAAACTATGTTCCCCCCTGGTAGCATGATGTATGTGCACATGCACACGCTCTACAGTGAGGGGGAAGTACAACACATAGACCAAGGACCCCCCCCCCCCCCCCCCCCCCCCCCCCCCCCCCGATTGGACGAAAGGTTTTTGTCCCAAAGCCCCCAAACTGAAACTATAGGGTTTATTGACCCCATGTCACTGGGGACAGGGAGGAACTCCTTATATGGTCACCACACTCTATAGTATATGGAGGATTAGCCAAAAAAAGAAGAAAAAGTTAACAATATTTGAATTAAGTGAAATCACTTACTATACCTTTTAATGTTAGTTGCTCTGGATTAAGAGCTGTAGTTCCTATTAAATTGTAAAAGTGGATCACCAGACATAAAGGTTTAGAACAGAGGTTTTCAACCATTTTCACACCAGGGCCCACTATTTATTCTGCATTTTTAGCCACAGAGGAGTGTGTGACTTAGTGCGCTATAACACAACACAAGACAGGCCTATATTAGTCCTGAAGGTGGTCATTGCGTTCTGCCTCTGCGTTTTCCTTGGCTTTCTAGCTATCTCTCCTATCTCTCTCTCCCAAGTCCATTTTGCTGTGGTCACAGACCCCTGAGTCTGTGACCACTATGGGAACCACTGATTTACAAGTTGAATATTTACTGTAGCTGATTGTGACTTAAACAAAACAGTCTTCGACTGCGAAAGGAAATGTTTAAAGCACCCAGTTGGAAAGTAAACTTAAATGCAAAATGTACGATATATTTGGGGGGGGGGGGGGTGACCATGACCATGACCTGAGGGCAAGTAGAACCTGACCTGGACTTGCCCGATTGGCAAGTACCTCGGAGACCTTAGTGTCAACCCCAGACCTGGAACCCTGGTTTTAGAAGAATAGTCTTACATAGTTTGTTCAAATAATTTGTTCACGTAGTCATTGCCGTTGGACCGTTGGAGGTTTATTTTATAAACGTCTTAACTGAGGTATGACTTGACCCATAAAAAATGCCTCCTTTTTGAAGTTGTTGTGAATGAACTGAAGGAGAGAGGGAGCGAGGGAAGGGAGTAGGGGAGGGAGTGAACGGAAGGGCTAGGGGAGGAGAGTACCTTTTAGTAGGGGCCCAGTATGAGGGAGTCAGACTCATTCCTCAGGAACGCAGGCAGGCAGGCAGGCAGGCAGGCAGGCCTTGGCTTCCCTTTCCTGGAAGTGGTGATGATTGTGATGATGCATTCAGGGAAGGGTTCGCTAAGAGTATGGGTTTTCAACCTTTTTGATACCAGGGCCCACTATTTATTCAGGATTTGAGCCACAGACCACCATTTTTAGGACATTTTAGCCCCACAGGCCCCCCAAATCTAAAGATTTCTTTTGCTTTTGTCCACAATATGGATTTGGGAAACTAAACAGCCAAACATACCCATCGAAATGACCGTTAATCATCTAGTCGTGTAGACTTGTAGGCTAATTTATGTAATGAATATTCATACATCTGGTTAACCAACTTAGCTGGGGACCACCTGGGACCATCTCAAGGAACACTGGTGGTCCCTGGACCACTGGTTGAAAACTAGTGGTGTGTGTGTGTGTGGGTGTGTGGGGGGGGGGGGGGGGGGGGGGGCTGAGAACGTTAGTTGCGGAAGTGACTGTATTTACAGTCCCCAGAGAAACAACCCTGTTCAGTCCTCACTAGTGTTACTGTATTTACAGTCCCCAGAGAAACAACCCTGTTCAGTCCTCACTAGTGTTACTGTATTTACAGTCCCCAGAGAAACAACCCTGTTCAGTCCTCACTAGTGTTACTGTATTTACAGTCCCCCAAGAAACAACCCTGTTCAGTCCTCACTAGTGTTACTGTATTTACAGTCCCCAGAGAAAACAATCCTGTTCAGTCCTCACTAGTGACTTGACTTGTTCAGTGTTATTTTCAGGAAAAAAAAAAAAAAAAACGATTCTAACGAACAAAGCAGTTATAAAAGTGTGCAAAGTGCACACAATTTCATCTTTTAAACATTTACAACAGCTTTGCGAGCACAAAGGGAGAAATAAAATGTTTCCGTGGGGTATTCATTTTCGGGAGCACCGCATCGTGACTAATGGCAACTTCCAGCGGAAGTTAACTAACTGGTAGTCCCGACTTCCGTCAGTGGCTTTGGGGCACTGTGAATCCAGGCTCTCATCTCACATACAGTAACTTCTAGATCCGACGTCTATGCATGTGTTGCTGACTTGCCGTTTGAATCTGTCCCTCAAGAGAACATCACTGAGTGAAATACGATAATCAGATAAGGGGAGGGGGGGGGTGGTGGGTGTGTGTGTGTGTGTGTGTGTGTGTGTGTGTGTGTGTGTGTGTGTGTGTGTGTGTGTGTGTGTGTGTGTGGGTGTGGGTGTGGGTGTGGGGGTGGGTGGGTGGGTGGGTGGGTGGGGGGTCCTTGTCTGTGTAACCACCACCACCAACCGGAACGGTTGTGTCATCATGGTGAATAAGACCATCTGAGAGCGATCTCATTTGGACAGCCATTGCTGATGGGAAGCATGTGATGATGCATTCCACCTCCTTATTCCCTTATTCACATGGTTTGACCCGTTGAGGACTGGAGAAAGATCAGATTCTTATTCACATGGTTTGACCCGTTGAGGACTGGAGAAAGATCAGATTCTTATTCACATGGTTTGACCCGTTGAGGACTGGAGAAAGATCAGATTCTTAACTCCTTAACACAGTGGTTTTCAACAGGTGGTCCGGGGACCACCAGTGGTCCTTGAGAAGGTTCCAGGTGCTCCCCAGGCTAAATGATGGAAAGTTGGTTAACCAGATGGAACTCTTGAGAATGTAAAAATGAAACCATCATTTTCACACCCTCAAGAGTTAAAATATTCATTATCGGAATCAGCACCACTTAATTAAGACGTTTACACTGTTTTGTTGGCGAAATCCAGCCTGGAATTGTGGACAAAACCAGAAGAATTCTTTAATTTTAGGTCTTTGGTGTGAAAATGTAATCGAATGGTGGTCCGTAGCTCAAATGCTGAATAAATGGTGGTCCCTGGAGTCAAAAAGGTTGAAACCGCCTACCTTAACAGATTTAGCACGACTATTGGAGTGATGATATTATTCTGTTATCTGCTTACCACTCCAAAAGTGGTTTTAACTCGCTGCACACCGCCTCATGAAGTTTCAGTCCCCAAACTGAACCTAGGGTTTCATGACCTATGCAGTGGTTCACTGGGAAACAGGGAAAAAGTCCTTATATGGTCACCACACTCTGTAGTAGGGAGGATTAGCCAAGAAGAAGAAATTATAAATAAATAATATTTGAATTTAGTGAAATCACTATACCTTCAATCACTATACAGGGGTTGACACTGAGGTCTCCGAGGCACTTGCCCATTGGGCAAGTGCAAGTCAAGTTCTACTTGCCCTCAGGTCATGGTCACTTGCCCCCCAAAATATATTGTAAATTTTGCATTTAAGTTTACTTCCTACTTGGGTTCTTTAAACCAGGGGTTTTCAACAGGTGGTCCGGGGACCACCAGTGGTCCCTGAGAGGGTTCCAGGTGGTCCCCAGTTAAGTTGGTTAACCAGATGTAACTCTTGAGAACGTAAAAATGAAACCAAATGGACCCTTGCGGGTCCATTTGGTTTCATTTTCACACTCTCAAGAGTTAAAATTCATCATCTTAATTAGCCCCTTAGTGGTCACAGACCCAGTGGTCCCTGACCCCAGCAAAATGATAGTTTGGGACCAAATGAACCTGGGAGAGAGATAGGTAGAGATAGCTAGAAAGAGTGCAATGACTGCCTTCAAGACAAATTTATCTTGTGTTGTGTTATAGTGCACTAAGTTGCACACTTGCCCGATCGGGCAACCAGGTAGCAGTCTTCACTTGCCCCACCATTTTCTTCACTTGCCCTGGACAAGCGGGCAAGTGTTAGTGTCAAGCCCTGCTATACCTTTTTAAAAGGGTCCCTGTCTAATAAGACAAACATCGCTTAAAACATACTTTCCCTATATAACTAAAATAAACATTAAAACACCAATGGCATCTTATTGGCAATGGCATCTTTCATAAATAGAGAATATTTCACTCAACAGGAACTGCTCCTGTCGCAGGATGATGATGTCACATGAGCTAGAACGCACATGTGACATCATCATCCTGCGATGGGAGCGCCTCCTATTGAGCGAAAGATTCTCTATTTATGAAAGAAATAAAGTATTGAAGGTGTTTTTATCTGCATGTTTTAGTTATATAAGAAGGCAAGTATAGTGTTTTAGGGCATATTTGTCTTATTAGCCAGGGATCCTTTTAAGGATTTGTGCAACATTTTCAAGATTTTTCAAAAAATAGCAGCTCTACAAGCTCATAGCGCAGCACTGAGTGCTGCGCTATGAGCATGTAGATCTGCTATTTTTCCCAGTAAAAAATCTCTTGAGATCCACATTTCCAGTAGCTAAAAGCACAACATATCGCTTGCTTAAAACACCAGCTGAGCTAGCTGCAGATCTTTGCCTTTTTTCTCGTCTGTGGGGCTGTTTGCTGTTTGTTGTTTGTTTAATGCTGACCTGCCTGACCACTGATGGCTACAGACACTAATCCCAACTTTCAGCAGGAAGAAATTTGCCTATAGGGAAAAAAAGAAAGAAAATCTTACTAGGCCATCAGAAAGCCAAGCCTGCCTGCCTGCCTGGTTTATCGCCGTGTGCCATCTTTGTGGTGGAGTCAGGCTGCATGGCATGTGTTTGTGCGTGCGTGCGTGCGTGTGTGTGTGTGTGTGTGTGTGCGTATGTGCACGTGTGTCCCTATCTGCCTTTTCCACTTCCCAAACAGTCAGTCATTACTGCTGCTTTTTTTTTTGTTTTTTACCCCCCCACTCCCTCCCTCCTTTCCCTTTATAGAAAATATTTGCAGTTTCATTCTAGGGTGGGGTCTGCCCAGCTAAAACCCACCTCTGTCTGTCGCTCTGTCTCTCTCTCTGTCTCTCTGTCTCTCTGTCTGTCTTTCTCTCTGTCTCTGTCTGTCTGTCTCTCTCTCTCTCTCTCTCGGTCTCCCTTTCTCTCTATCTCGGTCTCTCTCTCTCTCTTTCAACACACACACGCGCGCACACAACAATCCTCGTGTGGAAATCATGATCTCATCATTCTCTCTGTCTCTCTCTCTCTCTGTCTCTGTCTCTCTCTCTCTCCCTGTCTCTGTCTCTGTCTCTGTCTCTCTCTCTCTCTCTCTCTCTCTCCCCCCCCCCCCCCTCCCCCGTAGAGGTGAAGTCTGGTTCAGGCATTAAACGTTAACCCAGTAAGACGTAGGAGGAGGATGGGTGTACAGTACACACACACACCACACACACACCACCACACACACACACACACACACCACACACACACACACACACACACACCACACACACACACACACACACACACACACACACACAGTCATCCCATTCCAGCTCCTCCACCACTGCTGCTGGTACTCATATTAGTTTGTGTAGTTGTCAGGGGCGGATGACAACTACACATTTCCCAATTGGGGGGGGGGGGGGGGGGGGGGGGCAGGAGAAATGGTATGGGCGCGGCCGCACCATACCATTTTCGGTTACAGGACTTTGATGAAATGCTGTTGGTTTAGTGGTGACACAGCTGTAGTTAGTATAGCAGTAGTATTGTTTCACATCTTTTTAAATATATACGCTCTTTAATTTGAAATATCTTGGGTTGTTTTGCATGCCATCGTGTTTGGTGGGGCAGACTGGGTATTTAGGGGGGCATTGCCCCCCCATGCCCATGCCTAGATCCACCCCTGGTAGTTGTCTCATGTAGTTTATGTAGTTGCGTAGTTGCGTAGGGGCTCATATAGTTCGTGTAGTTGCTAGAGTTCTCAAACTCTGCCCGAAACCGACCAGGCCCGACCCAACATTTTAGGGTCAGGGTCGGGCCTAAAATGTATGCAGATCAGTAGGGCCGGGTCGGGCCTAGGGCTCCCTGAAAAAAGTAATATATATTGAATTATTTTATTATGATAAAAAATAATAGTTCTGTGTTCTGTTCTGTCTGTCTGTGTATTTACCTCTTATGAAGATGGTGCTGATTGGCATTTTCACTTTTACTCAGTGTAGAGTGCTCAAATTCTACCCAAACCCGACCTGGCCCAGGGACCAGGCTTTGGGGGCCGATCAGTTAGGGCCCACTTTGGGCCGGGCCTCATTTTTCAGGCCCGTTGAGAACTGTAGTAGTTGCATAGCGGTGACATTGTTTTGTTAGTATTCCATCTGCCTAGTCTGGCCTTGGCACAGCTGCTGTGTGTGTGTCAGCTGGTGGCTGGGCGTGTACTGTGTGTATGCGTGTGTGCGGGTGTTTATGCGTGTGTGCAGGGGCGGATTGGCCATCTGGAGTACAGGGAGTTTTCCCGGTGGCCTGCGCCACCTAGTGGCCTGCTGGACAAGATCCAAAATGCACTAGTGGCACTTCCAAAATGCACTAGAATGTGCTAGATGCTCGCCTGGAACATACAGATCAAAATGACCATTAATCTTCTACATTCTCTAGTTGTGTAGACTAAGTTGGGCTGATTCACATGATGAATATTTTAACTCTTGAGGGTGTAAAAATGAAACCAAATGGACCCGCAAGGGTCCATTTGGTTTCATTTTTACGCTCTCAAAGAGTTACATCTGGTTAACCAGCTGCCCCCCCCAGGGTGGCCTGGCAAAGGCAAAATTGTCCCGGTGGGAAAATATGTGCCAATCCGCCCCTGCGTGTGTGTGTGTGTGTGTGCGTTCTTGTGCTAACATGTCGAGGAGGAGGACCAAATGTCCCCTCGCTCCCTCCCCTCCCAGGGAGTCGAGAAGGGAAACGCTTGTCCTGCGGTCGATCGGACAGATTTCTGTTTTGCTTCATGTGAGTCGAGGCGTGCAATTAACTAAAGGGGAATTCCCCCTGAGAATTCCTTCTTTTTTTCCCCACTGAGAGTGTACAAATGTGAACCAAATGGACCCTAGATTAGAAAATCAACCCTACAAATGTCCATTTAATGATGGACCCTATAGCGGGGCCATTTGGTTCCATTAAACACAACTTGATGATGTGAAGTTGTGTAAACTTCACCTTGTTAAAGGGACATTTCACTATTTTTGCAAAAAAAATATGTTAAAGGTAATGGAGGTAACTTTAGTGTGTACAAACACTGTTTGGAAACAGATTTGTTTACAAACAGAATCTAACTCCACCTCACCTCCTATTGGCTCATTATGAATCTGCTGGAGACTGCTGTGCTGTGATTGGCTAAAATGCTGTCTCACCCCCCCCCCCCCTCACAAATCATGTTTTGTTTTCATGATTTGTTGACAACACCACAGTTCTGGACCGTCTACAAGTGTCTGTCTACAGGGAAACCTCTGCAGCATTAAAGTAGAAGCAAGTAACACAGAGTGGGGAAAAAGAGCCAAATATCTAAGTATCTTTAACATTATGTCCCTTAATTTTTTTTTTCCAGACCTCCATTTCTAGGAAACACAGAATGTAGGAAATGTCTGTATTCTCTAAGGTATATTAATGACATAGTAAAATGTTGGAATTCCCATTTTAAGCGAGAGGCTGGGGTTAGCATCAGGGGCGGCTGTAACATTTCCCAATTGGGGGGGCAGGAGAAAATGGTATGGGTGCGGCTTCATCGCCCGTGTCGCTTCGCGCCACGGGCGATGAAGCCGCACCCATACCATTTTCAGTTACAGGACTTTTATTAGGCGAGTAAAGCATCAATAATAACATCAGTTGTTGTTGAAGTTGCAACAGACACGCAGCATGCATAAAGCTAAAGGTCTGACTCAGAGTTTTCTGTTTTCAATGATGAAATGCTGTTGGTTTAGTGGTGACACAGCTGTAGTTAGTTAGTAGCAGTAGTAGTATCTTGGGTTGTTTTGCATGCCATCATGTTTGATGGGGCAGTCTGGGAATTTAGGGGGGCGTTGCCCCCCCATGGCTAGATCCGCCCGCATTGCACACACAGAGGCTTGAGTTGTTGTTGTTTTACTGTTGTTTTTAATTGCTGATGGTCAGATCTACAAGCTCCAGGGCTTGACACTAACACTTGCCCGCTTGCCCGGAGCAAGTAAAAAAAAAAGTGGTCGGGCAAGTGAAGACTGCTAACTGGTTGCCCGATCGGGCAGGTGTACGACGTAGTCAAGTCAAGTTTATTTATAAGTGCGCGATAACACAACAACAACACAATATATATTTATTTATATCTATATATTAGATAAATTTGTCTTGAAGGCAGTCATTGCACTCTGCCTCTGTGTCTTTCCCTGCTTTCTAGCTATCTCTACCTATCTCTCTCCCAGGTCCATTTGGTTCCAAACTATCATTTTGCTGGTGGTCACAGACCCCTGAGTCTGTGACAACTATGGAAACCAGTGATTTACAAGTTGAATATTTACTGTAGCTGATTGTGACTTAAACAAAACAGTCTTGGCTTGTGAAAGGAAATGTTTAAAGCACCAAGTAGAAAGTAAACTTAAATGCAAAATTGCAATATTTTGGGGGGCAAGTACAAGTCAGGTTCTACTAGCCCTCAGGTCATGGTCACTTGCCCGATGGGCAAGTGCCTCGGAGACCTTAGTGTCAACCCCTGAGCTCACATGCAGAGCGTCACAGTCTGTCTTATCATTGGCACAACAGTGTGTAGATCAGCTTGCCCACGTTTTTTTGATAGTGGGGGAGGATTGGCAGGTTTTCCTGTATATGCTACTGATGTTTGAAAACAGTATTTGGGGTTTGAGTTGACAGTTGTGATGTTGAGTTTAGTCTCTTGGACCCAAACCTAGAAAAAACCTGTTTTTCCCCCACATTTAATGAGAGAAAGGAAACTGAAAACTAATTATTCATAAAAAAATATAATATATAAATATATTTAATAAATATAATTTAACTCTGATGATTGTTGTTAAAAAAACCAAACCCAAACGGGTCCAACTTACCCCTATCGCCTATGTTCTATATCTTAGGTTACTTACATGTGATCCCCTACCCCTGCACCTTGTGTGATCTACTGGTAGATCACAATCTACCTTTTGGGCAGCCCTGGTGTAGATCCACTATCTGGATCCAGTCGAAATAGAGACGTAGAGAGAGAGAGAGAGAGGGGGAGAGAGAGAGAGAGGGGTGGAGTGTAGACTTGCTCTGAGTGCAAACACATCAGTTTGTGTGTCCTACAATCTACGCCCTCCCTTAACACAGAGAGAGAGAGAGAGGCTTTCCCTGCCCTGGATCATGTCCTCTGTACAGTAAATGTTCGCGTGTGCGTGTGTGTGTTCGCGCGCGCGTGTGTGTGTTCGTGTGTGCATGTGCGTGTGATATGGTAGAGGCCCTTCCACACTTTCTTCTAGAACACTCTAATTATTAGGTGACCTATATCGACTCCACGCTCGCTGTGTGTGGTACAGTACAGTACAGTACAGTACTCTAGCGATGCTATGCTGAGGCCGGGGGGGGGGGGGTTGGGGGGGGTGATGGCGGGTGGATTCATTCCACACACGCCACCACACCACACTCACAATCGCTCGTGTCATATCAGATGAAATGTGATGTTGTGTTGGATTCTTGAAATCGCCTGCATTTGTCGTTTTAAAGCAGGGCTGGGCAATCATCATGAGACGCATAAAATATTGTGGAGGACCAAGACTAAAGGCTGAACTAAAGTCTGTGTAATGTTAATTGAATTTCAAGATAAAAGTAAGACCAACCATTTTGACACCAGGGCCCTCTATTTGTTCAGGCTGGATTTGGGGAAACAAAACAGTCAAACATAGAGATCAAAACGAACATTAATCTTCTACATTCTCTAGTTGTGTAGACTTGGTCTGATTTAGATGATGAATATTTTAACTCTTGACAGTGTAAAATGAAACCAAATGGACCCTTGTTCCATTTAACTGGAACTCTCTCAAGCACCACTGGTGGTCCCCGGACCACTGGTTTAAAACCACGGTACCCTTTCACGGGCCGGTTACAGTCAGCCAAAGGGCCGCATTTAGTTTTGTGGTCTGTGGGGTGACAATATCGTCAAATGGTCGTCCTCCGGGGCTCAAATGCTGAATAAATAGTGGGCCCTGGATATCAAAAAGGTTGAAAACCACTGCTCTAATAGAATAGAGTACAATCCATGCACAGGCAGGTCAGATAAGTCCATATATTGACTGTAGTCATAACACATAACAGTGCATTAGGAGGAATTATTGGGACTAAGCCTGGCATTATTATTATTCTGTTTTCTGTGATGTGATGGATGAGTGCCAACCATGTGCTTACTGTCTGGACTGGTTTAAAAAAGGGCGCGCCTGGCCTGATGTGTGTGTGCGTGTGTGCGTGTGTGTGTGCGTGTGACTGTAGGTGAGTCATTGGAATGGAGACAGCTGCGTTGTCCAGATTGGTACTATCTAACAGTCTGACTGTTAACCAGGGCTTAGCAAACAGAGGGGTGTGCGTGCATGCGTGTGTGTGTTCAAGGTTTTTTTATTTGTCACTCCAGTGTATGTCAGGACATATACAGGGATGAAATAGCGTTTCCATTTTCCACAGTGCAATAAGACAATAGTCAAGACAATAGACAGTGCAATAAGACAAGGTCGAGACAATATATAGATGAGACAAACAATAGTGCAGCAGACCAGTAAAGTGCAAACTGTACACCTAACTTGAGGTGAAGGTGCTAAGCTAACCAGGTGTGATAAAGTGGCAGTAGTGTGAAGCTAACAGACAGCTAGACAGGACATATATACAACTACTAGAAACTACTACTAAACATGCAAAACAACCCCAAATTTCAAAAGATATTTCAAATTAAAGTGCTTACAATCAAAAATATTTGAAATACTCATACTGCCACTAACTAACTACAGCTGTGTCACCACTAAACCAACAGCATTTCATCATTGAAAACAGAAAACTCTCTGAGTCAGACCTTTAGCTTTATGCATGCTGCGTGTCTGTTGCAACTTCAACAACAACTGATGTTGTTATTGATGCTTTACTTGACTAATAAAAGTCCTGTAACTGAAAATGGTATGAGGGCGGCTTCCAGGCCGCGTGTGGTTGTCGGTGTGTGTGTGTGTGTGTGTGTGTGTGGGGGGGGGGGGGGGGTGAGGGCTAGCAGCAACATGCGTGCCTAATGTATTTTATTTGATTATTGATTATTGTATCTTTGTGCAGCTGCTGCTGATCTGCAGCCCAGACTGACCAGTGACAGGCTAATCCCCCCCCCCCACCCCCCTCCAGGGCCTTCCATTCTCAGACCATTGGTTCATTTCTAGACCCCCGGCAGTTTGGGGTTGCATTTTGTTTTTAAGGCCACACAGACTGACTTTGATGTGATCCCTTTTGTCATACAAGTATAGGTGAACGAGCAGATACAATTCTTGAGAACAGAAATGCAGAATTACAGACAGTACAAGTCAGGTAGCCTGGCCCTGGCTCTGCCCTGAATCAGCATTTTAAAAAATACTACCCTTTCCCTTGTGATTTAAAGGTAGGGGAAGTGATTTCACTTTTGTCAGATATCACCCACAAAAAAAAAAAAAAAAAAAATCTGTTAAAATGCTCTATTATAAGGTGTGCAGACCATATATGGAGTTTCCCCCTCCCCCACGTTAGCAGAGGAGCTAATAAAATCACTTACCCTACCTTTAAAGGTAGGGGAAGTGATTTGAAATTCATGGTGTAGTACCAGCCTGGTGCACTAGGGGCCCCAAAAGTAGCTACACTATGTGAACCTGCTGCTCTCTCCTGATTGGAGGAGAATTGGTGGTGACCTGGGGAACTTTTATTAGCTCCTCTGCTAACGTGGGGGAGGGGGAAACTCCATATGTGGTTTCCACACCTTATAATAGAGCATTTTAACAGAAAAAAAAATATTTTTGGGTGATATCTGACAAAAGTGAAATCACTTCCCCTACCTTTAAGGACAGGCTTCCCTGCCTTTCGGGTTGTTTGTTGCCGGTTGAAAACCCGAGCACAGCACGTCGAAGCATCTGTGTTGAGGTTTTATAAACATCATCATAATGCGACATGTTTTACTGCCTTTGTTCACATGCTAGTAACGCTCAGCGGCTGTTTGTTTTGTTAGCAACCGGGCTAACACATTAGCCACATTAATGACAACAACGTCGTCTGGGCTGGTATGAACCAATCACCGTGAAGCAGTGGCGTTTCTAAGCATTTTGGAGCCCTAGGCAAGATTTTCCCTGGAGCCTCCCCTTACCAAATGGAGGAAAATCCGAGGGGAAAATCCGAACTATTTTTAACTAAATAACATTTTTTTTTAATGTTCGATTCTAGTCATAGACTATAAGTATAAAGTATTTATCCATATGAGGCTTATTAGCCTGGTATCCTTTTTAAAGCATGTCTGGTGGTCGCCGCAGTGCCCCCCCCCTCCCCTCATGGTCACCCTCTCCCCTCATGGCGCCCTAGACAACTGCCTAGTCTGCCTAATGTCAAAAACGCCCCTGCCATGAAGACTGCCACTTTGATATCCGATCGATTGAAGCACCGCTAATCAATTGTTTTCTTATTCTTTTTTTGTGTGTGTGTGTGCGTGTGTCCCTGTCCGTGTGTCCGTCCAGGGTCCTGCGGCCGCCCGGCGGCGCCTCCAACATCTCGTTCGGTACAGACGAAGACTCCACTCCTCAGCGCAAGAACAAGATGGGCTCCAACATCTTCGCCGGGCCTGAAGACCCCCATGCTCACAGGAGAAACAACCCACCCAGTACGTTATATATACACACAGACACAACACACACACACACACAACACACACACACACAACACACAACACACAACATACACACACACATACACACACACACACACACACACACACTGGATTAGACCTTTGGAGCATAACAGCGAAGTATTTGCACCTTTGATGCACCATATTACCCCTGATAATGCCTTGGTCCCATGACTTGATGTCTGACAGAAACGTAATCCACTGCTGCAAACTGTACTGGTTGCATGAACACCACCATACACTGGGAATGAACTCCAGCTCAGCTTCAATCTGGCAGGACGAAGCAAGTGTCTGTCTGCAGGGAAACGGCTGTAGCTTCAAAGTAAAGGCAACGCAGAGGGGGGAAAGGGCAAAAAATATTGCTATGTTCACTCAAATCTAGCGTTTAAGAATTCATGTTCAGAATGTTCATAAGTTGAAAGCTCAGTCTGCAACTCTCTTGGTTGGAACTGGTTGGTTGGCTGTTGTGTTATTTATGACGGAATGAACACACGTTTATATCCAAAGACACTTTACTTACATGTTTGGCTAATAAGTGCTTAGGACACGGCGTGCTGGCTGTGTTGCTGCTCTTTCTAATCTGTTGAACAAATCACAGATCAGGACGTGACTCACGTGAGAGAAAGAGAGAGACAGAGAGACAGAGATGTGTTTTAGATGTTTTTACTGCCCCTGAGAACAAAATGGAGGCTAAAATGAAAGGAAGCTTCAGTTTACAACTCCGTCTAATGGATGGTTGTGTTTCAGCTGACATTCAGACAGCTGTTTGGCAGAGGATTTGAAGTTATAACAATGGAGCTAATCATGGCTTTTAACCCTTTGACACGTTATGGTATTATGCTATACTTTAGTTATTGAAAAATATCAGACCTACAAGCTCATAGCGCGCCACCGAGTGGCGCGCTATGAGCTTGTAAGTCTGATATTTTCTTTTTTGAAAAATCGTGAAAATGTGGTGCAGATCTTTGAATATGTTAGTTCGGAAGCAAACATTTTTAACTCAAATCGTTGCTTCTGGGGGATCCCTACAACGTGTTTTCAGAAGGGGGGTCCATAGCCAAACATGGATAATTCTAGTGGTCCTTGGCATGAAATACGCTGAGCATCACTGATACAGGATCATAGATTATTTCAGAAAAACTAGAATCTAGCATCAGGAATGAACTACAATCTGGTGTCAAAAACTAGAATCCCATGCCAGAAACTAGACTCTAGTGTAGAATTCATGGTCTTATAAAACAGTTAAAAGCTGGGGCAGCACCTGTGTCTTTTGAGATTTGTAAAGACTTTCATAAGCTGCAGATCTACCAGCTCACTGACTGCTTGTCACTTTGTGTGCCACGCTGCAGCAATATATTTGTAAAGCCAACATCTTGAACTGAAATCTTTTCATTCTGGGAGAGCTCTCTCAGACAACAAACATTTTGAAAAAACAGTCCATAGATCAGTGGTTTTCAACCAGTGGTCTATGGACCACCACTGGTCCTTGAGAGTATTCCAGGTGGTCCCCACACAGCTAAATGATCTATAGTTCAATGCACCCTTATGGGATCTCTTTGGAGTGAAAAAATGAAACGAAATTGATCTGTACAGGTCCATACGAAGAAGAACTAAAACCAAATGAACCTGGATAGTCCTCCCCTGGTCCTCTGTTGTGTGTGTGTGTGTGTGTGTGTGTGTGTGTGTGTGTGTGTGTTGTGTGTGTGTGTGTGTGTGTGTTGTGTGTGTGTGTGTGTGTGTGTGTGTGTGTGTGTGTGTGTGTGTGTGTGTGTGTGTGTGTGTGTGTGTGTGTGTGTGTGTGTGTGTGTGTGTGTGTGTGTGTGTGTGTGTGTGTGTGTGTACGATTGTAACCACATGGTTGCCGGTTCGATCCTGGGTTCCCGCAGAGTTAGTGTCGATGTGTCCTTGAGCAAGACACTGAACTCCTAATTGCTCCTGATGTGCTAGTAGTAGGTACCTTGCATGGTTTCCACTGCCATCAGTGGATGAATGTGTGTGTGTGAATGTGGTGAATGTGATGCACAAGCTATGTGAAGCGCCTTGGATAAAAGGCGCTATATAAATGCACCTGTGTGTGTGTGTGTACAGTGTTGTGTTGTAATGTTGACGTGGGGCAGGTTCTACATGTTTTTGTTCTGTGGCCACACTGTCAGAGCAGCGAAGACCAACCCAACACCAACACCACCACATCACTGTCAGGGCTTGACACTAGCACTTGCCCGCTTGCCCGGGGCAAGAAAAAAAAAATGGTAGGGCAAGTGAAGACTGTACCTGGTTGCCTGATCGGGCAAGTGTGCGACTAGTTGTGTAGATTGGGACTAATTAGGACTAATTCACATGATGAATATTTTAACTCTTGAGAGTGTAAAAATGAAACCAAATGGACCCGCAAGGGTCCATTTGGTTTCATTTTTACGTTCTCAAGAGTTACATCTGGTTAAACAACTTAGCTGGGGACCACCTGGAACCCTCACAAGGACCACTGGTGGTCCACGGACCACCTGTTGAGAACCCCTGTTCTAAACTATCATTTTGCTGGGTTCACTGATTTACAAGTTGAATATTTACTGTAGCTGATTCTGACTTAAACAAAACATTTTGGGGGGCAAGTGACCATGACCTGAGGGCAAGTAGAACCTGACTTGCACTTGCCCGATGGGCAAGTGCCTTGCTCATCGGGCAAGTGTCAACCTCTGACTGTGTTTGTGTAGACTGAGTAACCCTGTCCTCACCGACAGCCATGTTGTTATAGGAGACACCGTTACAACACCTTGCACAAGGCACGGGCGTAGACACGTGGGGAAAAGGGGGACAATTGTAGGGGGGACCCAAAGTCAAGTCAAAGCCACTGAAAGCTTGCATTAATAAGGTTTTATTTGTATTGATTATATTATGGAAAATATTTGATCTCAAAGTGCACCAGATTGAAGCATTTTAAAGGGGGAATTCCACCCATTTTCAACATTCTAATATGTCATTAGTATAACCTAGAGGTGCTGGGTGGACATGATGAAAACGTTTCCCCCCCATTCTGTGTTTCCTAGAAATGGAGGTCTGAAGAAAACCACTAACATGGTGAAACACATGTTGATGACATCATCAAGATGTATTTTTCACCATGTTAATGGATTTCTTTATGACGCTTCTTTTTTCTGAGAGCGTACAAATGGAACCAAATGAACCCTAACGTGAACCCGTTAGGGTTCATTTGGTTGCATTTGTACGCTCTCAGAAAAAAATGTTGAAAATGGGTGAAATTCCCCTTTAACACCGCTGGGAAAGGGGGGCCCATGTGGAAAAGCTTTGCAGGGGCCCCAGAATTGCTAGCTACGCCCCTGACTGTCAGCCATGTTGTTACAGGAAACACAGTTACAACACCTTGCACAAGATTTAGGAAAGTAGCAGTGCATTTAATATTGTGCTTTTTCTCCTTCCAAAGTACTTTATAGCAGTGGTTTTCAACTTTTTTTTGACACCAGGGCCCACTGTTTATTCAGCATTTGAGGATATTTTAGCCCCACAGACCCCAGAACTAAAGATTTATTTGGCTTTTGTCCACAATATGAATTTAGGAAACAAAACAGTCAAACATACAGATCAAAATTACTTGTAATTAATCTTCTACATTCTCTAGTTGTGTAGACTTGGGATAATTCACCTGATGATTTTTTTTAAACTCTTGAGAGTGTAAAACATGAAACCAGATGAACCTGTAAGGGTCCATTTGGTTTCATGTTTATGCTCTCAAGAGTTAAAATATTCCGACTGTTTGGTTTTCTCTGAAATCCAGGCTGGCATTGTGGGCAAAAGCAAAAATAAATCTTTAGTTTTAGGGGCCTGTGGGGCTAAAGTGTCATCAAGAGGTGGTCCTCCGTGGCTCAAATTCTGAATAAATAGTAGGGGTGGGACAATTCAAAAAAAAAACCGAACCGTTCAATACGGGCTCCAAGGTTCAATACACACTAATGAACCGCAATATTTCGGTTCAGACAGACACATTTCCTTAATTATAGTATGGATAATATCCTTATTAATAAAGCAGATATGTCTTGTGAACTAAACTAATTTAACTTCGTTGTGTGTCTACAATGCTGCATGTCTGCATGCTACCGCAGCCTGATACTTAACTGAAACGTGCATTCATGTTATTAGTCTAGGTATTTTATATTTCCCTTGAAAATAGCTTAATCATGAGGCACAAATGGCAATATACATTTTTTCTTCTGTAAGTAATGAAAGGGAAGAAGTTTGTTTAATGTTTTGAAATCTTGATTTATTTTTTTATACGTTCAATTTGGGTTTAAAAAAGCAAAACGTTCCGAAACCGAAACCGTGGCCCACACCGAGGTACGAACCGAACCGCGGGATAAGTGAACCGTCCCACCCCTAATAAATAGTGGGCCCTAGTATGAAAAAGGTTGAAAACCCTTGGCGTAAATCAGAGGTGCCCACACTTTTTTGACTTGAGAGCTACTTTGAAAATGAGCGGCTCAACAAGATCTACACATCAATAATGTGATCTTTCCATTACTGAAAATCCATTTCAAGGCCCCTAGAAAGTTTGAGCTTTGAAATAGTTGGTGATGGTGTTACTTACTGTTATAGTGTTTAAGAATAATGCACTTAATGAAAAATAGAGGGGGAGAATTGGAAGGTTTTCCTGTATATACTATTACTGACGTTTGAAAACAGTATTTGAGGTTTGAGTTGACAGTTTGTGATGTTGAGTTTAGTCTCTTGCACGCAAATCTAAGAAGTTTCACGTTTTTGTCCACAATTGGGAAAGAGAACTGGCAAAACATTGGTCAAAATAACAATTATTCTCCATTTTCTAATTGTGTGGACTCTTGAAAATGACGTAATTCAGATGTTTAAATATAATTTAACTCTTGAGAGATGTAAAATGAAACCAAATGGACCCATAAGGGTCCATTTGGTTTCATTTTACCGCTCTCAAGAGTTACAGATCTATGAGAGCCTAGGCGGACTGTCATGTGATCTACCTGCACAACCTGTGTGATCTACTGGTAGATCACCATCTACCTTTTGGGCAGCGCTGGTGTAAATGATAAAATCAGTGCTAGATATCTGTGTGTGTTCTGATGGTGATCACTGCTATAGCATGAGATAGTCACATGGGATACAAGATAAACAAGTTGAATCCAGGTCAATGAGGCAGACGGATCCCAATATAGAACTTAAAGGGAAATTTCACCGTTCTCGCAAAGAATATACACATGTTAAAGGGGAAATCCACCCGTTTTCAACATTTTAAAAATGTCTACGGTATACTGTATTAATGACATAATATACCTGGCTTAGACATTTTTAGGTTCCTTGTTGTGTGGATATGATAAAAAAAGGTTCCCCCAATTCTGTATTTCCTAAAAATGGAGGTCTGAAAAAAATCAGGAGTTACGTTAGAAGTTACTGAAAAAAGTAATCCCTTACTGTAAGGGCGTTAGTTGTTAGGGCGGTATTCACAACACTGGTCTTAACTAGAGTAACTGTGTACACTGTCAAAGAGTTACATTGGTTTTAAACCTACTTTCGTTTAGCCTGGGGATAGCCTGGTCTAGCCCTCAATGATTTTGGCCTTGGGGGGGGCGGGGTGTCGTGGGATCCACACGGCGGAAGTGCTGCGCTCTGATTTGATCACACTAACGTGTCGTCATCTCCGGCCCCTCCCACGCCCGTCCACTGCTGTTCTACGTCACATCATTTAGAGCGACGCCCACCCCGGAAGGTTGACACGCCCTCAAGGCCACTTTCCAACGCGCGTTAGTCCAGGCTTCCCGTTTTCGCGCAAGGCGGACGAAAATGAAAGCCTGGGTGTCGAGGCTAGCCTGGGGACCACCTGGAACCCTCTCAGGGACCACTGGTGGCCACAGACTAGAGCAGGGGTTTTTCAACAGGTGGTCACCTGTTGAAAACCCCCTGCTCTAGTCTTAACCAGAGAATATCACAGTGCCATTTTTTTTTTTTTTTAATTCTTTAGGCAGAACAGACAGACGACACGACCAGGTGGTCCCTGGAGTAGGGATAGTACTGGGATTATGGGTAATCTGACCCTCCTGGAAAGAGCATCCCTCTGCGGAAAGAAAGAGAGAAAGAAAGAAAGAAATGGGTCAGCTATAGCTGGAAACCAGGGGCGGATGTAACATGTCCCATTTGGGGGTGGGCAAGAGAACATGTTGGAGGGGCAAGAGAAAATGGTATGGGGAGCCGCACCCATACCATTTTCGTTTACAGGACTTTTAGTCAAGTAAAGCATCAATAATAACATCAGTTGTTGTTGAAGTTGCAACAGACACGCAGCATGCATAAAGCTAAAGGTCTGACTCAGAGAGTTTTCTGTTTTCAATGATGAAATGCTGTTGGTTTAGTGGTGACACAGCTGTAGTTAGTTAGTAGCAGTAGTAGTGTTTCACATCATTTTAAATATAAGCACTTTAATTTGAAATATCTTGGGTTGTTTTGCATGGCATCATGTTTGGGGGGGGGGGGGGGCAGACTGGGCATTTAGGGGGGCATTGCCCCCCTCCCATGCCTATGCCTAGATCCGCCCTGCTGGAAACGTGTAACGTGGTTGATGGCAGTCTGAGCGTCAGTCAGTCACAGAGAGGAGAGATTACTGCTGCTGATGTGTGGGGGAAAAAAGCAAATTTTTGCCATGTCTGTCGTGTGTGTGCTTGTGTGTGTGTGTGTGTGTGTGTGTATACTCTTGAGAGTGTATAAATGAAACCAAATGGACCCGCAATTAAGGGTCCATTTGGTTTCATTTTTACGTTCTCAAGAGTTACATCTCGTTAACCAACTTAGCTGGGGACCAGGCTGGAACCTTCTCAGGGACCGTGTGTGTGTGTGTGTGTGTGTGTGTGTGTGTGTGTGTGTGTGTGTGTGTGTGTGTGTGTGTGTGTGTGTGTGTGTGTGTGTGTGTGTGTGTGTGTGTGTGTGTGTGTGTTGTGTTGTGTGTGTGTGTGTGTGTGTGTGTGTGTGTGTGTGTGTGTGTGTGTGTGTGTGTGTGTGTGTGTGTGTGTGTGTGCGCGTTTATTTAGGCAACCTTTGGGGACATTTTTCAGAATACACACCAGTTGATTGGGGACCACTAAACAATTGGGGACGTAATTTACCGTCCCCAAAGGGAAATCCTTAAATTTCAGTATAATCATATTCCCCATGCTCAAAAAGGGCTGTAGCCTTAAAATTACAATTGCCCCCAAAAGTGACATATTTGAGGATTTTGTGTATAATCTGTGTATAACCCGCCCCCAAAATCCCTCAGGTGTGTATACTCTACATTGCCCCCTATTGGAAGTGTGAAAAGTTGCAGCTACAAAGCTCTACAGGAAGTCCCGCCTAGGTCCATGTTAGACCCAGAAATGTTGTTTTCTGTAAACTTGTATGATTCAGATATCATCTATAGGCTTGGCAAATGAGATTAAGCTTGGTTGCTAAAAGTTGCACTTTGAGCAATTTGCACAATTAGCTATTATATATATAAAATATAGGTAAGATAAAAGTGAAAGTTCAAGAATAATCACAGACTTCACAGATTAGGCTTATTTTAATGTTAATGTACTCTATAGTGCATATAAAATAAAACAAAACATGTCTAGCCTATCATTATACCTTTATTAAAATAATAAGCTATTATATAAATTATAGGTAGAATGTAAGAGAAAATCTAAAAATAATCAGACTTCCCAGATTCCCAGAAAAATGTCTAGCCTCATCATTATGCCTTAGCATTATAATTAATGACCATGCCATACTCATCTCACGCCTCAAAACCACCCTTGGAATCATTGACACGACACACAACTGTATCTTCCCTCCAAAACCATCACAGCCATCACCCATTCCACCCTCACCTCCTGCCTCAATGACATAAAGACCTGGATGCAAACTAACTTTCTACAACTCGACTGCAATAAGTCTGAAATTATCATCATCGGTTCCGAGTCTCTCACCCGCTCATGCCATAACTTCTCCCTCACCATCGATGGATCCACTGTCACCCCCTCAACCCAAATCCGCAATCTCGGGGTCATCTTGGACCCCACACTTTTCTGTAAAGCGACTTTGGGTACCCTGAAAAGCGCTATATAAATTGTATGTATGTATGTATCTATTATTATCATTACCCCTAATAGTACATCGAGAACTGTGATGACAAAACTGACACATTTAAAAAGTCACAAAGTGGCCGAAGGTGGGTAAATTTCTGTGGAAACAGTGGTCATGATAGCCCCTCCTTTAGGAGCTCCCACCCAAATGTAGTTATGTCTCTTGTCTCTGTAAATGGGCTGCCTCTGATCTCAACATGATCTGAAGATGATCATACATTACTGTATGTGCAGCATCATGTTGGCATCAGCTTGAGGAAGCTTTTTAAGCTGAGTGTTGTTTTCCTCTGGTAGCGAGCAGTACTCATACTCTTGCCCTTCTTCATCCTATACTGTTATCTGCACTGAAAGTTCTCCGGGGAAGTCCCATACCTTGTTGAATCTAATGCCACTCACAGTGACCTAAAACATACAGGTGCAGAGTATTACACCTTGCCCTTTCCACAGAGACGGAATACAGAATCCCATCCTGATAGAGCATGGATCCTCATGAGACCCTGGCATTTCTCACCCAATGCCCTTACAGTGGCATTCATGGATGGTGCCATCCCATTTCCCTATCTGCACTGCAGAATGAATGTTGGCTTTCCAAACCTAGTACACTAACAGGACAAATACATCTGTGTCATCTCTTAAAATGAAGGCATCAATATTCAGCTTTTAAACCAAAATACGTGATTTAGAAGACATGATTGATCGCAACGTATACGTAACACACATTGCCACCCAAAAAACACTGGAAATATTCTGTCCATTTTCATACAGGGTTGATCATTTATCGAGAAGTATTTGTTGAGAATGAGATACTTTTTTTCTCTCTTTCAAATTACTTCCACATTCCTTTTGTAGTCTACGTGCTGATGTCATTATTCAACACAATCCCACAACCCCAGTCATATACTGGGAAACAAATGTTTCAAGAGGGGAACACTTATTGCAATGATCAAAGATCTACAAAAACACGTAACTAGACTGACGGTCAAAATGGATGAAAAATATCAAGGAGAGAGAAAAAGCGTACAAGCCAACCAGCACTGCAGTTGCAATACATGGAACAAGGCAGCTATGGACTTAACATTACATTGTAAAATGACGATGTCTAATGGCTTGAGACAACCTAAGCCTTTCCAGATGCAGCCCTACACAATGTACTAATCAACTGTCATTTTCTTATAAGCCATTAGGTTCTCAGATTGGCACAGTTATAGAGCAGAACAGAGACACTGCAGGTCCAATTGATGAGTAAGTGTGCCTCAGAAGTCTGTGATCATCCAGTGTCATTGACCTTGATCCCCACCCACCACCAGCCATTGTATTAACATGTTTTTGAGAGAGGACACTAAGTCCATTCAACAAAGGCAACTTAAGAGTATATAGATCATAGATTTAAATAAAATGTACATGTACATTTTATTTACAGTTCATGGCACCATTATGGGTGTAAGGGCCACACGATCAACATCCCCAATAATTGTTCCAAACCATGTGACTTAAATTCCATGCTCAATTATAGGTTCTCTGTTGCCAAGTTGCTCAGAGTGTGTGTATTCTGGAGAGTAGTGAGGTAAAGGCAAAATTGTAGACCTGTCCACTCTAAGTCCAATCGGGGACATTTTAGTGGGGGAGGGGTAGAGTTTAATGAGTCCTGCAACGGATTTTAAAATACTTGGTGTGTAGTCAAATAGAGTAGGGAGCTATACTTCTCTAAGATCTTGCTCAAAACCATCTGATAGTGAGGCCATCAAGCCCTAGCTATCTCTCTCTCTATCTCTATTTCTTGCTACTAGTAAGACACCTTAAGGGCGAGACGCTTCTTGCCCTTATGGGTCTTACTAGTAGTATAGGTCACTCCCATATATAGGGTTATTTGCATGCTATATGTCTCCTTATATGGCCATAGTGATGGACACCATGGGGTCACTCCTATATATGGGTCCCAGGCATAGATACTAGAAATTGAAATTGATACTAGGGCAATGTAAGATTACCAAAAAAAACACAAATTAATGCTCCTGCATGGGTTTTGTCCAGACTGCTTCATTAAACCAAAAGATTTAGGCAGTTTGCCTGTAGAGTGCAGGGTCGTTAATTAGGCTGTGTTGCTTAATTAACGACCCAACCATTGCAGTATGGGGGAAGGGCAGCAGTTGAACTGAGCTGACAGAACAACAGCAGTGAATTGTTCTGACAGGTGAAAGACAAAATCTGAGTATCTATTATTGCATCATACTGATTTTGCCTCACACAAACATCTATTCTAATCACATAATATAAGTGTATTTAAACTGGCTAAAATAAACATTGATAGAAACTGTTTTGGATATGTGATATAATAGTGATTCTTGTAGCTTGGAGTCACCTCTTAAGAATTCAAGAGGGTGCCCACTGATATGCCTCGGGCATTTTTATTTATTAACCCCTTAATGTCCAAAATATTAAAAAAAAAAAAATCCATACAAAATAGAGTTGTATGGTATTTAATGCAAATTACTTGGTCTAAATGCATCAAATTTATCTTTATATAGTGTTTGTGAA
This sequence comes from Benthosema pterotum, assembly GCA_039105355.1. Lineage (NCBI taxonomy): Eukaryota > Metazoa > Chordata > Actinopteri > Myctophiformes > Myctophidae > Benthosema > Benthosema pterotum. The sequence goes on from CM076974.1 coordinate 51,420,192, forward strand.
TGTGGATATGCACAAAGTATATGGTTAATAATTATTGAATTGTTAATTAATGCACATTAACCCCTTTATGTACCGATCTCCCCCAAATCCAATAAAGACTCGGTTCAGCCCAAAAACAGCGCGCCGGCTCCCCGACTAAAGTATATGGGAATGCTAAAGAACATATTAAACTAGTGATTAGTGCTAAAATATGAGAAAACAAAGGATTGCTTTCCAGAAAGGCATACTTTTCAATATGTGAAGACACACATTGTCTAAAACATAACATCTGCCCATGATAAACATCTCTCACTCTTCATTGGCAAGTATTAGAACCTCATGCAGGTTCAGCATAATAGCTTTTTCACATGCACAGGATACCACCAAATATGACTTACTTCAATAGTCTATGCTGGGCTAATATTGTTCTGCTAAAGACATGGAGAATTTGGAAAAGTTACACAACCAGACTGCTCTAACAGGGAGACAGCATGTGTTAGGATGTTGCTATTTGCCTTATAATTTACTAATAGACATAGATACTAGAAATTGAGATTGATACTAGGGCAATGTAAGATTACCAAAAAACACACATTAATGCACCTGCATGGGTTTTGTCCAGACTGCTTCAACAAACCAAAAGATTTAGGCAGTTTGCCTGTAGGGTGCAGGGTCGTTAATTAGGCTGTGTGGCTTAATTAACGACCCAACCATTGCAGTATGGGGGAAGGGCAGCAGTTGAACTAAGCTGACAGAACAACAGCAGTGAATTGTTCTGACAGGTGAAAGACAAAATCTGAGTATCCTATTATTGCATCATACTGATTTTTGCCTCACACAAACATCTATTCTAATCACATAATATAAGTGTATTTAAAATGGCTAAAATAAACATTGATAGAAAATGTTTTGGATATGTGATATAGTAGTGATTCTTGTAGCTTGGAGCCACCTCAAAGATCAGAGCAAAACAATCTGCAAATGTCATCTTATTCTCCTATATTCGCCAATTTCCAAGCTCTTCATGCTGCAAGTGTGTGAGCGGATTGCAACATATACCATCATAGCCTTTTCAAAAGCAGTAGCAGGAATGCAGATACGCAGCAGCACTTTGCTGACATACATGTTTTTTAATCCAGCTTTGTAACTACAGTTTAAAAGGTCAAATTGGGCTTTCAACCCATACATGATGATTTCCTTGTCCCACCACCCAATGTGGTGATGTCCAGAGCTTTTGGATCAAGGTAGTCTGCTGCTTTCTATAACAATGAGTGCAGTGTCTGGTGAATGGGGGATTGGGGTACTGATTTATTACCCTTCCGACTTACAAGGCAGATCTTCTGAGGCATCCTTACTCATCAACGGTGGATATACCGTAGGGACTGGGCCGAGTTTGTTGTCAAAGAAGGTAGAAAGAAAACTGTATATCCCCAAACCATGTGCCTTCAATTCCATGCCCATTTAGGTTCTTTGTCACCAAGTTAATCAGAGCATGTGCTTGTCTTCCTGGGAGAGAGGTAAGGACTAAAGTGTAGACCTGTCCACTTAAGACAGATTGGGGACACTTTGATGAGGGGTTGTTAAGTGGTCCCCAATCAACTGGTGTGTATTCTGAATTGGTGTGTAACTACAGTTTTTAGTTTCAGTTGGGCTTTCAACCCCGACATACATGATGATTTCCTCAAACCCCCCACCCACTCCCCACCACTTGTAGATCGAGGTGGTGTCTGCTGCTTTCTACAGTAGCAATGAGTACAGTGTCTGGTGGGTTGGGATTGGGGTAGATGACTCTGGATGTTCACTGACTTATTACCCTTCTGACTTACAGTATAAGGATGCCTCAGAACTTCTGAGACATCCTTAAGGCCAGTGCATACTCCTTCCGATCGCCAAACTTTTGTTCTTTGAGTAAAATGGTAAAGTTTGGCGGTCGGAAGGAGTATGCACTGGCCTTTACTCATCAATGGCGGATGTACTGTAGGGACTGAGCCGAGTTTGTAGTCAAAGAAGGCAGGAAGCTCTACTACAATTAGCCAATAAAAAGATATGCGAGGGTGCATCATCCCATTTGACCACTACCGATGAGCTGGTGTAGAGACAACTGGAGGCAGCTGGATTCAGCTCAGACTGACTGTTCATGGTGAAATTGGGTGTTAAGACCAAATGACAAACTTTCTCACTCAATTGTATATCCCCAAACCATGTGCCTTCAATTCCAGGCCATTTAGGTTCTTTGTCACCAAGTTAATCAGAGCGTGTGCTTGTCTTCCTGGGAGAGGGGAAGGACTAGTGTAGACCTGTCCACTTAAGACAGATTGGGGACACTTTGGTGGGGGTTGTTAACCTCTCCCAGGGGGAAAATCCGCCTAAAACGTATGCTCAAATGGGAACAGTTGTGGGCAAAAAACTACAATGATTATGGCTACACTTGGATCACCAAATAGAAGCCAACTTCTGAAAATGTATGAATGCGGTGTAAAGCATAACATTTTTCTCTCCAAATTGTCCCTCTGTGATCACTTACTCAGGAGAATATAGCTGAAAATTATCTCTGTCTATGGAGATTTTGTATTCTGAGTAGTGAATGTGCCTGAAGACCTCATTGAACACATAGAATTGAGAAAATGCCATCACGGTGTCAGCAGTTGATAGGAAAACATTTATGAAAATGTACCAAACTATGTAAATTCTACAGATATTTTAGTGGTATTATTGCTGTAATATTAGTCATGTTAACGTATAGGGAGAAAAATTATAGAAATAAGTAACAATTAGGTGTACTAATCATGTAATAGGAGTAATGTATGGATTATAAGTACCCACTGTAACAATAATCAATGAAATGCTTGTTTTATTTGGTCCCTATTGATTTATTGACATTTATTGGTGGAAGTTCAGAGGTCAAAGTACTTGCTGCCTTACGGCGGGGGCCATGGGGCCCAAGAGGTTAAGAGGTCCCCAATCAACTGGTGTGTATTCCGAAAAATGCCCCCAAAAGTGTTGCTGTGTAACTACAGTTTTTAGTTTCAGTTGGGCTTTCAACCCCGACATACATGATGTTTTCCTCAAACCCCCTCCTCCCCCCACCGCTTGTAGATTGAGGTGGTCTGCTGCTTTTTACAGTAGCAATGAGTACTGAGTGACTCTTACCACTTCTAACTTACAGTATAAGGATGCCTCAGAACTTCTGAGACATCCTTACTCATCAATGGCGGATGTACTGTAGGGACTGAGCCGAGTTTGTAGTCAAAGAAGGCAGGAAGCTCTACTACAATTAGCCAATAAAAAGATATGCGAGGGTGCATCATCCCATTTGACCACTACCGATGAGCTGGTGTAGAGACAACTGGAGGCAGTTGGATTCAGCTCAGACTGACTGTTCATGGTGAAATTGGGTGTTAAGACCAAATGACAAACTTTCTCACTCAATTGTATATCCCCAAACCATGTGCCTTCAATTCCAGGCCATTTAGGTTCTTTGTCACCAAGTTAATCAGAGCGTGTGCTTGTCTTCCTGGGAGAGGGGAAGGACTAGTGTAGACCTGTCCACTTAAGACAGATTGGGGACACTTTGGTGGGGGTTGTTAACCTCTCCCAGGGGGAAAATCCGCCTAAAACGTATGCTCAAATGGGAACAGTTGTGGGCAAAAAACTACAATGATTATGGCTACACTTGGATCACCAAATAGAAGCCAACTTCTGAAAATGTATGAATGCGGTGTAAAGCATAACATTTTTCTCTCCAAATTGTCCCTCTGTGATCACTTACTCAGGAGAATATAGCTGAAAATTATCTCCGTCTATGGAGATTTTGTATTCTGAGTAGTGAATGTGCCTGAAGACCTCATTGAACACATAGAATTGAGAAAATGTATTATTGCTGTAATATTAGTCATGTTAACGTATAGGGAGGAAAATTATAGAAATAAGTAACAATTAGGTGTACTAATCATGTAATAGGAGTAATGTATGGATTATAAATACCCACTGTAACAATAATCAATGAATATCTTATTTTATTTGGTCCCTATTGATTTATTGACATTTATTGGCGGAAGTTCAGAGGTCAAAGTACTTGCTGCCTTACGGCAGGGGCCATGGGGCCCAAGAGGTTAAGAGGTCCCCAATCAACTGGTGTGTATTCCGAAAAATGGCCCCAAAAGTGTTGCTGTGTAACTACAGTTTTTAGTTTCAGTTGGGCTTTCAACCCTGACATACATGATGTTTTCCTCAAACCCCCTCCTCCCCCACCGCTTGTAGATCGAGGTGGTCTGCTGCTTTCTACAGTAGCAATGAGTGCAGTGTCTGGTGGGTGGGGATTGGGGTAGATGAATCTTACCACTTCTAACTTACAGTATAAGGATGCCTCAGAACTTCTGAGACATCCTTACTCATCAATGGCGGATGTACTGTAGGGACTGAGCCGAGTTTGTAGTCAAAGAAGGCAGGAAGCTCTACTACAATTAGCAATAAAAAGATATGCGAGGGTGCATCATCCCATTTGACCACTACCGATGAGCTGGTGTAGAGACAACTGGAGGCAGTTGGATTCAGCTCAGACTGACTGTTCATGGTGAAATTGGGTGTTAAGACCAAATGACAAACTTTCTCACTCAATTGTATATCCCCAAACCATGTGCCTTCAATTCCAGGCCATTTAGGTTCTTTGTCACCAAGTTAATCAGAGTGTGTGCTTGTCTTCCTGGGAGAGGGGAAGGACTAGTGTAGACCTGTCCACTTAAGACAGATTGGGGACACTTTGGTGGGGGTTGTTAACCTCTCCCAGGGGGAAAATCCGCCTAAAACGTATGCTCAAATGGGAACAGTTGTGGGCAAAAAACTACAATGATTATGGCTACACTTGGATCACCAAATAGAAGCCAACTTCTGAAAATGTATGAATGCGGTGTAAAGCATACATTTTTCTCTCCAAATTGTCCCTCTGTGATCACTTACTCAGGAGAATATAGCTGAAAATTATCTCCGTCTATGGAGATTTTGTATTCTGAGTAGTGAATGTGCCTGAAGACCTCATTGAACACATAGAATTGAGAAAATGTATTATTGCTGTAATATTAGTCATGTTAACGTATAGGGAGGAAAATTATAGAAATAAGTAACAATTAGGTGTACTAATCATGTAATAGGAGTAATGAATGGATTATAAATACCCACTGTAACAATAATCAATGAATATCTTATTTTATTTGGTCCCTATTGATTTATTGACATTTATTGGCGGAAGTTCAGAGGTCAAAGTACTTGCTGCCTTACGGCAGGGGCCATGGGGCCCAAGAGGTTAAGAGGTCCCCAATCAACTGGTGTGTATTCCGAAAAATGTCCCCAAAAGTGTTGCTGTGTAACTACAGTTTTTTGTTTCAGTTGGGCTTTCAACCCTGACATACATGATGTTTTCCTCAAACCCTCCTCCCCCACCGCTTGTAGATCGAGGTGGTCTGCTGCTTTCTACAGTAGCAATGAGTGCAGAGTGACTCTTACCACTTCTAACTTACAGTATAAGGATGCCTCAGAACTTCTGAGACATCCTTACTCATCAATGGCGGATGTACTGTAGGGACTGAGCCGAGTTAGTAGTCAAAGAAGGCAGAAAGCTCTACTACAATTAGCCATAAAAAAGATACGAGAGAGTGCATCATGTTAGCCCCCAGGCCCCACTGTTTACTTCTTGTAGAGTTTGTGAAGGAAATTACATTGCAAAGGTCAGATTTTGTGTCGCCAAAGGCAAAGGTCAAAGTGTTATCACATGCATAGGACAACTATTTATTTGTGTAGTGACAAACATTGTGACATGGAAAGTGACAAGACAGAGAAGGCATACAGATATCACTGAAAAGTGCAAAACATATACCAAGAATAGCAAATCATACACAATGAAACACTAGTTCAATTAGATGCAATTTAACATTATGCTTTCTGGTGGTTCTGGATAAAGGGACGGTATGAGTGGGTAAAAAATTACGTTTTTATTGTAGCATATAGGAGTGTTTTCAGGCCAAAGATCCACAAGCAGGGTTGGAAAGCACCAAGAGAGCCTTATCTGAGGATTTGAATCCGCACAAGGGCTTGTAGCAGACCATCAAATCCCTACAGGCCTGTAGAAGCCTCTCAATATGGGGCTTTAAAATCTTATAATCAATTCTTTAGCTCATAGGTAGTCAGTAGGCTATAGAGTAGCCAGGATATGTCCCCAGAACTGGACCCCAAAGGTGGCTTAATGTAAGCTCTGTGTATAGACTAAGGCCCCAAAGGTGACTTCCTGTAGTGTGAAATAAGCCCCGCCCCATTCCCCAAAAGTGGCTTAAATATGATTTGTCCCCAATCTCAGGGTAAAAAATCATACTTTTGAAAGAAAGGTTAAATCAAAAGTATCAAGTCATATTGGTAAAGTGGGTATCCTCTGGCGTCAACAGTGGTCGCAGCTTCTCTCTAACCCATTCAGAAAGGGTAGCCCCGGAAAGGGGGGTGTTCTGTCATCCGTCCCCAAAGGTGGCTTAATTAAACATGTGTGTGTGTGTGTGTGTGTGTGTGTGTGTGTGTGTGTGTGTGTGTGTGTGTGTGTGTGGTGTGTGTGTGTGTGTGTGGTGTGTAGTGCGCGCGTTTGTCCGTGGCGTTTCTAAGCAATTTGAGCTTGGCCATCATACCTGAAAATCTCCTGTGACGTCATACCTATTAACTGACTCTACCCAGATTGTGGTAGTAGTATTTCACAAGTTCTCTCCTCCTACCTTGATCTGGGAACTCTCAAACAGAAACTATGGGGACAACAGCAGAACAAAAAAATATGATATATCCAAAATAATTTGTAATTGTAGTATTGTTAGGTTGTTGTTTCCATTAGAGCAGTGGCACAGCTTCAATATGTCATCAGTTCACGTTGATCCTGCCTCTGGCAGCCATGTACAGAGGCATATAGCTCCCATCAGTTTTAGATCGGAGAGCATTGGGTCTGCCCAGTGCTTCAGATGGGAGCAGTAGTAGAAGGAACGCACTGCTGCCCCCTGATGGCAGCCAGGTTAATACCTATGACAGGCACAGTAAAATGGCGCCCCTAAGGGATAAAAAATAATATGACCATTTTTTAAAAGAACACCTTATGTTGTGTTTTTTAAATGTTCAAATTCTAGTTAAAGAGGGACAAGTGTATAGGCTAATGTACAGTATTTACCATAAAGGTTTATTAGCCTGGATAATGGCAAAAACAGCCGTGGTGTTTGTCTCTGGTTTGGGCGCGCAGGAGGATTGCTGCACCGTGCAGCGCAGCCCAGCGCAGCCCAGGGGATTTCAAACCCTCACAATGACACCCAGTCATCAAGGTTAAAGCTGTGTGGAGGAGGAGGAGGCATGAAACATTAATGGTTCATACTACACAGGAATACACACACACACACACACACACACACACACACACACACACACACACACACACACACAGGAAAAAAAGCTTGTGATTGAGCACTGTAATGAAACTAGTCTGTCTTCTTTCCTTTAAGTTTACTTTACAGACAGCAGAGGTTTTCTCTCCCATGTATGAGCAAGCGTATTTTCGTAACAAGTCGGCAGGGGAGGGGGGGGACCTCCCCTCCTCCCTCTGACGTTTTAAAAAACCTTGAGCAGAGCCAGCTACAGCAGGGGTTTTCAACCTTTTTCATCTCAGGGACCACCATTTATTCAGGATTTGAGCCACGGAGGACCACCATTTGAGGATATTTTAGCCCCACAGACAATCCGCAATCTAAAGATTTTATTTTTGCTTTTGTCCACAACTCCAGGCTGGATTTGGGGAAAACAAAACAAGCAAAACATACATTCCAAAATGGCTTAATTCAGAGGATGAATATTTTAGCTCTTGAGAGTGTAAAATGAAAACCAAATGGACCCTTGCGGGTCGTTCTCAAGAGTTACATTGGTTAACCACTTAGCTGGGGACCACCTGGAAACCCTCTCAGGGACACTGGTAGTCCCCGGACCACCTGTTGAAAACCCTGAGCTACAGGCTTTGTCAAACAGAAAGCCTGGACTAGTTTGTTTGTTAGCCACGGTGGCTTAGAAGTGGGAGGACTCGAGGAGTCAACCTTTGGGGTGGGCGTGGCTCCTTATCAAGTGATTAATCATTCATAATTAATGCATTGTGTCCTGATCAGATTCTAGTTCCTCATGCCAGATTCTAGTCCCCCACCGTAGATTCTAGTTCCTCTCATAGATTGTAGTTTCTGAAGTTAGATTCCAGTTTCTGACAATAGATTCTAGTCCATGACACTAAATGAAAATGTTTGCTTCCGAAATAATGTATTCAAAAGATTTGCACCACATTTTCACAATGTTTCAAAAATAGCAGAACTACAAGCTCATATCGCGCCACTCGGTGGCGCGATATGAGCTTGTAGATCTGCAATTTTTAACAGCTAAAACACCAAAACGCGTTCATTACACCCATTAACAGCTATGGGGATGTTAATCATTAACATCCCCATAGCTTATACATTGACTGATTGACAGTCATGAGTTTTAGTTTGGGTGTCGACACAACTGGAGAATAATTGATATTTTCATCAGTGTTTGCCTGTTATCTCTCGCAGTGCTATTTGTTGGCTAACAAACAACATATCGTTAGTGAGTTTATGATGGTCTCAGGGAGGCTAAAATCTGATCGAAATGAGGATGGTCTGTGGCTCAATGGCAATGAAACCAGTTAAATTGTGTGTGTGTGGCATGCACGTGTGTGTGCGTGTTAAAGGGGAATTCCACCCATTTTCAACATTTTTTTTCCTGAGAGCATTTGTACGCTCTCAGAAAAAAAAGAAGCGTCTAAAGAAATCCATCCGTTAGTGGTTTTCTTCAGACCTCCGTTTCTTGGGAACACAGAATGGAAAAACGTTTTCATCATGTCCACCCAGCACCTCTAGGGTAAACTATGTTGAAAATGGGTGGAGTTCCCCTTTAATGAACAAAGTGATCAATGTCGGGGGAGGAAAGCCTGAAGTCTGATTTATTGTACGTATCGTATAGCGCTGGAAGGCTTTGCTGCAGCGTTGCTGCTGCTGCTGCTTCTGCCTTGCTGCTGCGACCGGTAGCCCCCGGTGGTGGTGGGAACGCGCTCACAAGGCACCACAAGGCATCACATGTTTCCACATTATCCACTTTGTGGCAAATTAAACCCTTTTTTAGCAGCACAGAGCGTCCAGCGTTCTGGCATTACGTTGCGTGTATGTGTTTGGATTTACCACGGCGACGTGGAGAACTGTCTCCTTCATCTCATTCTACCTGCCCCTGCCGCCTCCTCCTCTAACATGGGGGTTTTCAACCATTTTCATACCAGGTCCATCTGTTTTTTTCTGCATTGTAGCCACGAAGGACCATCATTTGATGTTGAATTTAGTCTCTCGCACCCAAAACTAAGGATTGTCCTGTTTTTACCAGTCTTTTAAGCCAATTTTGCATTGCCCCTGTGGCCGAAAAGGGAATTGCCAATGTTAAGTGAATGGGAAATTTTAATGCACAAATAATTAATTATTAATCAATGATGTGTTAATTTGAAAAAAGGGCTTCGTCACTCTCTTCATAACATTATGGTCAACACCCGTGTGAAATCTCAGAGCGATTGGTGCAGCCAGGACAGACTTATGCCTGTTTCAGACAGACATTCAGACGGACATTTCCTTAATTATAGTATGGATGTGGTTGTATGGAGCCCAGGGGCTCAGGGACAGGGAGGAACTCCACTCTATAGAGGGGAGGATTGGCAAAAATACTAAAATACCCATTCAATCCAATGCATTCAGGAGCCCTTCCTGAGAATCTCCTTCTAGTTGTCATTAGCCTACGGGTAGATCCACTCGGGCTTTTTACTCATCGTGAAAGGACAGGTTAGTCTAGACACCAGAAACAGCATGATGTCATCGCACATCCTGTTTAGGAGATCTGGCACTTCAAAATAAGTTTTTTATTCGCGGGCTATGAGGTAATAAGGAAGTTGAACACACTTGACCCAGACATGGTCACCAGGTGCTGACCTCTCTGGGTCAAGTGCAGGCCAGTCATCCTGTACAGCAGGGGTTTTCAACCTTTTTGACTCCATGGACCACCATTTATTCAGCATTTGAGCCAGGGACCACCATTTGATTTCATTTTCACCCCAAAGACCTAAAACTAACAAATTCTTTTGGTTTTGTCCACAAATCCAGGCTCTATTTTGCCAACAAAACAGTTCATTTTTTTTACATTCTCAAGAGTTACATCTTGCTAACCAACTTTCCATCATTTAGCCTGGGGACCACCTGGAACCCTCTCAGGGACCACTGGTGGTCCCCGGACCACCTGTTGAAAACCCCTGCTGTACATTACTACAACAACACATCATCACAGGATAGGATGCAGCAGTAGGACTGCTCCATCCAAACACACTGCTTTTATATCAGCATTGTCTGAACACTCGCCCTCTGAGTGAACCTACTGTACTGGAGCCTAGCAGGTGTGCTATACTGTATGTTGCCTGTGTGTGCGTGTGCGTGTGCGTGTGTGTGCCAAGCCTGTTCTTCACATAGCTGCAGTTTTTGGCTTGAGCCATTGACAGCTGAGGTTGGTTCTAAAAATGTCTTTTTTTAAAAAGATTTTAAAGTTTGTCATGTCAGTTGGTTCTCAAACCCTTTCACGTCAAGCAGCCCCGAGTTATGCATTAACTCCCATCGGAAAATATTTGTGTTTCATAAACCCCCCAGATATGTACAGTATTTAACTTTAAAAATGTTTTAACTGTGTTAAAAAAAATCTGAGAGCTTGTAGAGGGGCTATGCTTCACTAAAGTTAAATAATGCTTGGAGGATGATTTTCAGACTACTACTAATCTTGACAGAAAAGGAACAACTACAAATAAAGTTAAGAAATCGTTCTAAAGTGTGTCCCTTGGGATATCCCTGGGATATTATTTACATTTTGAAGAGAGTTTTGAGCAATGGAAATTAGCAAAACACCCCAATGAATTCCCTTATGGTACGGGAAATGGCTAGCCTGGCTCAGCCTTGAATCAGCATCTTAAAAAAAAAGCTTATTTTTCCCTGTGATTTGGGTAAACAAAACAGTCAAACATACAGATACAAAATGACCAGAAGCCAGTCCTTGGCTTCTGGTCATTTTGTATCTGTATGCTTGACTGTTTTGTTTACCCAGCCTGGAATTGTGGACAAAAGCAAAAGAAAAATCTTTAGTTTTGGGGGACTGTGGGGCTAAAATGTCCTCAAATGGTGGTCCTCCTTGGCTGAAATTCTGAATAAATAGTGGGCCCTGGTATGAAAAAGGTTGAAAACCACTACCCATTGGTCACTAATTGTTAAGGAACCAGTGCTGGTGTAGTCAGGAACCCACCAGGGCAGACGATTCTCACTGCAGTGTTTCCGTTCGTTCGGAGCAGAATGTGCTGACTTAAACGTTCATACTAAACCATAAGCACAGGCCCTGTGTCGTCCCTTTCTCCTCTTCCTTCGTTAGGGTTGCCACATGTGTCTGACAAAAATCCCCGGCCTTTTGGTCGGAAGCAACGCACCTCTTTAAACACTTGACCAAGAAATATATCACACTTTTACACTGAAATGTTACTGCTCTCATTATTTTATTACTCTTCTACATATCAGATTAATAATTAGGCTACTTAACCATTAATTTCCAACTCTTTCTGGAGCAGTCCAGTTTTCATTTTTCTCATCTCAGTTATCTTTAGATAAACAGATTTAGATTTAGATTTTCCGTCAAAATTGCAGTAATTTTGGCGGTAGGATGGTCTGGAAAAGAGGTAAATATAGCCTAGCGAAATGTGCCAAGTTGCCAACACTGGTACATACAGGCACGCTACAATTTAATAGGACTATCATACTGATCTGAAACTGTGAGTGACGCAAGTCAGGTTAGTTGCGGTCTCTAGTTTTGGCCATGTAAAAATAAAATAAAAAAATACCTTTGACCATGTATAAAAATCCGGGACATTCAAGTGTCCAGGATTTATTTTATTTTTTCCTGGACAGACCATGAAAATCCGGGACGATCAGGAAAATCCGGGACGTGTGGCAACACTATTCTGTGTGTGTGGAGAAGCAGACCATATCCCGGTGCTGTGGCTTTGTTTCCAGTGCTCTCCCAGCCCTCCAAACACGCTAAACACTACTCTGTAATCAGAGCTGGAAACCTCAGAGAGAGAGACGGCCTTGAAGCAGCAGCAGCACTAACAGCTGTCTGCATCCGCCAGGCAGCAGGCTGGGGGAGTGTCTGAGAACGTGTGGCTCGCTCTGAGTGTTTAAATATTTCTGCCACATTTTCACATTTTCCAAAAATATCAGACCTACAAGCTCAAGCTGTCCAGGGTGTTTTAGAGAAGGGAGAAGAGTCTGGGACGTGTGGAGCGTTGTCCAGAGTGTTATAGAGAAGGGATAAGAGTCTGGGACGTGTGGAGCGTTGTCCAGAGTGTTTTAGAGAGTTGAGATGAGTCTGGGACGTGTGGATTGTTTGGGCGTTGTCCAGGGTGTTTTAGAGAAGAAAGAAGAGTCTGGGATGCGTGGAGCGTTGTCCAGGGTGTTTTTAGAGAAGGGAGAAGAGTCTGGGATGTGTGGAGCGTTGTCCAGAGCGTTTTAGAGAAGGGAGAAGAGTCTGGACGTGTGGAGCATTGTCCAGAGTGTTTTAGAGAAGAGTCTGCGACGTGTGGAGCATTGTCCAGAGTGTTTTAGAGAAGGGAGAAGAGTCTGGGACGTGTGGAGCATTGTCCAGAGTGTTTTAAAGAAGGGAGAAGAGTCTGGGACGTGTGGAGCGTTGTCCAGAGTGTTTTAGAGAAGGGAGAAGAGTCTGGGACGTGTGGAGCGTTGTACAGGGTGTTTTAGAGAAGGGAGAAGAGTCTGGGATGTGTGGAGCGTTGTCCAGGGTGTTTTAGAGAAGGGAGAAGAGTCTGGGACGTGTGGAGCGTTGTCCAGGGTGTTTTAGAGAAGGGAGAAGAGTCTGGGACGTGTGGAGCGTTGTCCAGAGTGTTTTAGAGAAGGGAGAAGAGTCTGGGACGTGTGGAGCATTGTCCAGAGTGTTTTAGAGAAGGGAGAAGAGTCTGGGACGTGTGGAGCATTGTCCAGAGTGTTTTAGAGAAGGGAGAAGAGTCTGGGACGTGTGGAGCGTTGTCTAGAGTGTTTTAGAGAAGGGAGAAGAGTCTGGGACGTGTGGAGCGTTGTCTAGAGTGTTCTGGAGAAGGGAGAAGAGTCTGGGACGTGTGGAGCGTTGTCCAGGGTGTTTTAGAGAAGGGAGAAGAGTCTGGGACGTGTGGAGCGTTGTCCAGGGTGTTTTAGAGAAGGGAGAAGAGTCTGGGACGTGTGGAGCATTGTCCAGAGTGTTTTAAAGAAGGGAGAAGAGTCTGGGACGTGTGGAGCATTGTCCAGGGTGTTTTAGAGAAGGGAGAAGAGTCTGGGACGTGTGGAGCATTGTCTAGAGTGTTTTAGAGAGTTGAGATGAGTCTGGGACGTGTGGATTGTTTGGGCGTTGTCCAGGGTGTTTTTAGAGAAGGGAAAAGAGTCTGGGACGTGTGGAGCGTTGTCCAGGTGTTTTAGAGAAGGGAGAAGAGTCTGGGACGTGTGGAGCGTTGTCCAGGGTGTTTTAGAGAAGGGAGAAGAGTCTGGGACGTGTGGAGCGTTGTCCAGGGTGTTTTAGAGAAGGGAGAAGAGTCTGGGACGTGTGGAGCGTTGTCCAGGGTGTTTTAGAGAAGGGAGTAGAGTCTGGGACGTGTGGAGCGTTGTCCAGGGTGTTTTAGAGAAGGGAGAAGAGTCTGGGACGTGTGGAGCGTTGTCCAGAGTGTTTTAGAGAGTTGAGATGAGTCTGGGACGTGTGGAGCGTTGTCCAGGGTGTTTTAAAGAAGGGAGAAGAGTCTGGGACGTGTGGAGCGTTGTCCAGGGTGTTTTAGAGAAGGGAGAAGAGTCTGGGACGTGTGGAGCGTTGTCCAGGGTGTTTTAGAGATGGGAGAAGAGTCTGGGACGTGTGGAGCGTTGTCCAGGGTGTTTTAGAGAAGGGAGAAGAGTCTGGGACGTGTGGAGCGTTGTCCAGGGTGTTTTAGAGAAGGGAGAAGAGTCTGGGACGTGTGGAGCGTTGTCCAGGGTGTTTTAGAGAAGGGAGAAGAGTCTGGGACGTGTGGAGCATTGTCCAGGGTGTTTTAGAGAAGGGAGAAGAGTCTGGGACGTGTGGAGCATTGTCCAGGGTGTTTTAGAGAAGGGAGAAGAGTCTGGGACGTGTGGAGCGTTGTCCAGGGTGTTTTAGAGAAGGGAGAAGAGTCTGGGACGACGCGTTTCTTAACAATTTGTCTTGTGACCAAATTATAAATAACCCTGGATCCATGGAACACAGGTTCTTTAGTTCAGGCAAACACACTTTCCACCCGACAGCGCTGATATAAATATATACAGTATCATAAATAAAGCTCCAACGGCCACTATAGACGTGCTGCAGGGCTTAAGTAGAAAGCTATGTGTTGTTTGCGATCAATGGCATAAAACATATTAGTCCTGGCGATCAATGCGCTTCATTCCTATCTCAGTGTGCCAGTGGAGAATTGATTAGGCTAAGTAATGCGGAACCCGCCCCGCTGAATGAAAAGGGCCCTTGTCGAGTCATAGTGACGGACTCTCCACAATGCTGAATCATCTCACTACATCAGCCAGCCAAAATGGCTACCACCGGCGACCGGCCTACTCAAGCCCTTCAAATAAACAAATACGCTGGCTGCATACCTCTTGTACGAGCAGGCAGCAGCTGAGAGAGTTTGTGGAATTCAGACGTCCTGACTCGATCCTAGTTTCTGATGCTAGATTCTTGTTTCCGACAGTACATTCTAGTTTCCAAGGCGCTAGATTTCTTGTTTCCGATGCTAGATCGAGTTTCTGACGCTATATTGTAGTTCCACACACTAGATTCTGGTTTCCAACACTAGATTCTAGTCCCCGATGCTAGATTACGTTACGTTGTAGTTTCAGACACTTGTTTCTAATTTCTTTTTCTTTTTTTTATCTTCCTGTGTCACATATTTCATGCCAAGCATGAAATATGACCTACAAGACCTACAAGCTCATAGCGCGCCACTCGTGGCGCGCTATGAGCTTGTAGGTCTGCTATTTTTCTGTAGCTAAATTACAGAATGGGTTAACTCCTTGGTAGATTTACCACGACTGTGATTGATTATTCTGTTGTCTGCCTATCACTCCAAAAGTCGTTTTAGTCTTTGTTTTGTTAACAAGCTCATTAACTCACTGTACAAAGTCCGTTTTAAGTGGTGATTTCACTGCAAAACACAGAAAAATGAGCCCTGGAAACGGTGACATGTGAAAATAAGGCTGATTTTGTCAAATGCGTTTTAAAAAAATTGAAACGCAACAATCAACTCATTTTTATTTTTTCCCTTAAAGTAGACACCTTCAGCGGGTCTTTGGATGTCATTCATATTTTGCACAAATTCACAACAGAAGGTTTTCTATGAAATATTTCATTACTATTGAGCCTGGGAGTGAGCCTAGCTTTTCTGTGAATCTGTCAAAGATTTAAAATAGATGGACAACTTAATCCAATGTATTCTAAATGGCTAAATCAGCTTCAGCTAAAGTCTGTCCACTGTTCATTTCTGCAGCCTTTTCATCGCTTCAGAACGGTGTACAGGCCGAAGCGTTTTGAAAGAATCTAGTGCCGGAAACTGGAATCTAGTGTTGGGAATTGGTGTCTAGCGTCAGAAACTAGAATCTAGCGTTGGAAACTAGAATGTAGTGTCGGAAACTAAAATCTAGCGCCAGGAATTAGTCTAGTGTCGGAAACTAGAATCTAGCCTTGGGAATCGGTGTCTAGCGTCAGAAACTAGAATCTAGCGTTGTAAACTAGAATGTAGCGTCGGAAAGTAAAATCTAAGTGCCAGGAATTAGTCTAGTGTCGGAAACTGGAAACTAGAATCTAGAGTCCTAAACTAGAATCTTTCTAGCATCAGAAACTAGAATACTAGTGACAAATTGGGTTAAATAAATATCCTACTTGATCACACAGCCTCAGTGTGAACGCTGACCGCACTGCTGAACCAGACGACCTCAACCAAACGTTGGCCGTTCTCTCTCTCTCTCTCTCTCTGACCCAAAGCAGAGAAAGAAAGAAAGACAGAAAGACAGAAAGAAAGCAAGGCAGACGGTGGAGGCATTAGCCCAGCAGCAGACAGCAGTCAGCAGGCAGAGAGAGGCCTGCCGCTGCCTGCCAACTACAAACCACATAAGGCAACAGCTGTAAGCCAGAAGGTTTTTAAGAGGAGGAGGAGGAGGTTTAAGGGAGGAGGGACATGAGGAAACAGAGACAGTTGAACAGAGTTACAGTACAGCAGTATATAGAGGCCATTTTGATCAGCTTAATAATGGAGTGGAGTGGACGGATCACTCTGCATTGTTTAGACTCACTGTCTGGAGTGGAGTCTCAACAAGAGATCCTTTTATAGTGGAGCTGTGACTGTGCACGCATAGAGTCAGTGTGACGTTGTTTAAAGCAGGGATTTTCAACCTTTTTCATATCAGGGGACCATTATTTATTCTGCATTTGAGCCACGGACCACCATTCGAGGATATTTTAGTTTCACGGACCCCCAAACTTAAGACTTCTTTTGCTTTTGTCCAGCACAATTCCAGGCTGGATTTGGGAAACAAGCAAAACAAGCAAACATGCAGAGTAAAGTGACCATTAATCTTCTAGTTGTGTAGACTTGAGCTAATTCAGATGATGAATATTTTAACTACTGAGAGTGTAAAAATGAAACCAAACGGACCCGCATCTGGTTGCTCTGGATGTAAATGTTCTGGATTAAAGTATATTTTGAGCTTGTAGATCTGCCACTTTTGATGCAGTTCTTGTGACGCTGTACAAAGAGAGAAACAACTTATGATCCATTCCTTAACTCCATGGACACTGAACTAAATACTGGATCCAATCATCAAAAGGCATATAATATTTCTGATTCATGGTAAAATGGCTTCTATTAGCTAAAATTCAGAAGAAAACCCACTTGTGTCGTGGTGTTATCAATTATTATTTATCCCACCAAACAACTCTCGCAAGATTTGTTGTAGGACATACGACAGATAGTGGGCTCTGAGAGAAACCATTACTACTTAGGAGACCATTTGTAGGCTTTGTAGTCCATGTCGCCTATATAGTGGCGTCAATGGGAGTATGCCTAACTTTATAAATAGAGTATCTTTAGTTCTACTTATGGAGAGAAGACTTGTTTAAGCTCTCTCCCGTGTCTCCAAACGGTGGTCAGTAAGGTCCTTCCTGTGGTGATAATGTGAGGCGCAGTGTGTCTGGACATGTTCCATCACAGCTCTGGTTGTTGTTGTTGTTGTTCTGTAGCGTTCTGAGAGGAGTAGGAGGAGGAGAGGAACAGGGAAATGGGATCCTGGCATGGGCCTAAAATGCCCTGACTGCCCCACCTAACATGATGGCATGCAAAACAACCCACATTTCAAGGATAGTTCAAAATAAAGTGCTTATATTTAACGTGATTTCAAACACTACTACTGCTACTAACTAACTACAGCTGTGTCACCACTAAACCAACAGCATTTCATCATTAAAAACAGAAAACTCTCTGAGTCAGACCTTTAGCTTTATGCATGCTGCGTGTCTGTTGCAACTTCAACCACGACTCGTGTTGTTATTGATGCTTTGCTTGCCTCCAAGTCCTGTGCAAGATATAAATCTTGTAAAAAAAAAAATGTAACTGAAAATGGCATGGGGGCGGCTTCAGCTGCCCTCATGCCATTTTGCCTGATCCCCCCCCCCCCCCCCCCCCCAATCAGGAAATGCTACATCCGGGCCTCTTTGTGGTGGTGGTGAGTGATGACTTGAAGCCAGGGATGTAGGTGATGGTGGTGAAGTTTGTTTGTTTTTTAATGTTTTTTAATGTTTCTGACTGAATCCAACCCGGCTTTTCTTTTCTTCCTTGTACAGAACGTGATCTGACTTGTGTCAATACTTTGCTTTTTCTTTTGAGGGTGAATAACACTTGAGATTAAAGTTGTCGCTCGCCCCCAACAACAATTCGTTCAGAAAACTAAAGCTCTGTCTGTGTGAGAGATGATTATTTCTATAATTTGTGGGGGGGGGTGAGATTTGTTTTCTCTTGAACCACTACTAGAGGATGTTGTGGTGAAAACCGTCGGTTTGAAAATGACTCCAGTCTGGAGGCAGGAGAGAGAGAGAGGGATGGAGCGAGGTCAGGGGTGGAAGCATGGGGGGGGGGGGCAATGCCCCCCTATATGCCCAGTCTGCCCCACCAAACACGATGGCATGCAAAACAACCAAAGATATTTCAAATTATTTTTAAATGATTTGATCCAACTGCTACTAACTAACTACAGCTGTGTCACCACTAAACCAACAGCATTTCATCATTGAAAACAGAAAACTCTCTGAGTCAGACCTTTAGCTTTATGCATGCTGCGTGTCTGTTGCAACTTCAACAACAACTGATGATGCATGCTTAATTGCCTTAAAAAAGTCCTTTAACCCAAAATGGTTTGGGAGCGGCTTCATCATCTGGCGATAAAGCCCCTGGCTTTATCGCCAGGGGCAGCTTCATCACACGGGTGATGAAGCCGCACCCATACCATTTTCTCATACCTCCCCAGTTGGGAAAAGTTAAATCCGCCCCTGAGCGAGGAAGGGAAGGAGAGGAGGAGAGGAGGAGATGCCCCTCGGGGCCTCAGATTGATTCTGAAACCGGAGGAGTTCTTGTCTCTCTCATAACGTGACTCCCCAAACCCCCCCCCCCCCCCTCCACACACACACACACACACACACACACACCGAGTCATGCTTTTGTCACTGCCTGTCTGTAAAGAATACAGCGCTGACTCATGCTTGGTCACTTCCCCCCCGTATTCACTTTTCCCCCTTTGTCATGAAAGTATACAACCCTCCTCAGAATGCCATTATCGCAGGGCCATCCACCAGCGACCACATTAAAAGAATCCATTTGGGTTTGGCGGTTGTTGTTGTTGTTGTTGTAGTACAGCTGTGGGGTTTCTGTGACCACACCAAGGGAGGGAAAATAAGTCGCACAAATTTCTCACAAGCTGTCCCAGACCTGGAGCGGTCTTTTAACTATCATGCTAGCTATTTTGCTTAATGTTGAATATGTGGTTACTAGAGCAATTTGGGGTCTTTCATCTCTCTCCTTCACCTCTCGAAAGGTGTCAAAGGTTTTTCTTAGAAAGGTCCTTGTGTACCCCCATCTCTGTGTGGTTAGCCCTAGTTGAATTATATTTTAACTGTTAGAATATAATTCAACTAGGGCTAACCACACACAGATGTATCTAACTCAGGGGTGGGCAATTATTTTTCCCAAGGGGCCAGATGAGATATATAAAATATTGTGGAGGGCCAAGACTAAAGGCTGAACTAAAGTCTGCGTAATATTAATTTAATTTCAAGATAAAAGTAAGCATAAGACCAACCATTTTGACACCTATTTATTCAGAATTTGAACCACAGAGGACCACCATTTGATGACATTTTAGCCCCAAAGACCCCAAAACTAAAGATTTATTTTGCTTTTGTCCACAATTCCAGGCTGGATTTGGGAAACAGTCAAACATACAGATCAAAATGACCATTACGGTAATCTTCTACATTCTCTAGTTGTCTAGACTAATTCACATGATGAATATTTTAACTCTTGAGAGCGTAAAAATGAAACCAAATGGACCCTTGCGGACCCTTGCAAGTTACATCTGGTTAACCAACTTTCCATATTTAACTGGAACTCTCTGAATGACCGCAGGTCCTTTTTAAAACCCTTTCATTTTGCCCCCGGGCTGCATAATGCCCAGGTATGCTCTAACTGTGAGATACACCGCTGTGTGGTTAGCCTTCTGGGCACTATGTTGTTGTTATTAATTTTAAGTGATCAATTAGTTGGTGATTAGCGGTTGGTTCCATCACAGCACAGCCAGGGGGTTCACACAGTGGTTCCAACCACTGGAACATGTTTCAGCCGGTGCTGCTGCACCTGCACCTGCAGGCATTTAGCAACAAGCGCTCCTAATCCAGTAAACAAACACATAGAAAGATAGATCATAATATGATCCCAGACCATGTTGCCTTTACCCAGCGGGTACACTGTGTGTAGGTGTTGTTAATGACCTGTATGTTGTGTTTTTCCTAGCGGGTACACCGACGGGTACACTGTGTGTTGGGATATCCTTTTAAAGGGGAACTCCACCGATTTTCAAAATTTGAGAGGGTACAAATGAAGCCCGAATAAAGATCAACACCACAAAATTAAAAAAAAAAAAAAAAAAAAAAAAATCCTGAGAGGGTACAGCAGGTCCATTTGGTTCACATTTGTACCCTCTCAGGAAATTTTTGAAATTTTTGTGGTGTTGATCCGTATTAGGGCTTCACGATTTTGCCTAAAAATAATACCTCGATTTTTGTTTTGTTTTTTCTCTGAAAACACCGACGGGTACAACCAAATGGACCCTTCACATTTGTGTTTTTTCTTTCCCAGCGGGTACACCGACGGGTACACTGTGTATTGACCTATATGTTGTGTGTTTTTTCTTTCCCAGCGGGTACACCGACGGGTACACTGTGTATTGACCTATATGTTGTGTGTTTTGTCTTTCCCAGCGGGTACACCGACGGGTACGCTGTGCGGGGAGCCCTCTGCGCCTCTGAGACGGGTCCAGCAGCCGCTGCTGTTCCCTAAGAACCCTGAGCCTGAACTCACCACCATCCACAACTCTGGAGCAGCACTCATCTGGCAGCAGAGACGAGAGGTGAGAGAGAGAGAGCGCCCTCTGGTGGGGATTTTTTTAGGGGCGGGACTAAGGCAGGGGTGAGTGGATAAGAGATGAGGCCGCACACCACTGGTACAAAAAGACTACAGGGGTTGACACTAAGGTCTCCGAGGCAGTCAGGTTCTACTTGCCCTCAGGTCATGGTCACTTGCCCCCCAAAAATATATTGTAAATTTTGCATTTAAGTTTACTTCCTACTTGGGTGCCAGAAACCAAGGGTTTTCAACAGGTGGTCCGGGGACCACCAGTGGTCCCTGAGAGGGTTCCAGGTGGTCCCCAGCTAAGTTGGTTAACCAGATGTAACTCTTGAGAGTGTAAAAATGAAACCAAATGGACCCGCAAGGGTCCATTTGGTTGCGGGTCCATTTGGTTTCATTTTTACACTCATTCATCATCTTAATTAGCCCCAAGTCTACACAACTAGAGAATGTAGAAGATTAATGGTCATTTTGATGTGTATGTTAATTTGCCTGTTTTGTTTCCCAAATCCAGCCTGGAATTGTGGATAACTAGAAAGCAGTGAAAGACACAGAGACAGAGTGCAATGACTGCCTTCAAGACAAATTTACCTTGTGTTGTGTATAGTGCACTATGTTGCACACTTGCCCGATCGGGTAACCAGGTAGCAGTCTTCACTTGCCCCACCATTTTTTTTACTTGCCCCGGGCAAGCGGGCAAGTTTTAGTGTCAAGCCCTGGACTGTCTTTATTATTCATTTAGAAACCACGTTTTGATCAAGATCTTCATCAGGTCAAGATGAAGTCTGTTTTAGCCCTCATATCGCGCCACCGAGTGGCGCGCTATGAGCTTGTAGATCTGCTATTTTTGAAAAATTGTGAAAATGTGGCACAAATCTTTGAATAGGCTATGTTATTTCAGAAGCAAACAGGCTCACATATTTGATTCTGGGGGATCCCGAGAACAACATGTCTTCAGATGGGGGTCAAATATAGATGAATCTAGGGTCCTTGGCATGAAATATGTTGAGCATCGCTTACACAAAAACTTTTTTTTTTTCCTAGAAAAAAAAAAGAAAATGGAATCTAGTGTCAGAAACTAGAATCTAGTGTCAGAAACTAGAATCTAGTGTCAGAAACTAGAATCTAGTGTCAGAAACTAGAATCTAGTGTCAGAAACTAGAATCTAGTGTCAGAAACTAGAATCTAGTGTCAGAAACTAGAATCTAGTGTCAGAAACTAGAATCTAGTGTCAGAAACTAGAATCTAGTGCCGGAAACTAGAATCTAGTGTCAGAAACTAGAATCTAGTGTCAGAAACTAGAATCTAGTGTCAGAAACTAGAATCTAGTGTCAGAAACTAGAATGTAGTGTCAGAAACTAGAATCTAGTGTCAGAAACTAGAATCTAGTGTCAGAAACTAGAATCTAGTGTCAGAAACTAGAATGTAGTGCCAGAAACTAGAATGTAGCGCCAGAGACTAGAATGTAGCGCCAGAGACTAGAATGTAGCGCCAGAGACTAGAATGTAGCGCCAGAGACTAGAATGTAGCGCCAGAAACTAGAATGTAGCGCCAGAGACTAGAATGTAGTGTCAGAAACTAGAATGTAGTGTCAGAAACTAGAATGTAGTGTCAGAAACTAGAATGTAGTGTCAGAAACTAGAATCTAGTGTCAGGAACTAGAATGTAGTGTCAGAAACTAGAATCTAGTGTCAGGAACTAGAATCTAGTGTCAGGAACTAGAATCTAGTCAGGATGTGTTGAAACGTCACGGTGGAACCGCTCTGGAAGGAACTCTTTTGGGACTCTTGTGTGCTTGATGCTGATTGGTGGAAACTTTTTGACCGACACCCTGTTGTTTCTCATTGCAGGATGAGAACGGCCAGGAACAAAACGATGGTAAGTCTCTGTCTGTCTGTCTGTCTGTCTGTCTGTCTGTCTGTCTGTCTGTCTGTCTGTCTGTCTGTCTGTCTGTCTGTCTGTCTGTCTGTCTGTCTGTCTGTCTGTCTGTCTCTCTGTCTCTCTCTCTGTCTCTCTCTCTGTCTCTCTCTCTCTCTCTCTCTCTCTCTCCCCCCCCCCCCCCCCCCCCCAAATACGATGCCATGCAAAACAACCCAAGATATTTCAAATTAAAGTGCTTATATTTAAAATGATGTGAAACACTACTACTGCTACTAACTAACTACAGCTGTGTCACCACTAAACCAACAGCATTTCATCATTGAAAACAGAAAACTCTCTGAGTCAGACCTTTAGCTTTATGCATGCTGCGTGTCTGTTGCAACTTCAACAACAACTGATGTTGTTATTGATTCTTTACTTGACTAATAAAAGTCCTGTAACCGAAAATGGTATGGGTGCGGCTTCATCGCCCGTGGCGCGAAGCGACACGGGCGATGAAGCCGTCCCCGTACCATTTTCTCTTGCCCCTCCAACATGTTCTTCCGTCGCTAGCGAATCAGAACCCAGCCCGCAACTCCAGACTAGAGCTTAAAATCTTGGCCCGAGACCGCGCCGACCCGACGGGCCGGGCTGGGTTCGGTCGGGCCGAGTCCAAATGGTTATGTATTTGTCGGGCTTAGGGCCGGGCCGGGCTTAATTTCTTACCGGGCCGGGTCGAGCCGGGTCTACTCCAGACTCGTATACAAGCTTGTAATGCTTGTAATGAGGGTGGGGAAGCCAGGACAGGTTAGCACAGAGCAGGACTGCTTCGACAGAGGCTTGTTGAAGGATGGATCATTATATCATGTCCACTAATCCACTATAATTCACTTAAAGCAGGTCTGGAAAGACTTCATTATGAATGACTGTGAGCAGGGCCGGATGTAGCCAGCCCTACTAGGGTGGGCTGGAAGAATGGCAGGGTGTGTGGGCAACTCCCCAGGTTTTTCATATGAAGCAGTGGTTTTCAATCTTTCTGGCACCAGAGTTCACTATTTATTCAGCATTTGAGCCACGGAGGACCACCATTTGAGGACACTTTATAGCCCCACAGACCCCAAAACAAAAGATTTCTTTTGCTTTTGTCCCACAATTCCATCCAGGCTGGATTTGGGAAACAAAACGTAAAAAAACATACAGATCAAAATGACCATTAATCTTCTACATTCTCTAGTTGTGTAGACTTGGGCTAATTCAGATGATGAATATTTTAACTCTTGAGAGCGTGAACACAAAACCATTTGGTTTCGTTTTTACGCTCTCAAAGAGTTACATCTGGTTAACCAACTTTCCACCATTTAGCCTGGGGACCACCAGGACCTCTCTCAACCACTGCTGGTCCCCGGACCACTGATATTACCTTTCATTGGGGGTGCCCCCCTCTAGATCCGGCCCTGGCTGTGAGCAGACCTGTGGAATATGTGTACAAAACTGGGAAGGTAGATTTTCATAGTGCATACATCAAAAAAAGTGGACAATGTACAATTTGTTGTCTAAATCGGGGAGTTTTCAACAGGTGGCCGGGGGACCACCAGTGGTCCCTGAGAGGATTCCAGCTGGTCCCCAGGCTAAATGATGGACAGTTGGTAACCAATTGGACCCTTATAGATCTGTAACTCTTGAGAGAGCAAAATGAAACCAAATGTTGACTCTCTTCAAGAGTTAAACTATATGTGTCAACATCTAGATTGTTTAATTGTCAAGAATCTACACAATTAGAAAATGTAGAAGAATTGTTATTTTCACCAACCTTTGGCCAGTTTTGTCTCTCCTAAATTGTAGACAAACAGTTCAAGGTCCTGGCTTTTGGGTCCTTTTTGGGTGGTCCGTGGCTAAAACGTGGCTAAATAATGGGCTCTGGTGTGGAAAAAGGTTTGAAAACCACTGTTCTAAATTACCGTAATTTCCGGACTATAAGCCGCTACTTTTTTCACACGCTTTTGACCCTGCGGCGTATACAACGGTGCGGCTAATCTATGGATTTTTACAGGTGTTTTTTTTTTAACAGGGGTTTTCAACAGGTGTTTCCGGGGACCACCAGTGGTCCCTGAGAGGGTTCCAGGTGGGCCCTCCAGACTAAATGATGGAAAGTTGGTTAACCAGATGTAACTCTTTGAGAGCGTAAAAATGAAACCAAATGGACCCTTGCGGGTCCATTTGGTTTCATGTTTACACTCTCAAGAGTTATGATATTCACCATCTAAATTAGCACCACTTAATTAATAAGTCATGGTCATTTTGATCTCTTCTTTGGGGTGAAAATGTTGCTGCTCTAACATGAAGCTTGTTGTCTGGTGCGGCTTATAGTCAGGTGCGGCTTATAGTCCCGAAATTACGATACAGTATGCAGACCAAATGAATGCATTAAGGCCCTGCTACACACAGGCAACAGGCAACATTAAAAGGGGAATTCCACCCATTTTCATTTCATTCTCATAAAAGAAGCCTTAGTTTGCATTGAATCATTTTCACCCAACTGCCACCAGACTCAAAATGTTCATTTAGCGGAATAAAAGTCACAAAATAGATACCCTCACAAAAACATGCAGTAATCCTGTGCTCTAAACTGCCTCCCCCTGGCCAGCCGGGGCGCCTGATGGAGGGGACTGGAACTGGTTGGAATAACGTGTTCCTTCCACGCGCTACGTCCAACCAGGGAAACTCCTCCCTGTCAGGTGAAAAGAAGGCAGCTTGGACTCCTCATGCATTGAAGGAAGCATGAGGCCAGTCCGCTGCCTCCCCAGGTTGGCGGAGGATGTGTAGAGCCCAGGATCACATTGGGAATTGGCACTGGGTGAAAAAATGGGTTACAAAATCATGGGATAAAATATTTGAATTAAAACAAGTCACAAAATCCTTGTTTTTGTCCACCGCCGTGAAGCAACAGCAGCAGCCATGTTGGTTTCAGAAAAGTTTATCTGTGGGAGTCTAGGAGAAAGGATCAGGAGATGCCAAGGAGGGCTGTGATTGGAGGATTCTGAAATGTTGCCCAGTAGAGGGCGCTAATGATCTGACTTTTGTGAACAACCAGGAGTTGATCATTTTCTATAGCAGGGGACAGCAACCTGAGGCTCAGCCCTAGTGGCTCCAGGACTGTAGCATTATTACATACACTGGAGTTATCCGCCAACATAATATAAACATTTCAGTCACTGACAGCACCCAACACACGATGTACTGTCTGACAGTTACATCGCCAGTTAACGTAGCGCTTGTTGGCCATGCCACAAAAGCCCAGCACTTATCAGAGATTGAGCTTTAATCTCAATCACCCATTCAACAGTATACTAATATCATTAATATATCCTAGAGATGTGAGCACATGATAAAAAGGTTAAGGTAAAAAAAAAAAAAAAACAGCATATGGTGAAACACAACTTGATGACGTCACCAAGTTGTGTCTCACCATGTTAATGATTTTTCTTTTAGGACCTTTTTTCTGAGAATGTACAAATGGAACCAAATGGACCCGCCAGGGTCCATTTGGTTCACATATGTACACTCTCAGAAAAAAAAGAAAAAAAAAGAAAAAATGGGTGGAATTACATTTTTTTGTGACTCCAGACAGATTTTGAATAAAAAATTTGGCCAAAAATGGCTCTTTCAACATCTTGGGTTGCCGACTACTGTTCTATAGAAAAGTGAAAAGGTTTATCAGGGCCCTTATGAATGGACATGCCTTGTTATCTTCAACCCACTAGAAATGTGTCCACTTGTGCACTCTAGTGGTTGTTTGTGAGAACTGCCATGGCTGCCTGCTGTATAGTTACTATTCAGTGATGTAACTGCAGTAACTTGTCACAAGTAGCTAAGCTACATAGCTTAACTACATTTTTCTGTAGCTTGTAGTGTAGCTTACTTACTACATTTGTTTGGGGAATAGCTTGTAGTGAAGCTACACTACTTGTTTCCCACGGGGGCGGATGTAACATGTCCCATTTGGGGGGGGGCAAGAGAACATGTTGGAGGGGCAAGAGAAAGGGTATGGGGGCGGCTTAATCTCCGGTGAGGCTTCGCGCCACGGACGATGAAGCCGCCCCTATACCATTTTCGGTTACAGGACTTTTATTAGTCAAGTAAAGCATCAATAATAAAATCAGTTGTTGTTGAAGTTGCAACAGACACGCAGCATGCATAAAGCTAAAGGTCTGACTCAGAGTTTTCTGTTTTCAATGATGAAATGCTCTTGGTTTAGAATTCCACCCATTTTCAATGGATAGAAAACCTCTCATTTAGCCTCACAGAGCCCAAAACTAAAGATTTATTTCGTTTTTGTCCACAATTCCAGTCTGGATTTTTGCAAACAAAACAGTCAAACATCAAAATGACCATTATTAGTCTTCTACATTCTCTAGTGGTGTTTCATTTTTATGCTCTCAAGAGTTACAAATCTGTGAGGGTCCATTTGGTTATCAACGGTCCCTCATTTAATCTAGGGGGACCACCTGGAACCCTCTCAGGGACAACTGGTGGTCCCCAGACCACTGGTTGCACTGGTTGTGTTGTGGAGCAGTGGTTTGCAACCTTTTTGCAACCAGGGACCACTATTTATTCTGGGGACCACTGGTGGTCCCAGTGGCGGATGTAACATTTCCCAATTGGGGGGGGCAGGAGAAAATGGTATGGGTGCAGTTTCATCGCCTGTGCTCTGTCAAGTAAAGCATCAATAATAACATCAGTTGTTGTTGAAGTTACACGCAGCATGCATAAAGCTAAAGGTCTGACTCAGAGAGTTTTCTGTTTTCAATGATGAAATGCTGTTGGTTTAGTGGTGACACAGCTGTAGTTAGTTAGTAGCAGTAGTAGTGTTTCACATAATTTAAATTATAAGCACTTTAATTTGAAATATCTTGGGTTGTTTTGCATGGCATCGTGTTTGGTGGGGCAGTCAGAGTCATTTAGGGAGGCATTGCCCCCCCCCCCCCCCCTCCCCCCCCCCCCATACCCATGCCTAGATCCGGCCCTGGGTGGTCCCCGGACCACTAACGGTGTATTGTGTTGTCTCCTGTCTTCCAGAGAGTCCCCAGGAGGAGGGGGAGTCCGAGCAGGACCCTGCCGCCGCGCCAGAGCCGTCGGGGGTCTCCACACCCAATGCCACGCCCGCGGGGGGTCCCCAGAACGCCGGCGGGCGGAGAAACCCCCCGGGGGGCAAATCCAGCCTCATCCTGGGCTGAAAGACACACACACACACACACACACGCACTCACACACACACACACACACACACACACACACACACACACACACACACACACACACACACACCACTCCCTTATTTTACATTGGAAACGCTTTTTTTATTACTTGTTTTGAAAGATTCCAATACCCCTCACCCACCCCCATCGCATCTCTCTCTCTCTCTTTCTCTCTCTCTCTCTCTCTCTCTCTCTCTCTCTCTCTCTCTCTCTCTCTCTCTCTCTCTCTCTCTCTCTCTCTCTCTCTCTCTCTCTCTCGTGCGCGCACCAAATTCCAATATCCAATAATAAAATTCTATTCTTGCATCCTCCCTCCTGCTCGTTTCCTTTCCTCGCCTCCTTTAAAGGGATTGTGACATTTAACATAAATTAAAAACAAGTTTCTCTCTCTAACTTCTCAGTTGCAGAACCCTGAGCTCAAGGCTTTGCTTCTGGGTCAAATGCTGAATAAATAGTGGGCCCCTGGTGTCAAAAAGGTTGAAAACCACTGCTTCATATGAAAAAAAAAAACTGGAAGAACTTTGCCATTGTTCCAGCCCACCCTAGAATGGGGCTAAGGGGTGTCGTTCAAGTTCACCTATATACATCTCTCCAAAATGCATTTTTTTTTTTTTGCTATACACCTTGTCAATAGTGTGTTAACACTCACACTTTCACTTTTGGTTCAGCAGTGGTTCAGCCGTCTCAAAAGGTGGGGGGGGGGGGGGGGGGGGGGGGGGGTGGCACACAGGGTTTATGGCTGAACCATCTAGTGCTTTTTGGCGGCGAAATTGATTCCTCCTATGACAGTGGTTTTCAACCAGTGGTCCCCAGGCTAAAGGATGGGACAGTTGGTTAACCAGATGTAACTCTTTTACGCTCTCAAGAATTATTATATGCACATTCGTGTGCATTTTGCAAGTGCCACTAGTGCATTTTGGATTTTGCCAGTTGGCAACCCTGTATCCCAGAGTGTAAAAATATATTTGATCTCAAAGTGCACCAGATTGAAGCATTTTAAAGGGAAATTCCACCCATTTTCAACTTTCTAATATGTCATTAGTATATCTAGCAGGTGCTGGGTGGACATGATAAAAACGTTTTCCCCCATTCTGTGTTCCCAAGAAATGGAGGTCTGAAGAAAACCACTAACATGGAGAAACATCTTCAAGATGCATTTTCACCATGTTAATGGATTTCTTTAGACGCTTCTTTTTTTCTGAGAGTGTACACTCTCAGAAAAAATGTTGAAAATGGGTGAAATTCCCCTTTAACGCCGCCGGGAAAGGGGGGGCCCCATGTGGAAAAGCTTTGCAGGGGCCCAGAATTGCTAGCTACGCCCCTGATAACTAAGCCAAATAAATGCAAAATGTTTAAACAGTTGCAGCAATGTACCGTGTCATCATGGTTTAGGACTTTGGGGGTTATTTTACTTAGAGAGAGACAACATCTAGTTTTGGGCAGGTGGGTTACTATTTTATTGAAACAAAATGAATTAAACCCATTTTAAATTGCAGTGAAAAAGGCCGCTTTTATACCCTGTTACCCCTTTTTTTGGGGGGGGGGGGGGGGGCTTGAGCCTTGAGTTCTTACCCTACGTTTTTAACGGCGGGGATGGCGGGTGATGATAAAAGCGACGTCGCCCGACATCCATTATTCTATGGGAGCCGCCGATTCGGGCGACAGCAGCAGAACGGGCGAGGGGGGGGGGGGGGGGGGCGGGGCGCGGAAAGATAAAAAATGGTGAGCTTTTCGCCCGAATCGGCCGACGTTTGGTCAGAGCCAAGTGCTGCTTTTTTTTGCCCTTGACCCAAAACCATTTGGCGCAGTTTGGTTCCTAGTTCCGTCCCACTTCCTCCTCCACCATACTTTTTTTTTTTCAGTGCACCACAGCACCGTCATTTACGGTACTCATTTTGCATGCCATTCTAAGCGATGATTTACTGTAATGACACGTGGGCACTCAAGCTTAGGGGGGGACCTGGGCCCGGGCCCAAGCTTAGGGGGGCCCCTGGGCCCGGGCCCAACATGGGCCCAAGCTTAGGGGGGCCCCTGGGCCCGGGCCCAACATGGGCCCAAGCTTAGGGGGGGGCCCTGGGCCCGGGCCCAACATGGGCCCAAGCTTAGGGGGGCCCCTGGGCCCGGGCCCAACATGCCCGTTGGATAATCCTTCCCTGGGTGCATGCAGGCCTATGCGTTTGGGTATTGGAATTTGACCCTCACCTCACCACTCCCCTCCCTCCACCATACGCCACGCCACACCCACTGCACCATCCTCTTCCTCCTCCTCCACGCCGACTTAGGTTTTGCAGCGGATCCGTTTGGTACAGCGGATGAAACGACGGACGCAACGACACTCTACGTCAGGGGTTTATAACGTGTGCCGCGCACCACAGGCACGGAGCCATCTAGCACAGAGGTTTTCAACAGGCGGTCCAGGGACCACCAGTGGTCCCTGAGAGGATTCCAGGTGGTCCCCAGGCGATGGAACGATGGAATGTTGGTTAACCAGATGTAACTCTTGCGAATGTAAAAATGAAACCAAATGGACCCTTGCGGGTCCATTTGGTTTCATTTTCACACTCAAGAGTTAAAATATTAATCGTGTGAATCAGCCCAAGTCTACACAACTAGAGAATGTGGAAGATTTATGGTCACTTTTGATCTGTATGTTTGACTGTTTTGTTTTCTCCCAAATCCAGCCTGGAATTGTGGACAAAAGCAAAAATAAATGTTTAGTTTTGAGGGTCTGTGGGGGCTAACTCTCAACTGGTGGTCCGTGGCTCAACTGCTGAGTAAATGGTGGTGTCAAAAAGGTTGAAAACCCCTGACGTAGAGTGTCGTTGCAGGCCATTGTTTTGTCGTTTCGTCCCAAACTTTCGTCTCAAACGGGTTCATTATTATTTAGTGCAAAACTCCAGGCGGCTCCTCACACACACCTCCTCCTCCACCCACAAACCTTTTTTTTCTCGTCTCTTTTTAACCCTTTTTCTATTAAAAAAAGAAGAAGAAAAAAAACTGACAAAAAGCACTTTATGTATCTCTCTCTCTCTCCTCCAGTCTCTCTCCATGTCCGCCATCTTGAATGAACTCATATCCTGCTTTGTGTTCATTCCCTGTTGTGAATGGAAAAGGAAAAGAAAAAGTCATTTAAAAAAAAGACAGAAAAAGGATTTGATGCGTGGATTTCTAAGTACAATAAAGATTGATATGAATTTGTTGTGGCTTTTTTTTTTTTTTCCCTTTTCCCTAGTCGGCGCCCAGAAAAGTCTTGCCGGATCGGATAGCTTTTGCATGGGTTTTCTCCACGAAAGCCTGTTCTAAGCATGTGTGTGTGTGTGTGTGTGTGTGTATTATTAATGGTCATTTTGATCTGTAGGTTCATATATTCCCTTCCCGGCAAGCATCTAGTGCATTCTAGTGCATTTTGGGAGTGCCGCTAGTGCCACTTTTGGATTTTGTCAGTTGGCAACACTGTGCTCCCAAAGCAGTAAGAAAAAAATCTAGTGGCATTGGTGGCTGGCTGGTTGCTGGTCAACGCATGTCGTCTGTGTTTGCAGAGCCCGCGGACCCCCGTCATGTCAGGCTAACCCAGGGGTCGGCAACCCAAGATGTTGAAAGAGCCATTTTCGACCCAAAATTAAATTCCAACTCTTTCTGGAGCCGCATTTTATTATTTTTTTCCTGAGAGTGTGCAAATGTGAACCAAATGGACCCGCCAGGGTCCATTTGGTTCACATTTGCACACTCTCAGAAAAAAGTTCCTCATAGAAAAATCAATAACATGGTGAAACACAACCTTTCTTCAGAAATGGAGTTTCTAAAAAAAAAAAAAAAAAAAAAAAAAAGGAGTTTTACAGAACTCTATTTCTAGTCCACACAACATCTCTAAGGTATATTAATGACATAGTAAACTGAGTAAACCTTTGAAAATGGGTGGTTCAGATTGAAAGCTCCACCTCTGATAACTGCTGGGCTTTTTTGACATGGCCAAGTGCTACTTTAACTGGCAACTGTCAGACAGCGCAACGCGTTTTGGGTGACAGAAATGTTTATATTATTTTGGTGTGGATCACCCCAGTGTGTGTGTGTAGAGACGGGGGCCGAAAGTTCCTCGGGGTCAATAGTTATTTTTCATTTAAGCCAATGAGAAATCAAGTCAAATGCTGTCAATCATTTTTCTGCCATTTTTGGACCTCCTCTTCCTGATTAGCACCTTCCCAAACCTGTGCGGAGACCAGATCACTTCCTTTTATCATCACCCCACCAAGGAGTAACTCAGTGCCAGTATCAGCCTCTTCACAAATTTTCATGTATTGAATTGATTTTATCCATTAAACTGTCAAAATACACCTAATTTTAACCGTCTATCTGTCCACAGCCACGTCATGTAAGTTTTAAATGCCAGTAGCAAAAATAAATGCCTTATATCATGTCTTAAAACAAATTTTGTCAGTAGGGGTCGTTAGTTCCGTCCCCTCGGAGAGGCACAACTGACCCCACTGAGGTGATAATAGCCATTCAGTTTGTGATAAAAGTATGAAATTTGGTACACGTATAGCCAAAGACATTCTAAAAATATTTGGATATGGAGGCATCTTGAATTCCAAGATGGCGGCCCCCAAAATCCAAGATGTCCGTCCAAAAATGTGTTTTCAGGTCAGCAGTTATTAAACGTCACAATGCATCACAATAAGTGCATATGTGAAGCAAACGCAAGTGTAGCATGTGTCATAGTGTAAAGTGTAATAATTTAATATGCTAATAAATGTAATAGGCTAATACATGTAATAGCGTAATACAGGCAAATAGTGTAATAGTGTAATATATGCAGTAGTGTAATAGTGTGATAGGGAAATATGTGTAATAGTGTAATTATGCAAAAGTGTAATAGCTTAATAGAGTAATATGTGTAATAGTGTAAAATATGTGTAATAGGCTAATAGCGTATTATATACAATAGTGTCATAGTGCAATATGTGTAATAGTTGAATAAGTGCAATAGGCTAATAAGTGTAATAGTGTAATATCTGTGCATTAGGGTAATAGTGTAATTTATGCAATACCGGTATAGTGTAATATGGTAATATATGTAATAGTGTAATAATGTACTAGGGTAATATGTGTAATAGTGTAATAAGTGCAATAGGCTAATAAGTGCAATAGTGTAATATACAGTATGTGCATTAATGTAATAGTGTAATAGTATAATGTATGCAATAGTGGTATAGTGTAATAGGGTAATATGTGTAATAGTGTTGTAGTGTAATATGTGTAATAAGTGTAATAGGATAATAAGTGTAATAGTAATATGTGTGCAATAGGGTAATAGTGTCATATATGTAATAGTGTCATAGGATATGACACTATCTATCTATAGTGTACAGTAGGCTAATATGTGTAATAATTGGCCTATTACACTTACTTAAATTATAAATAAGTGAATACTTCAAGTTAAAACATGTGTCTGAACACATGGATGAGTTAAATTTTATAATATATAATTTAGATAGTAAATT
Source organism: Benthosema pterotum (assembly GCA_039105355.1). NCBI lineage: Eukaryota > Metazoa > Chordata > Actinopteri > Myctophiformes > Myctophidae > Benthosema > Benthosema pterotum. The sequence continues at coordinate 51,453,611 of CM076974.1, forward strand.
ATATGAATTTAGAGAAAGCGGAACAACTGACCCATTCAGGGGCACTATCGACCCTGCCGTCGGGGTCGGTTGTTCCGATGCGCATACTTTGTTTGACGTTAAATTGTGGCTTTTCCGTTTCAGATAGAATCAAATAAACACCACCAATAGTTGACAGACATATCCAAGTTATTAAATTAGCATTTTTGTGTCAGTTAAGCAAGTATTTCTTTGGTAATCAAGTAAAATGTAAAAAAGGGAACAACCGAGGCATTCTCCCTAATAATGATACAGCCACTGAGCCACTAGGGCTGTGTTCTAGAGCCCCAGTGTGTATGTAATAATGCTACAGTCAGGGAGCCACTAGGGCTGTGTTCTAGAGCCCAGTGTGTATGTAATAATGCTACAGCCACTGAGCCACTAGGGCTGTGTTCTAGAGCCCAGTGTGTATGTAATAATGCTACAGCCAGGGAGCCACTAGGGCTGTGTTCTAGAGCCCAGTGTGTATGTAATAATGCCACAGCCAGGGAGCCACTAGGGCTGTGTTCTAGAGCCCAGTGTGTATGTAATAATGCCACAGCCAGGGAGCCACTAGGGCTGTGTTCTAGAGCCCAGTGTGTATGTAATAATGCTACAGCCAGGGAGCCACTAGGGCTGTGTTCTAGAGCCCAGTGTGTATGTAATAATGCTACATCCAGGGAGCCACTAGGGCTGTGTTCTAGAGCCCAGTGTGTATGTAATAATGCTACAGCCAGGGAGCCACTAGGGCTGTGTTCTAGAGCCCAGTGTGTATGTAATAATGCTACAGCCAGGGAGCCACTAGGGCTGTGTTCTAGAGCCGCATGCGGCTCCTGAGCCGCAGGTTGCCGACCCCTGGCCTAACCAGACAACATCCACGCTGGAATGATTGCGTTTCGACTGGTGTGTGGCTTCACACAGTTAACGTTAGCCTCCCTCCCCCTGTCTGTTGAATATTGTTAGCATATAGCGTGTAGCTTGTGTGTGCTGCTGCTGACAGAATAACTAGCTGTGTGTGTGTGTGTGTGTGTGTGTGTGTGTGTGTGTGTGTGTGTGTGTGTGTGTGTGTGTGTGTGTGTGTGTGTGTGTGTGTGTGTGTGTGTGTGTGTGTGTGAGGGTGTCCAGATGTCCCCGGTTCTGTGGGACAGTCACAGGGTGACCAGATGTCCTTCTTTGCGTGGGACAGTGTGATTTCATCCCACAAATTGACACCCTGTCCCACATTGTGACTGACAGACTACAGTGGTCAATTGTCCAAATATGCTAGATGTGTTTTTAGGTCTGATAAAATAACAGGAGAGACCAACATGAATAAATAACAAAATAATGTGCACTTTAATAGTGCCCATCATTTTGTTATTTATTCAAGTTTTTTTTTTAATACCAACATTAATGTGTTGCTACCCTGCAATTAAATGTCCCTCAAGTAATATTTCTGTCCCTCAAATGAACAGCTTTGGTCGCCCTAAGTCTGATTGATCAATCTAATGTGAAAGAAAAAATATCTACCGGTCTGCCTGTTCTGATAAGAAATAAAATATGGCTTAATAAAGACATATAACTGCAGTAAATGGCCGTTGATTATGTGATGACTGTGAAAATGAACTATTTATTGACTATAAGGGAATTTATTGCATTTTTTTTTACTGTGGCATCTCGGATTGTCATTTGTCAAGGGAAAAAATCATGGCACTTCATGTCAAAAGGGTTGCCTACGCCTGGACTATCACGTACGCATATCTAACCTGTCTGAGGTAAAGCATTTGCCACCTGGTAGCGGAATGTGGAATAGGTGTATTCCTAGAATACAGATCCCTGTTCATTCTCAATGCACATAGGGGTTTATTCAACAGTACAAGAAAAGTATTTAATATCACAAATGTGACTACACTTTTGTGTATGTCACATATAGATTCATGTGCAAAACATCAGTAAATGACATCATTAGGGTTTAGTGTTAGTCAACTAACCCGTTGCGTAGTTCTGTGAGGATCTCCTATAGACTCGAGATGGAACATGCTGTGTACATTTCTTTATTATCTTTTTAAATTTATATTGTACTTTTCTATATTGACAAACTAGAGAAAATGAATCAAAATCAAATCCAAATCATGGTTTCAGAATGTGAACAAAAAAACAGAAAAGAAAAATGTGCTGTGGTCTGCTTTTAAGACTTTTTTTGTTTTTTTGGTTTTTAGTGGGGTTAAGTTTAGGTTTAGAAGCGACCATTGAGGAACTGTTGTGGCTAATTGGCTCAGCGGTTGTAACCCGGTGACCAACGGTCGTGACAGGTAGTAAAACGGCCGCAACTAATTCATAATGGTTGATTTATAGTGGTCACACCACCCGTTGTGACCTGTCTTGACGCGGCATTCCAGATGTTACATCAACATTTGCAACAAGTGGAATCCGCTTTTTCATTTTTTTGGAGTGAAAGAAACAAATGGTCTACGGTCATATTTTTCTTTATTTTTAATACCAACAGTAATGTGTTGCTACCCTGCAATTAAATGTCCCTCTCAAGTAATACTTCTGTCCCTCAAATGAACAGTTTTGGTCGGCCTAAGTCTGATTGATCAATCTTATGTGAAAGAAGAAATATCTACCAGTGCCTGTTCTGATAAGAAATAAAATAAAACTGCAGTAAATGGCCATTGAATATGTGATGACTGTGAAAATGCACTATTTATTGACTATAAGGGAATTTATTGCAATTTATTTTTACTGTGGCATCTCGGATTGTCAAGGGAAAAAAAATCATGGCACTTCATGTCAAAAGGGTTGCCTACGCCTGGCCTATATGACTATCACCACTAGGTGTCAGTAAGTGGCCGAACCCTGGCAAGGTCAAAGAGTAAAAGAGATTCTGCTTTCTGTTCTTCTGGGTCATATCTCTTTCAGAAAACTCCGGCTGAACCATAACAAACGGGTTGTGTTTGATCGCTACCAAGACGATCATGATCATAAATAACTCAAATCAGGCCGTAATGTCGCAGCAATTTCTGGATTTTGATCAGCGATGGACATACAGACCGCGCACCTGCACGTAGGAGCGTGCACCCTGCGATTTTGGTCATTTCTAACTGAGTACAAGCCGCTGTTAGTCGATCATGCAAGAAAAATGGTAATCTCAACCTCAAACTATTTTTTTATTTTAGACAAAACAACTTATACATCAAAAATACGTCGCTCAGTGCATTGGCCTGCTTGCCAATGGATTGATTAATCAATAGGGCGGTAAACGGTTAATGCTCATCTTGATCTGTATGTTTGCCAAATCCAGCCTGGTATTATAGATAAAAGCTTCGTTTTGGGGTCTGTGGGGTGAAAATGTCCTCAAATGGCGGTTCGTGGGATCGAATGCTGAATAAATAGTGGGCCCTGGTATCAAAAAGGTTGAAAGCCCCAGCTGTTTGTGTTGTTCGCCTCTCGATATTCATACAGTGCCAGAAGCCGTATGTGTAGCAGGTGGCTACAGCCTCTGTTGTGATGGCCTCCAAACTTTAGTATCTGCCCCCAGACCAAGGAGAGGATGTTGGACTTTCACATGGGAGACCCGAGTTCGAATCCCGGGCGTTACATATGCACGCTGAGCTCCTAGAAGCTCCAGTGCCACCCAGATGTTTGTTAGCACCGGTTCCTACCTGCTCTGCTGTTTTACGCAATCTGATGTATAGATTTGTTATAATGTGGGTTAATGATGTTTGCATTCAGGCCAAGTTGTAGGCAGCACTGGGGTCCTGTAGTTAAGTTAGACCGCTAGGAAGTGTTCAGTGTGTTACATTGAGCGGCAACGAAGCCTGTTAGGAAGCCTGCAGTAAATGTGAATAAAGAGCCTGCTACATGTGAAACCTGTCCTGTCACATTATTACTAGATTCATGTGCAAAACATCAGTAAATGACATCATTAGGGTTTAGTGTTAGTCAACTAACCCGTTGCGTAGTTCTGTCAGGATCTCCTATAGACTGGAGATGGAACATGCTGTGTACATTTCTTTATTACTTTTTAAATTTATATTGTTGTACTTTTCTATATTGATAAAATAGAGACAATGAATCAAAATCAAATCCAAATCATAGTTTCAGACTGTGGACAAAAAAACAGAAAAGAAAAATGCACTGTGGTCTGCTTTTAAGACTTTTTTTGTATTTTTTTAGTGAGATTAAGTTTAGGTTTAGAAGCGACCATTGAGCTCAGTGGTTGTAACCAGTGACTAGCGGCCGCGGCCGGTAGTAAAACGGCCGCAACTAATTTATAGGGTTGCAACTGATTTATAGCGGTCACGCCACATGTCGTGACCACCACTATTGTCTTCACTCGGCATTCCAGATATTACAACATTTGTAGGAATTGCCATCAGAAATCAAAGAAATCGCCAGGTTACTTATCCGCTTCTCGTTCTATCCAGCCTTTGTTGTTATTATTCTTAAGAGGCGAAGATGCAATACTTTTGTTTTCTTCGCTTATTGGCTCCCATTCGGATTTATCATTGCTACTCATCTGTTGCCATATTTGAGATTGTTTTTCGTTGGCTATGGCATCAGAGAAGAACGCTTCATCGATTTTGAACACACTTTTCAGAACAATGGGATACAACGTGCTTTTGAATAGCAACGTGGAGATCCTTTGATTTTGAACTGTCATGGTCATTTCATTATTCCATAACGTTTCGACCAGGACTTTATAAGCTTTATTGTCATTGTTTCTTATGGTTAAAAGTATGTGATGACGCAGCTCTCCTTTAACTCGTTCCAAATCTTTCCAATTACAACCACCTAGTGTAGGTTGGTCCGAAAATGTGACGTCATAGGGTCTTGCCGCGTGCCTCCCTGTACCTCGAATCACTATCAATTCTTCATCCCCGTAGCCTGACCATCCTATATCCTCTATACCGGCGGCTTGTAACACGGCTTGTCTCAGGGGAGGGACGCTCCTTTGCCTGTCGGCCATAGGGAGATGTCTGAGAGTATTTTTAAACCACTTGTTTGCTTTATATCCAGCAATAAGAGAATCAAATGTCACTGCTGCAACAAACCCGATTGAAAAGTTGTGATTGGGTGGCAAATCAGGTGCTATCACTCTTAACTTGAGGTTCAAGGCTGGGAGCCGATAATACATTACATCATCCCGATTCTGTACCGAGATTTTTGTGGTGCTAGCAAGAGCATAATCTTTGTTACTTTTGTCGAGATTCAACAACTCTACCCTCCATCCACGAAAAAGTACCTTATCACTTTCTGAAAAGCTACCATGATTGTACGGTATCCACTCATCTGCTCGAGACGAAGCCACTTTACCATTTCCTCCTCCTCCTTTGTCCTTCCATGGCACTGGGGCTTGTGGTACTCGACTCTGCGCAAGTGGCAGCCCTAAGCCTCGTCTCCCAGCTATTTCAGACAAAGCCTCTCCTTGTCCTCCGTGACCCCGTCGCCCTCCGTCGTGCCCAGGCCTTGGGACTTTTGGTACTCCACTCTGCCTAAGTGTCAGCCCTAAGTCTCTTCCTTCATGTCTCCCAGCTTCTTGAGACAAAGCCTCTCCTTCTCCACGCTGCCAAAGTGGCATCCCAAAGTCTCTTCCTCCATGTCTCCCAGCTTCGTGAGACAAAGCCTCTCCTACTCCACGCTGCCAAAGTGGCATCCCGAAGTCTCTTCCTTCATGTCTCCCAGCTTCTTGAGACAAAGCCTCTCCTACTCCACTCTGCCAAAATGGCAGCCCTGAGCCTCTTCCTTCATGTCTCCCAGCTTCTTGAGACAAAGCCTCTCCTACTCCACTCTGCCAAAATGGCAGCCCTGAGCCTCTTCCTTCATGTCTCCCAGCTTCTTGAGACAAAGCCTCTCCTACTCCACTCTGCCAAAATGGCAGCCCTGAGCCTCTTCCTTCATGTCTCCCAGCTTCTTGAGACAAAGCCTCTCCTACTCCACTCTGCCAAAATGGCAGCCCTGAGCCTCTTCCTTTATGTCTCCCAGCTTCTTGAGACAAAGCCTCTCCTTGTCCTCCTTGACCTCGTCGCCCTCCGTCGTGCCCAGGCCTTGGGACTTTTGGTACTCCACTCTGCCTAAGTGTCAGCCCTAAGTCTCTTCCTCCATGTCTCCCAGCTTCTTGAGACAAAGCCTCTCCTACTCCACTCTGCCTAAGTGTCAGCCCTAAGTCTCTTCCTTCATGTCTCCCAGCTTCTTGAGACAAAGCCTCTCCTTGTCCTCCTTGTCCTCCGTCGTTCCCAAGCACTGGGACCTTTGGTACTCCACTCTGCGCAAGTGGCAGCCGTAAGCCTCTTCCATGTCTCCCAGCTTCTTGAGACAAAGCCTCTCCTTGTCCTCGTCGCCCTCTGTCTTGGGGGACTTGGGGGTTATGCTTTCCTTTCTGTGGTTTATGGTTACCAGACATTGCTGTGTAGCCGGGGCTCCAGCTGTCGTGCTACTGAAGGGGTGGACAACTGGCGGTCTCAGGACAATGCGTCCTAAATCTCTCTCTGTTGGTACGGTAGACTGCTCCTACAGGAATCGAGATTGCTGTATCCTCGTGGCTCAAACAAAGTGGTACGACCTTACGAAAGCCTTGGAGTGAGATTATGAGACTTACATGTGGCATATATGGCTTTCTGGTAACCTTCTGCTGCATTTGTTGTGATGTCACACTGTTGTAGCATCACACTTGGCAACACTATGGATTACCCAGTGGTATGAGACCTTTTAGTATTAATTTATAGTGGAAAGGTGATTCTTGTGATGTCAGAATTCAAGCTATTCAGGTGATGACATAAGTGTTGGTCTTCCAATATATGGGTATCCTTAAAATCCTCATTGCACCCACCACAACGTACCACTGCATAAAACAGAATGCTGATTACAAAAGACGGAGACCCAACTCTATTAGTGTGAGTGGAGCAGGCACAAGTTAAGCCATCGGCGGTTGGTGGTCAGTAGTCCCTCGGGGTAGTCTGATTGGCTGGTTTAGGTGATGACGTAATGATGACGAAATCTAGAGATCTTCAAGAGTATTGTGGAGAGTATCATCTCCTGGCTATGGCCTACTTGTTTGCACTCTACCGAGGGCTGATCTAGTTTCCTTCTGTAAGTCCCTCATTTATCCACTGCCATGGCCACCTGCCGCAATCACCAGGAGGTGGGCCACGGCGGTAGTGTGGGTTACCAGTGACCAAATTCAGTTTGGAAATGACTGATTTTTCCGGTTTTATGATGAGTAAAATCGGGCCCATAGTCTCCCCGGCCATAGAAGAGATCAAAGGGCATCGCTTCCCTTGATTGGTCAAGCCAAACTATCGGCTTCACTGATTGGATAAACTTTACGTGATGTTTGTGCTCTGAAAAATCTAAGAGGAGTGAATATCACCGATAAGGACTCATAGGATAGGCGAGGACATCATAGGATAGGATAGGACATCATAGGATAGGCAATATATAGGATACTTTTTACCCGTAGGATACCGAATAAAAATACTGTTAAACAATAGGATAGTGTTGAGCGATAGAATACTGTTGAACAGAAAGATACTGTTGATCCTTAGCTATACTGTTTACCCTTAGGATACTGTTTAATGATAACATACTATTAAACAATAGGATACTGCAGACCAATACTGTCGACCCATAGGATACCGTTGACCCGTAAGATACTGTTAGCCCACAGGATACTATCGAACAATAGAATACTGTTGAATAAAATACTGTTGAACAATAGGATAGCATTGAACAATAGTACTGTAGACCAATAGGATACTGTTCATAGCATACTGTTGAATAATGGGGTACTATTGAACAATAGGATACTGTCGACCCATCGAACACTGTTGATCAATAGGGTACTGTTAAACAGAGGGATACTGCTGACCCTTAGGATACTGTTGAACGATAACATACAATTAAACAACAGAATACTGTCAAATAAAATAGTCATAGGATACTGTAGACCAATACTCTCGACCCATAGGATACCGTTGGCCCATAGGATACTGTTGGACAAAAGGAATTATCCACTGTCATACCGTTAGCAGCCATGTTACGATGGACGATGCATCTGAGAGGACCAGGAACAGCTCTACAAAGTGCTGTCTCAGTGGGACACTGTGTGTACTGCTTTGGGGGCAACAGCAAACACATTGACGTGTACGTCTTCAACACAGTGTCTTTCACCTGGAGGAAGTTGACCCCTGCACTGGCCCAACCAGCTATGCGTCCCCGCAGGCTTTGGGGCCACACATCTGTGTTGCTCGAAGATAAGGTATATCTCTGGGGAGGTAGGCCTTACTGCAAAGGCCTCTTTGTGTTTGATGTGAACGCCCATGTATGGTCCAGACCACGGGTTTCTGGGACACATCCAGGTGCGAGGTATCTTCACACAGCCTGTGTCTTGGGGAAGGCCATGCTTATTCATGGCGGATGGATCCGTATCGGGTACTGTAGCGAAATCTACAATCACACTGCCACCATCATCAATACGAAGATGTTTGTATTTGGGGGCTTTGGCACTGTTAAACGCACAGCACTACACAACATCCGAGTGTTTGACACAGAGAACAACAAGTGGCTACACACGCCTCAGACCTTCCCAGAAGAAGAAGCATTGGGAAGTCATTCAGCCTTTGCCTACAATGGGGAACTGTACATATTGAATGGGCTTGTACAGGGTTGGTTTAAGGATGATATGTGGAAATTCAGTCCAGACACTTTCTCCTGGAAGAAGGTTAAGCCCAAGGGGAAAGGCCCGGTCTCACAGCATTGTCTTCCCTCCTGTTGCATGATAGGAGAGCGTATCATTATCTTTGGAGGAGAGATTCTTACCTCCGTTCGGAAAAACCTGACCTGTGACAGAGAGACTCTTGCCCCGTTCGGAAACCTCGCACATGACGACTTGTGTGACGACGTGTGTGTCTTAGACCTCAGTCCCAGCCTCAGGACATTATGCAAACTAGTAGTGATTGAGTCCGGACTGGAGTGGTCTCAACTCCCACACAACATCAGGTGGGAACTGTCCGCCATGGGTGGGACCAGGGGTGTAGTGGAGCAGGGGGACGGCGTCCCCCCACTTCTCACATCTAAAATATTTTTGGGTCTGAAAAAAAATCATTAGCATGGTGAAATACATCTTGATGACATCATCAAGATGTATTTCACCATGTTAATGAGTTTCCTTTTTTTCTGAGAGTGTACAAATGGAACCAAATGGACCCGCTAGGCTAGGGTCCATTTGGTTCACATTTGTACACTCTCAGAAAAAATAAATAAAATGGGGGGAATTCCCCTTTCAGAGACGTCCCCCCACTTCTAAAAGTACCACTACAACACTGAGTGGGACCAGAGAGATGGACTGGTCCCACCCATGGCCTATCAGGAGCAGTCGTAGAACCCGGCCACACGGCTTCTGATCCTTTGACAAACAGAGATTTGTTCCAGTGTTTGGGCCTTTCAGCCACACAAACAGCGTTTTTGGACCCACAGATTTTTTTCCCCAAATGGAAAATAAGTGATTTTTTTCCCAAAATATCTGGAGCAGTGGAGCTGTGCCATCGGGCAGGGGCGGATGTAACATTTCCCAATTGGAAGGGGCAGGAGAAAATGCTATGGATGCTGCACGATTAGGGATATTTCTTTTGCATTATTAGTGGGGTTGCCAAGTGGAACCCCACTACTGTGATGGCTGTAAACTTTTTTCTGTAAACTTTTTTCTAATATTTATTTCATAAACCTCCAGACGTAACTAAAGCATGTTTCAAAATTGGTAGGTCATTAGGGGGTACTGTATATATCGGCTGAGAATGTGTATGTTGCTCTACTCCACAGGGTTCAATGAATGAACATTGAAACCTAGACAACTGGAGAGCTTTAGGAGCAGCAGTCCGACCACAAGTGGTGAGGCCAGTGCAGCCAGTGCACCATTACAACATCAGTGGGGCTAGCTAGCATCTAAGTGCAGACTACATTATCACATATGATAGTGTGTGTGTGTGTGTGTGTGTGTGTGTGTGTGTGTGTGTGTGTGTGTGTGTGTGTGTGTGTGTGTGTGTGTGTGTGTGTGTAGCTGGTATGCTTTGCGTTTTTCCTACCATGGTATTTGTTGATCTATTTTTGACTAGTCGTTTGGGTTTAAAGTAGTCTGTTTTTAAGTAGGGGTCTGTCTGTTTTTTAAGTTCACTGTGGACTAGGTAATCTTTTAAATCCTTATATTTTCTGCAGGCAGGTGTAATTTTGTATTCCTCTAGTAATTAATCTGTCCTTGCAAAGTTCCCTTTTATCTTCATGCTTGCTGTTTTTGCTTGAGCATGTTGAGCATTTCGGGGTCTTTCATCTCTGTCTTTCACCTCTCTGAAGGTGTCAAAGGTTTTTCTTAGAAATGTCCTTGTGATACCCCATCTTTTTAAAGCATTAAATTGAGTTTTACATGCTATTTTAAAATCGCTTTGTTGTGTGCAGATGTGATGGAATCTCAAAAAGTTTTCACTATACCTCTGCAAGTGTGTGGTGGGTGGTACAAGGTCTTACGTAAAAGTAGACTTTGAGATCCAATTTTCCGTTTTTGTTAAAGTTTTGCTCTTTGAACACCGTAACATCTAGGAAATTGATTTTTTTTTCTGTGCTAGTCACATAATTTGGACCATCAGGAAGGCCAAGAAGGACAATGCGACCAAGCCGGAGACCCAGTTTGAGAGCGGAGATGGGAGGACAACAACATGGCAAGGGCTGCGTACCATCACACAGAGGGACTACAGAGGGAGGTCTAGATCTGCAGAGACCCCCTCCACCTCCCTCCCCAGACTGAGCCTCAGACTGAGACCCAACTCTACTAGTGTGAGTGGAGCAGGCACAAGTTAAGCCATCGGCGGTTGGCGGTCGGCGGTCGGTCGTCCCTCAGGGTACTCTGATTGGCTGGTTTGGGTGATGACGTAATCATGACGAAATCTAGAGATCTTCAAGAGTATTGTGGAGAGTATCATCTCTGGAGTTGTCGGGGTTAATTGCTCTCTGCTCGCTCGTAACACTCGCGCACAAGGAGGCTATGGCCTACTTGTTTGTACTCTACCGAGGGCTGATCTAGTTTCCTTCTGTAAGTCCCTCATTTATCCACTGCCATGGCCACCTGCCGCAATCACCAGGAGGTGGGCCACAGGCGGTAGTGTGGGTTACCAGTGACCAAATTCAGTTTGGAAACGACTGATTTTGCCGGTTTTATGATGAGGAAATTCGGGCCCATAGTCTCCCCGGCCATAGAAGAGATCAACGGGCATCGCTTCCCTTGATTGGTCAAGCCAAACTATCGGCTTCACTGATTGGATAAACTTTACGTGATGTTTGTGCTCTGAAAAATCTGAGAGGAGTGAATATCACCGATAAGGACTCGCATCATAGGATAGGCGATATAGAGGATACTTTTTAACCCGTAGGATACCGAATAAAAATACTGTTCAACAATAGGATAGCGTTGAGCGATAGAATACTGTTGAACAGAAAGATACTGTTGACCCTTAGCTATACTGTTTACCCTTAGGATACTGTTTAATGATAACATACTATTAAAGAATAGGATACCGTTGACCCGTAAGATACTGTTAGCCAGCAGGATACTATCGAACAATAGAATACTGTTGAATAAAATGCCGTTGAACAATAGGATAGCATTGAACAATAGTACTGTAGACCAATAGGATACTGTTCATAGCATACTGTTGAATAATAGGGTACTATTAAACAATAGAATACTGTCGACCCATCGAACACTGTTGATCAATAGGGTACTGTTGAACAGAGGGATACCGCTGACCCTTAGGATACTGTTGAACGATAACATACTATTAAACAATAGAATACTGTCAAATAAAATAGTCATAGGATACTGTAGACCAATACTGTCGACCCATAGGATACTGTTGGACAAAAGGAATTATCCACTGTCATACCGTTAGCAGCCATGTTACGCTGGGCGATGCATCTGAGAGGACCAGGAACAGCTCTTCAAAGTGCTGTGTCAGTGGGACACTGTGTGTACTGCTTTGGGGGCAACAGCAAACACACTGACGTGTACGTCTTCAACACAGTGTCTTTCACCTGGAGGAAGTTGACCCCTGCACTGGCCCAACCAGCTATGCGTCCCCGCAGGCGTCGGGGCCACACATCTGTGTTGCTCGACGATAAGGTATATCTCTGGGGAGGTAGCCCTTACTGCAATGACCTCTTTGTGTTTGATGTGAACGCCCATGTATGGTCCAGACCACGGGCTTCTGGGACACTTCCAGATGCGAGGTATCATCACACAGCCTGTGTCTTGGGGAAGACCATGCTTATTCATGGCGGATGGATCTACAGCGGTAGATTTTGTAACAAAATCTACATGTTGGACACCTCCACAATGGTCTGGACTTTAATCAACACCAGAGGAACTGAAACTCGAAGCACATACGATCACACTGCCACCATCATCGGTACGAAGATGTTTGTATTTGGGGGCAGGGGCCCTTGTCAACGTGACAGACACTCCATCCGAGTGTTTGACACAGAGACCAACCAGTGGCTGCACATGCCTCAGACCTTCCCATTAGAAGCACGACATGGAATTCATTCAGCCTTTACCTACAATGGGGAACTGTACATATTGAAAGGGCTTGTGATGGGTTGGTTTCATGACGATATGTGGAAATTCATTCCAGACACTTTCTCCTGGAAGAAGGTTAAGCCCAAGGGGAAAAGCCCGGGCTCAGAGCAGAACTGTATTCCTTCCTGTTGCATGATAGGAGAACGTATCATTGTCTTTGGAGGAGGGTTTCTTACCTCCTCCAGAAACCTGTCATGTGACGACGTGTATGTCTTAGACCTCAGTCCCAGCCTCAAGACATTATGCAAACTAGTAGTGATTGAGTCCGGACTGGAGTGGTCTCAACTCCCGCACAACAACAGGAGGGAACTGTCCGCCATGGGTGGGACCAGTCCATCTCTCGAGGAGTGAGAAGACCTATCAGGAGCAGTCGTAGAACTCGGCCACACGGCTTCTGATCCTTTGACAAACAGAGATTTGTTCCAGTGTTTGGGCCTTTCAGCCACACAAACAGCGTTTTTGGACCCACAGATTTTTTTCCCCAAAGGGAAAATAAGTGAATTTTTTCCAAAATGTCTGGAGCAGTGGAGCTGTGCTGTCGGGCAGGGGCGGATGTAACATTTTCCAATTGGAAGGGGCAGGAGAAAATTCTATGGATGCTGCACGATTAGGGATATTTCTTTTGCATTATTAGTGGGGTTGCCAAGTGGAACCCCACTACTGTGATGGCTGTAAACTTTTTTTTGTAAACTTTTTTCTAATATTTATTTCATAAACCTCCAGACGTAACTAAAGCATGTTTCAAAATTGGTAGGTCATTAGGGGGTACTGTATATATCGGCTGAGAATGTGTATGTTGCTCTACTCCACAGGGTTCAATGAATGAACATTGAAAACCTAGACAACTGGAGAACTTTAGGAGCAGCAGTCCTACCACAAGTGGTGAGGCCAGTGCAGCATCATGTCACCATTACAACATCAGTGGGGCTAGCTAGCATCTCGGTTGCAGACTACATTATCACACATATACAGTATATATATGATACTGTGTGTGTGTGTGTGTGTGTGTGTGTGTGTGTGTGTGTGTGTGTGTGTGTGTGTGTGTGTGTGTGTGTGTGTGTGTCTGTGTGTGTTTGTGGTAGCTGGTATGCTTTGCGTTTTTCCTACCATGGTATTTGTTGATCTATTTTTGACTAGTCGTTTGGGTTTAAAGTAGTCTGTTTTTAAGTAGGGGTCTGTCTGTTTTTGAAGTTCACTGTGGACTAGGTAATCTTTTAAATTCTTATATTTTCTGCAGGCAGGTGTAATTTTGTATTCCTCTAGTGATTAATCTGTCCTCAGTGATGGGCAGTAGCTTGTTACAAGTAGCTAAGCTACATAGCTTAACTACATTTTCCCGTAACTTGTAGTGTAGGTTACTACATTTGCTCTGGGAATAGCTTGTAGTGAAGCTACACTACTTGTTTCAAGTAGCTTGTAGTGAAGCTACACTACTTGTTTCGAGTAACAAGGATTGTAGCTTACTACATTTTCCCACACACATTTTCAAATTTCACCCATTTTTAATGGGTAGAAAACCTCTAATATACATCCCAAAACTTAAACATGCCACCATCCTATGTTCAAACCCTCCGCTAAATTATTATCATTATGATTTTTAACCATATTGTTTTCTTATTATGATTAGTATTTAGAAAGTTGTACATTAAGTTAAGATATATATTTATATTATTTAGTGATTATGTAGTAAGCTACATCAAGCTACTTTTGTCATGTAGCTTGTAGTGTTGCTTGCTACAAATCTCTGGCGATAGCTTCTTGTGTAGTCTTGTGTTTTTCGAGAGTAACAAGTAGTGTAGGTTATTACATTTTCCCAGTAACTTGCCCATCACTGTCTGTCCTTCTTGCAAAGTTCCCTTTTATCTTCATGCTTGCTGTTTTTGCTTGAGCATGTTGAGCATTTCAGGGTCTTTCATCTCTGTCTTTCACCTCTCTGAAGGTGTCAAAGGTTTTTCTTAGAAATGTCCTTGTGATACCCCATCTTTTTAAAGCATTAAATTGAGTTTTACATGCTATTTTAAAATCGCTCTGTTGTGTGCAGATGTGATGGAATCTCAAAAAGTTTTCACTATACCTCTGCTCAAGTGTTGTGGTGGGTGGTACAAGGTCTTACGTAAAAGTAGACTTTGAGATCCAATTTTCCGTTTTTGTTAAAGTTTTGCTCTTTGAACACCGTAACATCTAGGAAATTGATTTTTTTTTCTGTGCTAGTCACATAATTTGGACAATCAGGAAGGCCAAGAAGGACAATGCGGCCAGGAAGGCCAATGAGGACAACAACAATGCAGGGCTGCGTACCATCACACAGAGGGACTACAGAGGGGGGTCTAGATCTGCAAGAGACCCCTCCACCTCCCTCCCCAGACTGAGCCTCAGACTGAGACCCAACTCTACTAGTGTGAGTGGAGCAGGCACAAGTTAAGCCATCGGCGGTTGGCGGTCGGCGGTCGGTCGTCCCTCAGGGTACTCTGATTGGCTGGTTTGGGTGATGACGTAATCATGACGAAATCTAGAGATCTTCAAGAATATTGTGGAGACTGGAGAGTATCATCTCTGGAGTTGTCGGGGTTAATTGCTCTCTGCTCGCTCGTAACACTCGCACACAAGGAGGCTATGGCCTACTTGTTTGCACTCTACCGAGGGCTGATCTAGTTTCCTTCTGTAAGTCCCTCATTTATCCACTGCCATGGCCACCTGCCGCAATCACCAGGAGGTGGGCCACAGGCGGTAGTGTGGGTTACCAGTGACCAAATTCAGTTTGGAAACGACTGATTTTGCCGGTTTTATGATGAGGAAAATCGGGCCCATAGTCTCCCCGGCCATAGAAGAGATCAACGGGCATCGCTTCCCTTGATTGGTCAAGCCAAACTATCGGCTTCACTGATTGGATAAACTTCACCTGATGTTTGTGCTCTGAAAAATCTAAGATGAATGAATATTACCGTTAAGGACTCACGTCATAGGATAGGCGATATATAGGATACTTTTTACCCGTAGGATACAGAATAAAAATACTGTTAAACAATAGGATAGCGTTGAGCGATAGAATACTGTTGAACAGAAAGATACTGTTGACTGTTGATGGATACTAAGTGTTTCTGTTTTCACCATCTTAGTGGTGTGTGGCCCACTTCAGATCTTTCGAGATGTTTATACCAAGGAATTTTGAAGTCGCTGACCTGTTCCACTGCAACGCCGTCGATGTAGACTGGTGCATGCTCTCTCTCTCCTGCTTCCAGAAATCCACGATCATCTCTTTAGGTCTCACATACTGACGTTGAGAGCGAGGACTCCACCCGGTCGGCGTGCCAACCTCAGCTCTGCAGGCCATCTCAGGCCCATCACCGTAGTATCATCCGCATAAGGCAGCCGTGTAGCTGTACAGTCGTGTGTGTGTGTATAGGGAGTAGAGGAGAGGGCTCAGCACACATCCCTGGGGTGCTCCTGTGTTGAGGAAACAAGAATAATAAAGTAGCACAATAATAAAGTTTGGTTATTAATCTGTTAAATAGGACTAGGTGTTGATATCCCTCAATAAGTTCATATGTGAAGCACCGAAGAGATCCTGTGGAGTTCAAGCAAGTGATCTGTGGAGTTCAAGCAAGTGATGGCATCCTTCGGGTTGTCAAGTGGGCACACTCTTTCACCCAGGCTCCCAGGCTCACTCCCTAGATGCCATCAGCTCGTTTGAAGGCCCAGGTTACATCCTTTTTTTTAATCCACAGCCACGGGCTCCCCTTCTCAGCAATAATCATCTTTTACTTTCTCTAGTCACACCCTAAAGGCCCTGATACACTAGCAATATTTTGATCAATATCAACTAGCAATGTCAACCTCAACGGGCAACATGAGACACATGGTTTCTGTGGGAGTCTAGGACAGTCATTCCCAACGACCGTGCCGCGTCACTTTACCGTGACTTGGAGCAAGGCCAACTGTGCCGTGAGAATTGGGCAAAAAAAATCCTTAGCACTACCACAAAACCAATAGCGGGCACCACGAAACCAACAGCGGGAATGTACCCGGTCATTAATTACATTGTTCCGAGGTGCGAAAAGAACAATAGGCCTAGCCTACGCTACGACCCTCGTCATAGAAATGCTAATTTAAGTCTTTTGAACGGGGTCGTCATATCACATCACCGTATAGGTAGGCTAACTATTGACTCGTTTGTCACAGTTCCAGGCTGCATGAACATGAGCGCGAGCTGTCCCAACTCTTAAAAAAAAGTAACTTCGGAGAATCGGAGCTCTCTGCATGTTGAGGCTTTACAAGGGTATTTATTTCTAGCAGTTTTGCTGGATCTAGCAAGACATACGTCTTGTTAAGGTAAAAATAACTGCCTGGCCCCGACGAGCATTGTGAGGAGGACCACCTAAGGTTGCATTTATGCATGTCTGCGTCGGTGTGTCCATCGACTGACTCCTCGGCTGAATCGGCTCTTCTCTCCTTTATTTATTTTTTGTGTGAGATGCTGCGTTCATTCTGCAACATGACATTTCTATGTATGAATGTGAACAAACGAGGGAAGCGAAGGGCAGCATATTTTGCATTGATTCTGGTTTCACGCGCAGGAACTTGAAATGACAACAAATATCGCTCGGATCACTCCCGCTATTGTGCCAAATCAACACTGTCGCAAAATGCCGGTAACCCTAGCTAAAATAGCTACAATATAACAAGAAAACACATATAACAAGCTTGATCATTGATCATTAGCAAGAAGAAGGGGGGAGGGGGGATCACACCCGTGTGAAGAGAAGTAGTGCAACTGCATGTGGTGGTCTCTGGGGGTTCCCTCGAACTTTTACCTCCACTATGATTTTCTGCTTCTGGCTTTACTGGAGTGAATATTTGATTAAATGAGCATGGTGGACACAATCAAACTTTATTATTATTTATTAATCATAGGCCTACTTGACATGTTGAAGACATTGAGATTCCAATGCACATGTATGTATATATATGTATATATATATATATATATATATATATATATATATATATATATATATATATATATATATATATATATATATATATATATATATATATATATATATGCCTATACACATATACACACACACACACACCGTATATCTAGGTGTGCCTTGACGTTTTAGGGCCATGAAAAGTGTGCCTTGGGACAAAAAAGTTTGGGAAACACTGGTCTAGGAGAAAGGATCAGGTGACGCCAAGGAGGGCTGTGATTGGAGGATTCCGAAATGTTGACCAGTGATTTTCTGAACAACCAGTTGATCATTTTCTATAGAAAGGTGAAATGTTAACGTTGATAGTTGACGTTGCTTGTTGATGTTGACCAAAACATTGCTAGGTGTATCGGGGCCCTAAAACATGAACCTTGGGTTGGGGAAAAAACAAAGATGTCCCTTAAGGCAACTGTAGCGGTCAGCCACATAGTTCAGATTCAATTAGATGGTTCTCTGTTAGAAGGTTTATTTCCTGTTCTTACTGCTCTTCTGGTCCGTGTATCAGACCGGGCAGTCTCCTGGCGGGTCTCGGGTTCCGGGCGGACCGGCGCTACCCTCTATCTCAGACAGGAGGACGTCTGGGTCTGTGGTGGGAGTGTTGTTGGTCTGAGGAGGCTCTTCAGCGAAGACTTTCTCCAGAACCTTCGGGATGGACCTGCAGCAGCCCTGACTGAACACGTACAGCAGAGGATTCAGACAGCTGTGGACAGACCCAGGGTGACGACTGTGACATGTGCGATGATGAACTGAAATAGCAGTATCATTCCTTGGACGTCTTGATTGAACTTCCCTATATAATAACCTGTATTAATGTAATGATGTAGATAAATCGGCAGTACGATGAGATAGGGGATCCAGCACAAGAAGAACACGGTGATAACAGCTGCTATGAGTTTGAAGGAGGGACCTGATCGGCCGGCCAGAGAGCGTTTATTATTCCTGATCTGGTAGATGATGACGGAGTAGCAGGAGACCATGATGGAGAAAGGCACCCAGGAATCCCATGATGAAGTTGTGGACGGGTTGGGTATTGACATAGCAGACTCTGTAAACTTCCAAAACGATGAGGTGAGGAAGGCTGAGAACCACGGCCAACAACCAGACCCCCAGACTGACCCAGGATGCATTTCTGACGGTGCGGTAACCATTACTCCGCGCCCACGCCCGGCCACACCACGCCAAAACATCTGTCCACACTGATGGCCACCAGAGTGTAAGCACCGACGAACATGTTCATGTGGAAAACCGTGGTTCCCATCGTGCAGAAGAGCTTGTCAGAAAGCCAGCTGGGCACAATAAAGCCGGTTAGGATCCACAGAGGAGGGAACGCTGAAAGCGTGAAGTCTGCCAACGCCAGGCTGAGGTACCAGACGCTGCTGACGGTCTTCTCCATCCTGAAGCCGGTCACCCAGATGACCACGCCGTTCCCCAACATGCCCAGCACACACACCACGAAGAAGAAGAACGGATGCATCATGATGGCGATGGATAATCGGTCAAGTCCTGGATCTAGCCCTCTATTCTCTTCGTCGTCATGGCAGTGCGAGTCGTTTTCGTATATGATCAGATCAGGAGTTGGTGACAGCTATATGGGTGTTGTGGCGTTGGACGCTTACGTCAGTCGTACTAAAATCAGCTGTTCAAAGGGCCGTGTTTCACGAACGGAAGGAAAGAGGGGGTGCACGGGGAGCGATTTTTCAGTTGCCACCCGAAATAAAGCAGCGGGGTTGGGAAGGAGCGCTTGTTTTACCCTGCCGGCTACGACTAGTAGGGCAGGGCGAAGGAAGTTGGTTATGTTTGTGGTAAAGGACTTCAGTGTTTTGTATCTTACAGCATTATGCATGAGTACAATACAGAGAATGTTTGCATTCGCCATCTTTGTTGAAGAAGAGTCTATTTATGTCTGAGATAACTAATCTTAATTATCTTTCATAGTGGTTTAAGCCCTGTGGAAATGTTGTATTAAGTTTTAAAATCCATTGTTTTTCTGCAAACTTTCTCTCCCCTTCTGTCCACGTTTGATTGCATTCCAGCCCACATACTTCCATTGCTCCAATTCCATGTCCAATAAAATGTTGTACTATTAGCAACATCTCTTTGGCATTTTTTATGTTATATCTATGCTGGTTAAGTCTGTCTACTATTGTGTTCCTGGTTTCCCTTACATATTGTAGATTACATTTGTTACATGTGATTAGATAGTTACAGTTTTTTGTGGTCGCTGTTATGTTTTGTTTTATCCCTATCATGATGTTTGTTGATCTATTTTTCACTACTAATTTGGGTTCGAAGTAGTGGTCTTTTACGCGGGTTTCTGTCTGTTCTTTTAAGTTTGCTCTGGATTAGGTAATCTTAAGTTTTTATTTTTTCTGTAGGCAGTTATAATGTTGTATCCCTTAGTGAATATAGGCTATATAGGCTATAGTTTTACTGAGGTTATGTTTAGGGTTAGGGTTAGGCTAGGGTTAGGGTTAGACGGTGCGTTATGCGGTTACTAACCCTAAACATAACAGTTAAACTATGCTCAGAAGTTCCCATAGTGGTCACCGACTCGGGGGTCTATGACCTGACGCCAGCAAAATGATAGTTTGGAACCAAATGGACCTGGGAGAGAAATAGGAGATATAGCTAGAAAGCAGGGAAAGACACAGAGGCAGAGTGCAATGACTGCCTTCAAGACAAATTTATCTTTTGTTATGTTATAGTGCACTAAGTCACACACTTGCCCGATCGGGCAACCCGGTAGCAGTCTTCACTTGCCCCACCATTTTTTTTACTTGCCCCGGGCAAGTGTTAGTGTCAAGCCCTGTGTAGTAACAGTAATGTTGTGTTCTCTCTCGCAGACCAGACCCAAGACCTCACCTCACCTCAGACATGGCTGACAGCACACTGGACACTGACTGTGTGAGTGATTGTTTTCTAAGCATCATTACCAGGGCCGGATCGACCACTGGGCGTACAGGGAGGTCTCCCGGTGGGCCACGACCCGTAGGGGGGCCGGTGGTATCATGGTATGATTAAAAAGCGATGGTTTTCAACCAGGCTGGATTTGGGAAACAAAACAGTCAAACATACAGATGAAAATGAGCATTAATCTTATACATTTTCCAACTAGACTTGGGCCAATTATTTAGATTAATATTTTAACTCTTGAGAGCGTAAACATGAAACCAAATGGACCCGCAAGGGTCCATTTGGTTTTATGTCTAGTGCACCAGGCTGGTACTACACATGCATTTCAAATCACTTACCCTACCTTTTAATAGGAGTATTTGCATTCCCAGTCCTGCTTGTGTTAATGTCCATTGGATGTTGTTCAGGGCTTGACACTAACACTTGCCGCTTGCCTGGGGCAAGTAAAAAAAATGGTGGGGCAAGTGAAGACTGCTATCACACTGCCCGATCGGGCAAGTGTGCAACTTAGTGCACTATAACACAACACAAGATTGTGCCCCTACAGGACACAGGTCTCCACCGTCCGGGCTCAAGAATTGATGATATCATTCTAATATATATAAAATACTAATGTCTTTTCTGAATTTGAAATTTCTATTTCATTTCAGTTGGAAATAAAAAATCATTCAAATTCTATGGAAGAGTTCAAGAAAAAAAATATCTGGGGTCAGGGTCCCTCTACTTTGATGTCATGTCAGTCTCTTCAGAAGTCTGGCAGTGGGCTGCGTGCACGGACAGAGGGCTGCGTGCACGGACAGAGGGCTGCGTGCACGGACAGAGGGCGTTTCCATGGTCACTCCTCAGGAGTTATAAGTGCTAACCTGTTACTTGCTGATCTATTGTTTGTTCTTTTGTCTATTCTCCTGTCATTGTTTATTGTATTGTTATTGTCTTGGCACTGTGAAAAAGCATGACAAATAAAAAACGTTGTTGAACCTTGAACCTAATTATGATGCTGCCGGCTGTCCTTCACACCTATGACCTCATCATGACGTCATCTCAAGCTTCTCAATCTCAGGGTCCTCTTAGAGACCTGTACCAGGTCTCCACCGTCTGGGCTCAGGTTTGAATGTGTACTAGTACTAGTCTTTCAACTATAATGTCGTCATGACCTCATGACGGACGGCCTGCGTGCACGGACAGACAGTCGTGGGACAGACAGATTCGGGGGACGGACGGGCTGCGTGCACGAACAGAGGGCGTTTTATACCTATGACCTATGACCTTCATACCTATGACCTCATCATGACGTCATCTCAAGCTTCTCAAGCTCAGGGGTCCTCCTAGAGACCTGTACCCAGGTCTCCACCGTCTGGGCTCAGGTTTGAACGTGCACTGGTACTAGTGTATCAACTATAACGTCGTCATGACGTCATGACGAACGGGCTGCGTGCACGGACAGACAGTCGTGGGACGGACAGATCTGTCTGTCCGTGGTGCATTAACAGACAGTCGTGGGACGGACAGACTCAGGACGTGCACGGACAGAGGGCGTTTTATAGTCCCCACCTTCGGTGGAGACAATAATTAATTTCCTAGATGTTACGGTGTTCAAAGAGCAAAACTTTAACAAAAACGGAAAATTGGATCTCAAAGTCTACTTTAAAGAAACAGACACACAACGCTCTTTTACGTAAGCTTGTACCACCCACCACACACTTGCAGAGGTATAGTGAAAACTTCTGAGATTCCATCACATCTGCACACAACAAAGCGATTTTAAAATTCACGTAAAACTCAATTTAATGCTTTAAAAAGATGGGGTATCACAAGGACATTTCTAAGAAAAACCTTTGACACCTTCAGAGAGGTGAAAGAAAGAGATGAAAGACCCCGAAATGCTCAACATGCTCAAGCAAAAATAGCAAGCATGAAGATAAAAGGGAACTTTGCAAGAAGGACAGATTCATTACTAGAGGTAAACAAATTACACCTGCCTGCAGAAAATATAAGAATTTAAAAGATTACCTAGTCCACAGTGAACTTAAAAAACAGACAGACCCCTACTTAAAAACAGACTACTTTAAACCCAAACGACTAGTCAAAAATAGATCAACAAATACCATGGTAGGAAAAACGCAAAGCATACCAGCTACCACACACACACACACACACACACACACACACAACACACACACACACACCACACACACACACACACACACACACACACACCACACACACAACCCACACACACAGTACCTGTATGTGTGATAATATAGTCTGCACCTGAGATGCTAGCTATTCCCACTGATGTTGTAATGGTGACATGATGCTGCACTGGTCTCACCACTTGTGGTAGGACTGCTGCTCCTAAAGCTCTCCAGTTGTCTAGGTTTTCAATGTTCATTCATTGAACCCTGTGGAGTAGAGCAACATACACATTCTCAGCCGATATATACAGTACCCCGTAATGACCTACCAATTTTGAAACATGCTTTAGTTACGTCTGGAGGTTTATAAAATAAATATTAGAAAAAAGTTTACAGAAAAAAGTTTACAGCCATCACAGTAGTGGGGTTCCACTTGGCAACCCCACTAATAATGCAAAAGAAATATCGCTAATCCTACAGCATCCATAGCATCCCCCCCCCCCCCTAATTGGGAAATGTTACACCCGCCCCTACCCGACGGCACAATTCCACTGCTCCAGATATTTTGGGAAAATTTTCACTTATTTTTCCTTTGGGGAAAAATATGTTTGTGTGTCCAAAAACGCTGTTTGTGTGGCTGAAAGGCCCAAACGTTGGAACAAATCTCTGTTTGTCAAAGGATCAGAAGCCGTGTGGCCGAGTTCTACGACTGCTCCTGATAGGTCTTTTCACTCCTCGAGAGATGGACTGGTCCCACCCATGGCGGACAGTTCCCACCTGATGTTGTGTGGGAGTTGAGACCACTCCAGTCCGGACTCAATCACTACTAGTTTGCATAACGTCTTGAGGCTGAGACTGAGGTCTAAGAAATACACGTCGTCACATGTCAGGTTTTGGGGGGAGGTAAGAAACGCTCCTCCAAAGACAATGATACGCTCTCCTATCATGCAACAGGAAGGAATACAGTTCTGCACTGAGACCGGGCCTTTCCCCTTGAGCTTAACCTTCTTCCAGGAGAAAGTGTCTGGACTGAATTTCCACACAACGTTATGAAACCAACCCATCACAAGCCCTTTCAGTATGTACAGTTCTCCATTGTAAGTAAAGGCTGAATGAATTCCATATCCTTCTTCTTCTGGGAAGGTCTGAGGCGTGTGCAGCCACTGGTTGGTCTCTGTGTCAAACACTCGGATGGTCTCTGCCTGTGGTCCGTCACTTACAAACATCTTCGTACCGATGATGGTGGCAGTGTATGTGCTTCGAGTTTCAGTTCGTCTGGTGTTGATTAAAGTCCAGACCATTGTGGAGGTGTCCAACTTGTAGGTTTTGTTACAGTGCCCATTGCCATCGATCCATCTGCCATGAATAATCATGGCCTTCCCCAAGACACAGGCTGTGTGTTGACACCTCCCATCAGGAACCGTCCCATAAACCCGTGGTCTGGACCATACATGGGCGTTCACATCAAACACAAAGAGGCCTTTGTAGTAAGGCAGACCTCCCCAGAGATATATGTTATCTTCGAGCAACACGACTGTGTGGCCCATACGTCTGGTGGGACGCACAGCTGGTTTTGCCAGTGCAGGGGTCAACTTCCTCCAGGTAAAAGACACTGTGTTGAAGACACTAACGTCAATGTGTTTGCTGTTGCCCCCAAAGCAGTACACGCAGTGTCCCACTGTCACAGCACTTTGACATGCTGTTCCTGGTCCTCTCAGATGCATCGTCCAGCGTAGCATGGCTGCTAACAGTATGACAGTGGATAATTCCTATTGGTCAACAGGATCCTATGGGTAAACAGTATCTTAAGGCTCAACAATATCCTTTTGTTCAACAGTATCCTATTTTTCAACAGTATCCTAAGGGTTGACAGTATTGGTCTACAGTATCCTATGGGTATTTTATTTGACAGTATTCTATTGTTTAATAGTATGTTATCGTTCAACAGTATCCTAGGGGTCAGCAGTATCCTCCTGTTCAACAGTACCCTATTGATCAACAGTGTCCGGTGGGTTGACAGTATCCTATTATGCAACAGTGTCCTATGGGTTGACAGTATCCTATTGTTTAACAGTGTCCTATTATTCAAACAGTATCTTATGAAACAGTATCCAATTGGTCTACAGTGCTATTGTTCAATGCTATCCTATTGTTCAATGCTATCCTATTGTTTAACAGTATTTTAATCAACAGTATCCTATCGTTCAATAGTATCCCTTGGGCTAACAGTATCGTACGGGTCGACAGTATTGGTCTAGAGTATCCTATTGGTTAATAGTATGTTATCAATAAACAGTTTTCTAAGGGTAAACAGTATTCTATCGTTCAACGCTATCCTATTGTTTAACAGTATTTTTATTCTGTATCCTACGGGTTAAAAGTATCTATCTATATATCCCCTATCCTATGATGCAAGTCGCAAGTCCTGAACGTTAATATTCACTCCAGATTAGATTGTTCAGAGCACAAACATCACATAAAGTTTATCCAATCAGTGAAGCCGATAGTTTGGCTTAACCAATCAAGGGAAGCGATGCTCGTTGATCTCTTCTATGGGCCCGATTTTCCTCATCATAAAACCGGCAAAATCAGTCGTTCCCACACTGAAGTCGGTCACTGGTAACCCACACTACCGCCGTGGCCCACCTCCTGGTGATTGCGGCAGGTGGCCATGGCAGTGGATAAATGAGGGACTTACAGAAGGAAACTAGATCAGCCCTCGGTAGAGTGCAAACAAGTAGGCCATGGCCTCCTTGTGTGTGAGCAGCACAAGCAAGCAGAGAGCAATTAACCCCGACAACTCCAGGAGATAATGTTCTCCAAAATACTCAAAAAATCTCTTGATTTCATCATCATAAGTCATCACCTAAATCAGCCAATCAGAGTACCCCGAGGGACAAACGACCGCCAACATACGCCTTGTTGAAGTCTCCTGCCACACTACACAACTAGGCGGACCTCCCTCGAGGATGGTTGGCATGACAGAGGATCATGTGCAGGGGTTGACACTAAGGTCTCGGAGGCATTTGCCCATCGGCCAAGTGCAAGTCAGGTTCTACTTGCCCTCAGCTCATGGTCACTTGCCCCCCAAAAAATATATTGTAAATTTTGCAGATGTAACTCTTGAGAACGTAAAAATGAAACCAGATGGACCCTTGCGGGTCCATCTGGTTTCATTTTTACACTCTCAAGAGTTAAAATACATCTTCTCAATTAGCCCAGGTCTACACAACTAGAGAATGTAGATGTTTTGAAAGTGAGAGTTATAAATCCTTTCTGGTTAGTCCTTCAGTTTAAGCATATGACGAGAAATAAAAAGGCGATAATATTCGCTTTCCCCTCTCTTTCCCCGCTCTTTGCTATAGGACGTAACCTCTGTAGGATTTCACAGGATTTTCTTTTTTCCATCATGATCATCATCTCCTCCACCTCCCGCGGCATCGGGGAGGTTTTTAAATGCCTTGATCGTGTTGCTGACACTGTAGGCCTATAGTCACCTGAACATGAGTGCCGTTGTGTGGACTGAGTGGCTTGGAGCGGCCTGGAGCGAAGGAAAATTCTCGCTCCAGAGCGCCGCTCCGACCCATTTTAAAACTCACTCCCCGCTCATTTAAAAATCCACCCGCTCCGTTCAACACTCCGCTCTCGCTCCGCGCCGCTCACATGCTCTGGTGCTGTAGTGGCGATGATGTTGAAGCCACACACTATCACAACCCTAACTCTTATCTGATCGATCGATTCAGCTGTGTCAAAGATCTTGATCCGTAGCATCTCGGGTAGCTCGTCAGAGTGATATGCCAATCACTCGAATCATCCAATCAAAGCAAAATACCTGACCTGTTTGTAAAACAGATCAAATAATCCCGTATTAGGATAATACTCTGTTCAACTCCTGCTAACAGTACGTTTACCATTTGCAGTTTACACAATTCAATCACTACAGTTACCATGAAAGTTACTCATAGTGTAAAGGTTCGTACACACCGGAAGCGAAGCGAAAAGGCGAACTATTTGCCTTGAGAATATGCAATTAGATTTGCCTCCTCTCCTCCTCCCCTCCTTCAACTGCTCTCCTCACTGCTGCGTTGGTCTTTAATAAAAGTATTTGGATCATTAATCGTGTCCGGAGATTAAGTAATTACGAGCGTCCACATGTGGTTTATGTTCATTAAGTTACGCGTGTTTGGAGCGGCGTTCTAAACACATTACAGTTCAAGAGAATGCTCTACTAATGTAGCTTGTAGACCTGTACTCGGCACAGAACCCTCTAAACTGCCTACGTTGTGTGTCATTATGGCATAAGATTCATAGTTTGTATTATTTATATGAAAGTTTGGCGATGGAGACCGTTGCGCAACAGATAATGATATATAATAACACAATGGCTAGATTGATTCCACCTGTAGCGTTGTGATTGCAAAGACAGCGCTAAAGATTTTTCCTATAAATCTGCAGTGGTTAATAAGAGGAATGCAAACAGAGCGATATGGTCGTGACATCTTGCCTATATAGCGCAGTGGTTTTCAACCTTTTTGATCCCAGGGACCACCATTTATTCAGCATTTGAGCCACGGACCACCATTTGATTACACTTTAGGCTCACAGTCCCCAAAACCCAAAGATTTCTTCTCTTTTTATCTACAATACGAGGATGGATTTCAGAAACATAACAGGCAAACCTAGATCTCTAGTTGTGTAGACTTGAGCTAATTCAGAGGGTAAATATTTTAACTCTTGAGAGTGTGAAAATGAAACCAAATGGACCCGCCAGGGTCCATTTGGTTTCATTTTAACAATCTCAAGAGTTACATCTGTTAACTAACTTTCCAGCATTTAGCCTGGGGACCACCATGGAACCCTCTCAGGAACCACTGGTGGTCCCGGACCATGTGTTGAAAACCCCTGCTATAGCGATTAACCCATTGTAGATCCCTATCCCGGTTGTAAGAGCCACATGCATCCTTTGGGGGGCGACATTTCATGTATGTAATATGATTTGTTTTCTTGATTATGCCAATATTATGCAGCAGTGTGTGATATGCTAGAATTATTGCTTTGTGCTGATTGGTCAGTCTATCAGAGTGATATTATTGCTGCCTTCTGCTTATTGGTCCGATTTTAATTGAATGTCTCTGATTGGTGCTCTTTTTTCTTTCATGCCAGATTGCTGTTCTGTACTGTTTGGGGCGTGTCAGAAGCAGTAAAGCTTGAGTTGAGAGAGCACACGTTTTTTCTACCACACTAATACACAGTAACACAGTAACACACAGAAAGAGACTTTGAAACCAAGAAAAAGACTTTGTACCGCCTTTGTTTTTTTGCTTTTTGCCAAGTAAAGAGTTTCAACTGTACTTCGTGCGTCAGAAAATTTGTGCTCACTGCTTTTGAAGGATATATTTTTTGAAAAGCGAACTGGAAATATATGCCTCTATATTTAGTAGAAAAAACACTCTACTGGATCGACTGACGATATAAGGACATCGAGGACATCATTCTACTCGGATATCGTTTGGAGGAATTCACCACAGCTAAGTGGAGGACTTTGGGATGAAAAAAAGCTTCGAAAGGTAAAAGGAAAGAAAGAAAAGAACCGGATTACAGCTGTTTAAGTTTACACCCTCTGAAGTTAATTGACCCAAGCTACTCAGTGACGTTTCTCTGTGTAATTTGAAAGCCATTGAAGACTCTGCGTGTCCAGAAATTGTTATGCAAGTTGTTTGAAGAAAAGAAGTAAGCACTTTTATTCTTTTGCATAAGATTTACGCACTGTTTTTCTGACATGATGGCCGAAGATAAAGACAAATGTGACACAGGGGAAATGGAATCTAAGCGAATAAGCAAGCCAACTGAGAAAGCTTTGGAGGATAAACTGCATAGGCTTATTGGAGCTAGAAGAGGAAAACTAGCCCAGATAACCGCTAAAATGAACGAAGCTGAAAGTTTGATGAGTGACGCTGCCAATCTGCATGCAGTGCAAACCATTGTGAACGATGATGTCAATACTCTTGTTGCTGAGTTTGAAGAGCTTACTAGGCAGATAGGAGAGCTTCTGCCAGAGGAAGAAAAAGATGCAGACATAAAAAACTGGTTTGAACCCAAGATGCTGAATATCGCTCAGTTTGAAGACACAGCTAGGCAGTGGATGGATGCTTTGTGCCCGAGCGAGTCAGATCAGGAAAGTCCAGCACCTGATAAGGAAGAAGAGGAAGTGGATGATGATATAGGACCTGATGATAGTGCATCACAAGCGTCAGCTCAAACTGTTCACAAGCATGCTTCAGTTGTTGAACGCACATCTGTCACATCCACACGGTCATCAATTCGAGCTGCTAAAGAAGCAAAGCTAGCTGCATTAGAGGAACGTGCTGCAGCTTTAGAAGAGAAGCAGAAGCTGGAATTGGAGGTCGCACGCATGAAAGCTCAACTAGACAAGGTGAACCTGCAGGCAGAAATTGCTGAACAACGGGCTCAAGTGAGAGTACTGAGGGAGTACGAAGGAAGGGATGGCATGAACAGTTATCTTCGCTCGCATGTTGCAGGTAGAACCCAAGCAAAGGAAGAACATACAATGTATGATCGCTCGCATGTGTCAAGCAGCGCTCGAGTGAAAAAGACAATGAGTCATCCGACCACAAACGTGACCGTGACCAGAAACAAGGTTACATCCAAGACACCAAAAGTGGAGTCACAGCATGTGAGGCCTAGGCAGACAGACGCCACTGAGAGGCAGCAGCCTGATAGAACCAACGATGGCATTGTTCGAGTAATGGAGAAGCAGAATGCTATCACAGAACTGCTAGTCAAGCAGCAGTCCAAGGCCCAGCTTCCAGTTAAAGAGGTTGCAGTGTTCAAAGGTAACCCACTTACCTACAGATCGTTCATCAGAGCCTTTGAGCAAGCCATTGAACAGAGAACTGACGATGACCAAGACAAGTTATACTACTTACAGCAGTACACTGCAGGAGAACCGCAAGACCTTGTGCGTAGTTGTGAGCACATGCCACCGCACAGAGGATTCAAGGAAGCAAAACGACTGCTTGAAAGACACTACGGAGATGAGCTGATGATTGCTAGCGCTTATATTGACAAAGCTCTGAAGTGGCCACAAATAAAATCCGAAGACGGAAAGGCACTGAACGCTTACGCCATATTCCTGACTGGCTGTCGTAACACAATGGAAAATGTGGCTTTCATGGAGGAAATGGATAATCCCACAAACATGAGGATGGTGGTATCCAAATTGCCATACAAGATGAGAGAAAGATGGCGTGATTCCGCTTACCAAATCATGGAAAGAAGAGGACACCGAGCAAAATTTGCTGATCTTGTCATCTCATTGAGCGTCAAGCTAAGGTAGCGATGGATCCACTCTTTGGAGACCTCCAAGACAGTCGCACATCTACAGCACCGAAGAGCCAGGAAAAGGCAAAACCTGAGAAAAGTGGAGCGAAAAGAAGCAGCTTTGCAACCAATGTCTCTGCAGAACAGAAAAAGACAGAGGCAACGGTAAAGCAAGCCAACCCACCTAAAGCAGCCAACGCCTTCGAGACCCCATGTCTTTTCTGTCAGAAGAACCACACATTGGAATCTTGCAGACAACTTAAAAGGCTAGCACACAAAACCGACCGTGTCGAATTCATAAAGTCCAAAGGTCTTTGTTTCGGATGTTTAACCCAAGGCCATCTCAGCAAAACCTGCAAGAAGAGGATGGACTGCAAACAGTGCTCAGGTAAACACCCAGACATTCTTCACCAAGAGAAGGAAGCCACTAAAGATGCAAGTGTGTCAGCGAGTACAAGCGGCACTGACGGAGGAGCACCCAGTGGAGGAGACAGAGGCACTCAACCTGTCCAACAAGAAATAGTTGGCTACACTGGGGGCGGAGAGAATGACTGCATGCTGTCGATTGTGCCAGTGAAAGTCAAATCCAGCAGCAGTGGAAGATCTATAGACACGTACGCTTTTATGGACCCTGGCAGTACAGCTACGTTCTGCACAGAGGAGCTCCGAAAGAAGTTGAACGTGAAAGGAAAACAGACTCAGATCTTATTGAGCACAATGGGCCAAGACAAACCAGGTGAGCGAAACTGGTCAACAGTTGCAAGATCTCTGACCTGGAGGTGTGTGGTTTGGAGGAGAGTACGTACCTTCAGTTACCCAAAGTCTACACACACGATAGCATCCCGGTTCAGAAAGAAAACATACCCAGTCAAGAACACCTGCAGAAATGGCCGTACTTGAGTGAAGTAAACTTACACACATTGACGCTGATGTGGGCCTTCTCATAGGAGCCGACAATCCAAAGATGATGGAACCTTGGCAGATAATAAATAGCCGAGACGAAGGACCCTACGCCATCAAGACCGTACTGGGCTGGATGGTCTGTGGCCCTGCGCAGAATGAAGACGAACATTCCACAAGTACGACAGCTCACTACAGCATCAACCGAGTCTCAGTGATGGAAGTAGAACAGTTACTGATGAAGCAGTATAACACCGACTTTCCAGAGCGTCATTATGATGACAAGGAAGAGATGTCTCAGGAAGACAAACAGTTTATGCTGTCAGTGCAAGAGACCACAGAAAGTGAATGGCCACAGAGACCAGACAACGTGACTGACAACCTGCAGAACGACCCAGAGGTCAAGAACATCACAGTGAACACCATCACCGCTGAAGAAAAGCCCGACTCTGTCAACAGCTTGCTTCAGTACTACTCAAGATGGGACCGACTCAAAAGAGCGGTAGCTTGGATGTTAAGAGTCAAGAAAATACTGATCCACCTGAAAGACAAGAGGAAGGAGTTCCAGAGCTCGATACTTCCGTTGGAAAAGGATCCAGTGAAACAGAAGGTGCTTGTCCAGCAGCGCATGGAGAAGTACAAATCTACCTTGGAAAAGAGAAACACTTACCTTGGAAGACTTGATGGATGCAGAAACAGAAATCCTCCGATACAGTCAAGGTCAAAGTTTTGCTGAAGAGATGAAGGCTCTCAGGAGTAACCTGCCGATCAAAAGAAACAGTTCGGTGTACAAGCTAGATCCCACCTTGCAAGACGACATAATGAGAGTTGGAGGACGGCTGGACAGATCCGCTCTGCCAGAAGAGGCAAAACATCCAGCAATCATCTCAAGACACTCCAGAGTTGCCACTCTCATCTTGCAGGATGTTCATGAGAAGATTGGACATTGCGGGCGCAACTACATGTTGTCGCAGCTGAGACAACGATTTTGGATCCCACAAGCTAACTCAGCTATCCGGAGTCTTATATCAGATTGCACAGTCTGTAGGAGACTCAGAGGTCGACCAGGAGAACAAAAGATGGCAAATCTTCCTGAAGATCGTCTCCTACCAGATAAAAACCACCTTTCACCAATGTAGGTGTCGACTACTTCGGACCTTTCGATGTGAAACGGGGGCCGGGGTACCGTCAAAAGGTATGGTGTGATATTTACCTGCCTCACCATCCGAGCAGTGCACATTGAAGTAGCAGACAGTCTCGACACCAGTTCCTGCATCAATGCCCTGCGGCGGTTCGTAAGCCGGAGAGGCCAGGTCAGCATCATGCGCTCTGACAATGGCACCAATTTTGTCGGAGCTGAAAAGGAATTGCGAGAAGCCATTGACAGCCTGAACCAAACACAGATTGAAAAGGCTATGCAGAAGAAGGGCATCAAATGGATTTTCAACAGTCCAGCTGCTTCGCACCAAGGAGGAGTTTGGGAGCGACAAATCCGTTCTATACGAAGGATTCTCGGTGCCCTGGTGAAGGAACAGACCCTCACTGACGACAGTCTTCAAACACTCATGTGTGAAGCTGAAAGCATACTTAATAGCCGACCTATCACAAGCCCATCCGATGATCCACAAGATATCGAGGCCTTGACCCCCAACCACTTGCTTCTGTTGAAAGGACAGCCCAGCATGCCACCGGGAACCTTCGACAAGGATGACCTGTACACGAGAAGACGGTGGAGGCAAGTGCAATATCGTGCAGAATTATTCTGGAAGAGATGGACTCATGAATACCTGCCTCTTCTACAGGAGAGACAGAAGTGGACAAAGCTGAAGAGAAACTTCATGACTGGAGATGTAGTGCTCGTGGTTGACAGTTCAGCCCCACGAAACACATGGACAATGGGAAGAATTATCCAAACCATACCCGATTCAGAGGCACGGTGCGCAGAGTGAAGCTGCAGACGAAGACCAGCACTCTGGAGAGGCCGATACACAAACTGTGTTTGCTGCAAGAAGCAGTGTGAACTCAAGAGGACCACGTGATGAAGACGTGAAGACAAAGAAAGAAGAATGTTTTTTGAATGCTTATTTGATTTAAGTTTACTGGCTCTTAGTATGTTTTCTGAATTTGATAATTGTTTATTTGTAATGTGTAACCAATTATGGGGCCGGATATGTAAGAGCCACATGCATCCTTTGGGGGGCGACATTTCATGTATGTAATATGATTTGTTTTCTTGATTATGCCAATATTATGCAGCAGTGTGTGATATGCTAGAATTATTGCTTTGTGCTGATTGGTCAGTCTATCAGAGTGATATTATTGCTGCCTTCTGCTTATTGGTCCGATTTTAATTGAATGTCTCTGATTGGTGCTCTTTTTTCTTTCATGCCAGATTGCTGTTCTGTACTGTTTGGGGCGTGTCAGAAGCAGTAAAGCTTGAGTTGAGAGAGCACACGTTTTTTCTACCACAGTAATACACAGTAACTCACAGTAACACACTGTAACAGACAGAAAGAGACTTTGAAACCAAGAAAAAGACTTTGTACCGCCTTTGTTTTTTTGCTTTTTGCCAAGTAAAGAGTTTCAACTGTACTTCGTGCGTCAGAAAATTTGTGCTCACTGCTTTTGAAGGATATATTTTTTGAAAAGCGAACTGGAAATATATGCCTCTATACTGATTCTAAAAATGTCTTTGAAATACTAACCTAAGTGTACTGGAAAACTTCAAATTATTGTGTGTAACACCATCAATTTTTTGACATTTTTTGATACTGTACATTCTGTACAGAACGCATATTGGTGTTCCCGTCAACTAGGGTAAAACTACCACTAGGGGTTCCCGCCCACTATGGGTTAATATGTAATGTTCTTCACAATGAAATACAGTAAATAGACAAGAAATTCCCAAATCGTGTTTTGGCCGGGGACCCAAACAGCATGCGCGTTTGACAAGAATTATAATCATTTATTAGTAGTGTAAATAGCTGATCTAGTTACAGGGAGACATTGTGATACCAATAAACAATTTTACAAAGTTTACTTCATGTACAATGTCTATGAAAGATCTTCACAATACAGACACTGTGAACACATGGAATATATTTATTTCATGCTCTTTTTATTGTGAAGCAGGGGCGGATGTTACATTTCACATTGGGGGGGGGGGGGGGGGGGGGGGCAGGAGAATGGCACCGTTTTCAGTTACAGGACTTTTGTTGGCCAAATAAAGCATCAATAATAACATCAGTTGTTGTTGAAGTTGCAACAGAACAGACATGCAGCATGCATGCATAAAGCTAAAGGTCTGACTCAGAGAGTTTTCTGTTTTCAATGATGAAATGCTGTCGGTTTAGTGGTGACACGGCTGTAGGCTAGTTAGTCAGTAGCAGTAGTAATGTTTCAAATCATTGTATTTATAAGCACTTTAATTTTTAATATCTTCGAAATTTGGCTTGTTTTGCATGCCATCAGCATATTTAGGGGGGCATTGCCCCATCTCCCCCCGCGCCACCTCCCACCTCCCACCTCCCATGCCTAGATCCGCCCCTGTAAAATGTGGAGACTCGGCACAACTCAGCAGCGAGAGTTGAATCACATATTCAACTCGATGAGGACATGCTTGTGCACGGCGTACACGCACACAGAAGGCAGTCTACTGGTACATCCGTAATCCGCCCATTGGCGTGTGCTACCATAGTGCGTGAACACACACTGTTGACTTGTGCCGCCGTTCGGATCGCCGCGGTGCCAGTTGGTGTACTTGACATCGGAGCCGTCAGACCAGTTCCATCCGCCCTCGAAGAAGTAGTCGTGCAGGCCGATCCAGGTGTAGATCTGCGACGGCGTGTAGGTCTGGACCAGCTTCAGGACGTAGTTGTGCTCCTCCTGGTTGTGGATGGACACCAGGTGTCCGCCTGGAACATTGGGGTTTTCAACCTTAATTATTGACAGCAGGGACCACCATTTATTCAGCATTTCAGCCACGTATATGGACCACCATTTGGTTACATTTTCACCCCAAAGACAAAAAAAAACCTAAAGAATTATTTTGGTTTTGTCCACAATCCCAGGCTGTATCTGGGACAAAACAGTGTGGACTTCTTAATTAAGTAGTGCTAATTCAGATGATTAATATTTTTTAACTCTTGAGAGTGTGAAAATGAAACCAAATGGACCCACAAGGGTCCATTTGGTTTCATTTTTACATTCTCAAGAATGTAAAAAATGAAGCCCAAACCCGACCAGGACCGAACCCAAACAGGCCCGACCCGACATTTAGGGCCGGGTCGACATTTAGGGCCTAAAATCTATTTTATTTAGTCAGGCCGGGCCGGGCCTAGGGCCGGAACAGTTAGCGTAAACCATCATGTCCACCCAGCACCTATGGCGTATACTAATGACATATTAGAATGTTGAAAATAGGTGGAGTTTGAGTGCCAGTTTCTTAGCTTATAGCACCCCCTAGGGATCGGTTTTATGCATAATAATTAATTAATTGTAAGTAATTGATTGATTATCTCAAAACAAAAAATCACAAACAGCAGTTGTATACATTTTTTTCACACATATCTCAGAGATGTGTAACTAAAAGGTTAGTCCACCCCCACCCCTCCCGATCGCATCATTTCTGGTCCAGGAATTGTCACTTCCTGGACCAGAAAAAAAAAAAAAAAAACTCTTCCACCATTACACACCCACAGGAGAGATGCTGGGATGTTATTATGCCAAAATTAATCGTATTAAAGTGAAAGTGAAAGTTAAGTAGCCTTTGATTGCCACAATAGGCTCAGATATGGACCTAAATACACCCCCCTGTCACCCAATTTTGCACCCCTGCGGGTGCACCTCCCGTGGGGGCGGTGCGGGGGGTCTTAACGTTCCAACCTGTGCAAAGGTGATTTTATCTCGTCTTAACGTTCCTGGCACTTAAACAGTTTAATGACATATGAAAATGTTGAAAATGGGTGGAGTTCCCCTTTTAGAGTTTTGTGTTTTCACCTAGGGACTGGCAGTTCTTCTCGGCGTCGTTCCAACTCATCAGGGTAGGTGAATACTTGTAGCAGCGATTGTTGAAGCTGAACCAGAACTGTGGACAGTTCCCTTGATCCAGCTGCACCGAGCCGCCGTGCACGGTACCTACCACACACACACACACACACACAACACACACACACACACAACACACACACACACACACACACACACACACACACACACACACACACACACACACACACACACAAAAGTCCTCATATCAGCCCCACAGTGAGGAATTTTGACATGCTACAGATTATATCGTGAGTCACTACTTGTTTACTGTTTAGTGAAAGAAGAAAATGTGCATTGAACTAATAATAGTCTGACCGGCCCCTGAAAGGGTTTTAAACCAGTGGTCCGGGGACCACCAGTGGTCTATACTACTAGTGTATACTAATGACATATTAGAATGTTGAAAATGGGTGGAGTTCCCCTTTAAGAATTGCGATATATTGGCGTATCGATTTTTTTTTTTGTTTTTTTTTTGCCCACCCCTATTACCTAGAGCCAGGAGGCCCAGAAAGGCCAGGAGTTGAAGACTCAGCATCATGTCAGCCTGAGGTGGTCTCTGTGTCTGGAGATTGTTGGTCAGGGTCTTCTAGAAGGGTCTGTGTCCGTTGAGATGGAGTCAGGAGTGTGGTGTCTTCTAGAAGGGTCTGTGTCCGTTGAGATGGAGTCAGGAGTGTGGTGTGTTGCTGCTGTCTGTCTGTGTGCGTCTTTTTATGTGCTACACAGGGGCGGATTGGCCATCTGGAGTACAGGGAGTTTTCCCGGTGGCCTGCGTCACCTAGTGGCCTGGACATTTTTTTTTTTTTTTTTTTTTTTTTTTGTGCTAGATGCTCGCCTGGAACATACAGATCAAAATGACCATTAATCTTCTACAATCTCTAGACTAAGTTGGGCTTATTCACATGATGAATATTTACAGTATATTATAACTCTTGAGGGTGTAAAAATGAAACCAAATGGACCCGCAAGGGTCCATTTGGTTTCATTTTTTACGCCCTCAAAGAGTTACATCTGGTTAACCAGCTGCCCCTCCCCAGGGTGGCCTAGCAAAGGCAAAATTGTCCCGGTGGGAAAATATGTGCCAATCCGCCCCTGGTGCTACACACCAGGGTGTCTTCACAGCTGGCGCCATCCGATTGGCTGCTGTATAGACTCCACAGACCTCCTATGACTGCGACAGTATGATCTTGGAGATCTGAGGAGTCTTCCCGGACGATACCAGCGATACTCGTTTCGCCAGGTTTTTTCAAATGCACGTGCGTCGTCGTCGTTGTTGTTATAGGTCTGGCAGGGCTCAGTTCTGACGAAGAATGTGACAGCTCCACATATGTCAGGCGGTGGGGGATTAGGGATGATTAAAGAAAGGGGAACTCCAACCATTTTCAACATTTTAATATGTCATTAATATACCTTAGAGATGTTGTGTATGTGGACGTGATGGAAAAAAGCTCCCCCAATTCTGTATTTCCTAAAAAAAAAATGGAGGTCTGAAAAAAAACATTAACATGGTGAAATACATCTGATGACATACATCATCAAGATGTTTCACCATGTTAATGATTTTTCTTCAGATCCCTATTTTTCCTGAGAGGGTACAAACATTTGTTCACATTTGGCGTCACATTTTGGCGTCCCCCCCCCCCCCCCCCCCCCCCGTCCCCCCCCGGCGCCTAATCCTCAGTCAGTCCACATTCCAACTACAGCAGAGAGTTTCCAGTCAGGAACTTCTTTAAATACAAGAAACATGTTCCAACGCCAGGTAACTTAAAGGGGAAGTCCACCCATTTTCAACATTTCACTATGTCATTGATTTACCTTCAAGGCGTTGGGTAAACATGATAAAAAAATAAAAAAAAGTTCATCCATTCTGGGTTCCCAAGAAATGGAGGTCTGAAGAAAACCACTAACATGGTGAAACATGTTGATGACATCATCAAGATGTATTTTCACCATGTTAATGGATTTCTTTAGACCAGGGGTTTTCAACAGGTGGTCCGGGGAAAACCAGTGGTCCCTGAGAGGGTTTCAGGTGGTCCCCAGGCTAAGTTGGTTAATCAGATGTAACTCTTGAGAACGCAAAAATGAAACCAAATGGACCCTTGCGGGTCCATTTGGTTTCATTTTTACACTCTCAAGAGTTAAAATATTAATCATCTGAATTAGCCATTCTGGAATGTATGTTTTGCTCGTTTTGTTTCCCAAATCCAGCCTGGAATTGTGGACAATAGCAAAAATAAATCTTTAGATTTTGGGTCTGTGGGGCTAAAATATCCTCAAATGGTGGTCCGTGGCTCAAATGATGAATAAATGGTGGTCCCTGGAGTCAAAAAGGTTGAAAACCCCTGCTTTAGAAGCTTCTTTTTTTCTGAGAGCGTACAAATGGAACCAAATGAACCCGTTAGGGTTCATTTGGTTCCATTTGTACGCTCTCAGAAAAACAATTGAAAATGGGTGAAATTTCCCTTTAACCCAGGATGTCAAACCTGCCACAGAGTCTACTCCAGGGCTGCTGGGGAATTATTTTTCCCAAGGGACCAAATGAGATACATACAATATTGTGGAGGAGCCAAGACTAAAGGCGGAACTAAAGTCTGCATGATATTAATTTAATTTCAAGACAAAAGTATAGTAATGCCAACCATTTTGACACCAGAGCCAACTATTTAATCAGTATTTGATTAAATAGTTTATCCCAAAACTTTCTTCAAGATTTCTTTTGTTTTTGTCCACAACTCCAGGCTGGATTTGGGAAACAAAACAGGATAACAAAAAAAATGTCCATTCTCTTACATTCTCTGATTGAATGTGTAGACTTTGGGCTAATTCAGATGATGAATATTTTAACTCTTGAGAGTGTAAAAATGAAACCATATGGACCCGCAAGGGTCCATTTGGTTTCATTTATACGCTCTCAAAGAGTTACATCTGGTTAACCAACTTTCTTGGAACTCTCTCAAGGACCACTGGTGGTCCCGGGCCGGTTAGAGTCAGCCAAAGGGCCGCATTTGGCCCCCAGGCCAAATGCCCCCGACCCCACCCCCCACCCCCCTCCACACACACACACACACACACGCACACACACCACCATGTTGTTTATATGGAAGCAGGTACCCCTTGAGTCAGTGTGCACATGAGTTAATTATGTTAAAAATTTTAATCACATTAATCCGCAAAATTTAACTAATTAACTCGTTATTGAAGGTCCTGGGTTCGATTCCTGCTAGGGATGCCGCTGTGGGTGCTGGCGGCGCGTGTCTGCCTCCCACGTCATCAGTGCCCATACCGAGGCGGGGTTGGTGAAAGGGCCTTTCTGTGTGGAGTATTCATGTTCTCCCTGTGTCCCTAGGGTAGATACCCTCACAAAAACATGCAGTAATCCTGGGTTTTAGACTGCCTCCCCCTGGCCAGCCAGGGCGCCTGATGGAGGGGACAGGAACTGGTTGGAATAACGTGTTCCTTCCACGTGCTACGTCCAACCAGGGAAACTCCCCCCCCGTCAGGTGAAAAGAAGGCAGCTTATATATATATTATATATATATATATATATATATATATATATATATATATATATATATATATATATATATATATATATATATATATATATATTATATATATACAGTATATATACGAGGAAGGGCTTCGGCCCGAAACGTTACTATCTTAAAGTAAAATCTTATTCCGGAGTATCAAATGGCAAATAAAAATCATTTTGGGGGATCATGAGAGGTTTGATAAGCAACTGGTTCAGAGGGCATTTGTAGAACCTTGTAGTCTGCTTCTTTCTGCCTGCGGGTTATTAGCGGGAATTAAGTTCCATTTTACGTTCATATTTAATCAACTTCCTTACTGGAAGAGGATTCCTGTTACAGCAGCTAAACTCCAGAGCAGTAGTTTTCAACCAGTGGTCCGGGGACCACCGGTGGTCCCTGAGAGGGTTCCAGGTGTCCCAGGCTAAATGATGGAAAGTTGGTTAACCAGATGTAACTCTTTGAGAGCGTAAACATGAAACCAAATGGACCCTTGCGGGCAGGGGCGTAGCTAGCAATTCAGGGCCCCCTGCAAAGCTTTTCCACATGGGCCCCCTTTCCCGGCGGCGTCAAAGGGGAATTCCCCTTTAAAATGCTTCCATCTGGTGCACTTTGAGATCAAATATTTTTCATAATATAATCAATACAAATAAAAGCTTATTTATGCAAGCTTTCAATGGGCCCCTTGACTTTGGGCCCCCCTACAATTGCCCCCCCTTTTCCCCACGTGTCTACACCCGTGCTTGCGGGTCCATTTGGTTTCATGTTTACACTCTCAAGAGTTAAAATATCCATCATGTGAATCAGCCCAAGTCTACACAACTAGAGAATGTAGAAGATTAATGGTCATTTTGATCTGTATGTTTGACTGTTTGGTTTCGCAACTGCGTTTCCCCAAATCCAGCCTGGAATTGTTGGACAAAACAAAAGAAAACTGTAGTTTTTGGGGTCTGTGGGGCTGAAATGTCATCAAATGGTGGCTCAAATACTGAATAAATAGTGGGCCCTGGTATGAAAAGGGTTGCAAACCGCTCGTTGTCCTAGAGGGACAAGTGGCGTTCAGCCACAGGAGAAGCAGCAGAAACAGGTCCGGGATGCCCCTGGGCACACCAACCATGATTGACAGCTCAGGATGTTGCCTTGCGACCAGGGGCGGATGTAACATTTCCCAATTGGGGGGCAGGGGGCAACTGAAAATAGTATGGGTGCGACGGGCGATGAAGTCGCTATTTTCAGTTACACGACTATTTTCGGTTACAGGACTTAGGCAAGTAAAGCATCAATAATGACATCAGTTGTTGTTGAAGTTGCAACAGACACGCAGCATGCATAAAGCTAAAGGTCTGACTCAGAGAGTTTTCTGTTTTCAATGATGAAATGCTGTTGGTTTAGTGGTGACACAGCTGTAGTTAGTTAGTAGCAGTAGTAGTGTTTCAAATCATTTTAATTATAAACACTTTAATTTGAAATATATTTGAAATTTGGGTTGTTTAGCGTACCATCATGTTTGGTGGGGGCAGACTGGGCATTTAGGGGGGCATTGCCCCCCCATGCCCATGCCTAGATCCGCCCTTCTTGTGACTCATTGTGAGTATATATGTGCAGGATTTTTTCAGAATGTAGTCAGAATGTTATTTAGGCCACAGAGAGGTAATGACCTCGCTGTACACGCTAGCACAAACATGCACGTGGTGCTCACAAGGACGCACACACACACACACACACACACACACACACACACACACACACACAACACACACACACACACACACACACACACACACACACACCACACACACCACACACACACACACACACACACCACAGGGGCGGATTGGCACATATTTTCCCACCGGGACAATTTTGCCTTTGCCAGGCCACCCTGGTGGGGTCAGCTGGTTAACCAGATGTAACTCTTTGAGAGCGTAAAAATGAAAATGAAAATGAAAATGAAAATGAAACCAAATGGACCCTTGCGGGTCCATTTGGTTTCACTTTTACACCCTCGAGAGTTAAAATATTCATCATGTGAATTAGCCCAACTTAGTCTACACAACTAGAGAATGTAGAAGATTAACACCTTTTCTTTTTTGAAGGATAGAAACACTATAGTTTGCCTGGCCTGGGCCTGGCGCCCTGGCCTGCCTTGGACTTTTCAAAAAAAAGAGAGAAAAAAAAAAAAAAAAAAAAAAACTGTCCAGGCCACTAGGTGACGCAGGCCACCGGGAAAACTCCCTGTACTCCAGATGGCCAATCCGCCCCTGCACAAACACACACACACACACACACACACACACACACACACACACACACACACACACAAACACACACCACACACACACACACAACACACACAACACACACACACACACACACACACACAGTGCACTTCAATAAAGCCACGCAGTCCCACCCCCTCGTGATGTCGCCCTGGTTCCAGAAACCGATTCCCCATTCATTTTCCTCAGACAAAGCATTGTCGAGTTCTTAAATAGTGCTAATTCAGATGGTGAATATTTTAACTCTTGACAATGTAAAAATGAAAACCAAATGGACCCTTGCGGGTCCATTTCGTTTCATATTTACATTCTCAAGAGTTACATCTGGCTAACCAACTTTCCATCATTTAGCCTGGGGACCACGTGGACCCCTCTCAAGGACCACTGGTGGTCCCCGGACCACTGGTTGAAAACCCCTGCTCTATAACAATCAAACAGCTGTAGGAAGATGACCTCAGATGAGATGAGGTGCAACTAATTAAAAAGGTGATAAAAGCACCTCTAATAAGTATGTATAGTATATACTCCATAGTACATTATATTAATTAAGGTATAGTTAGTGATTTGGGTGACTTGGAAAACCCTCCGGTCCTCCCCGGTAGCATGATGTGCACATCATGCACACGCTCTACAGTGAGGGGAAGTACAAAGGCACACCCACCTCCACTCGATCCTGATTGGACGAAAGGCTTTTCTCCCAAAGCTCAAACTGAAACTAGGGTTTTTAATGAATACTGTGAATGAAAGCCCCCAGCCCTCTCACGTATTAGGAGGACAATATCAGTCACCAGAAAAATAATGGGTTGTTTTCAATTACTCTGTCATGGTTAAAATGGATTTTTAAGTTATAATGGGTTTGGGAGCTGGAGGCACTAAAATGAACATCAAATATTTGACATAT
The DNA here is from genome assembly GCA_039105355.1 of Benthosema pterotum. Lineage (NCBI taxonomy): Eukaryota > Metazoa > Chordata > Actinopteri > Myctophiformes > Myctophidae > Benthosema > Benthosema pterotum. The sequence goes on from CM076974.1 coordinate 51,496,245, forward strand.
TGAATGTAGTAACTTATAAACTGTCTGGTGTGTTCACATGAGACTGAGACCAGGGGTTTTCAACAGCTGGTCCAACAAGTGGTCCTTGAGAGAGTTCCTGGTGGTCCCCAGGTTAAATGATGGAAAGTTGGTTAACCAGATATAACTGTGATATAAAACCAGGTATAAAAATGAAACCAAATGGACCCTTGCGGGTCCATTTGGTTCCATTTTCACACTCTCAAGAGTTAAAATATTTATCTTGTGAATTAGCACCATTTAATTAACCCATAGTAGACACCTAGTGGTAGTTTTACCCTAGTTGACGGGAACACAATATGCGTTTGTACAGAAGTACAGTATCAAAAATGTCAAAAATTTGATGGTGTTACACATAATGAAGTTTTCCAGTACACTAGGTTTAGTATTTCAAAGACTTTTTAGAATCGGGATAGTCTACAATGGGTTAAGAAGTCTACCACTGCTTTGTTTGCAAATCCAGCCTGAAACAAAATAATTCTTTAGTTTACTTTAGACTTTGGGGCTAAAATGTCATCAAACAACATATATATATATATATATATTTATATATATTATATATATATATATATATATTATATATATATATATATATATTATATATTTATATATATATATATATATATATATATATATATATATATTTTTTTTTTTTTAAATATCCCTTTAACTTCCTTGCTGGGAACTATACAGCTCCAGTGTTTGGAATGTGAATGCAGAGAGAAGGATTCCTGTAACACTGACAGAGCAGGATGGGTAGCTGATCATGTGAACTGTGACTTTCGGAATTTCAGTACCTTCGTGATGCTCATTGACATCATAGAATGTGGGTTTGTTTCCTGCGCGCGCACGCACGCACACAACACACGCACACACACACACACGCACAACACACACACACACACACACACACACACACACACACACACACACACACACACCCACACACACACACACACACACACACAACACACAGAGAGAGAGGAGGGAGGGGGGGGGGGTTGAAAACCTCTGGCCTATATTAGTGTAACCCACATGAGTTGTACCAGCAGCTACTGTGTGAGTGTGAGTAATACGATGTTCCTGTAGGGGGCGCTAATCAGTCCTAGATGCCTATTATATTCCATGCAGAGAGCAAGAGAACAACAACAACAGGAATACAACTGTTTGTTTCCCCACACAGTTAATATGTGTGTTAAGTTCATTTAAGTTAAGTATCATGAAGTGCTCCTTAAGATACACAAAGTTTAGTTTCCTGATGAAGAAAAAAAGCACCCTTTGGATGCCCACAAACAACGTTTTCTGTTCACACTGTTGTGATCCAAGAAGTCTGCTTTTGAGTCGTCAGGGCCGGATCTAGAGGTGGGCAGGGGTGGGCAGAGCCCGCCCAAACGAAAGGTAATATCAGTGGTTTCCATCAGTGGTCCGGGGACCACCAGTGGTTGCGAGAGGTCCGGGTGGTCCCCAGGCTAAATGGTGGAAAGTTGGTTAACCAGATGTAACTCTTTGAGAGCGTAAAAATGAAACCAAATGGACCCTTGCGGGTCCATTTGGTTTCACTTTTACGCTCTCAAGAGTTAAAATATTCATCATGTGAATTATCCCAAGTCTGCACAACTAGAGAATGTAGAAGATTAATGGTCATTTTGATCTGTATGTTTGACTGTTTGGTTTCCCAAATCCAGCCTGGAATTGTGGACAAAAGCAAAATAAATCTTTAGTTTTGGGGTCTGTGGGGCTAAAATGTCATCAAATGGTGGTCTGTGGCTCAAATGCTGAATAAATAGTGGAGTTGCCCATTACCCTGCCATTCTTCCTGCCCACCCTAATAGGGCTGGCTGAATCCGGCCCTGTGAGTCATCCAATCGAGTCTACACAACTAGAGAATGTAGAAGATTAATGGTCATTTTGATCTGTATGTTTTGACAGTTTTGTTTTGTTTTGTTAAATGCTTAGTTTTGGGGTCTGTGGTGCTAAATGTCCTCAAATGGTGGTCTGTGCGGCTGAAATTCTGAATAAATAGTGGGCCCTGGGATCAAAAAGGTTGAAAACCACTGTGCTAGTATGGTCAGTGTGCACACCCAGTGAACAGTAACAAAAATTTATTCTGCGGATTGGTATTTATTGTACAGTTGATTCTGTACATCAGGGGTTTTTCAACAGGTGGTCCGGGGACCATCAGTGGTCCTTGAGAGGGTGCCAGGTGGTCCCCAGGTAAATGGTGGAAAAGTTGCTTAACCAAATGTAACTCTTTGAAAGCGTAAAAATGAAACCAAATGGAGCCTTGCGGGTCCATTTGGTTTCATTTTTACACTCTAAAGAGTTAAAATATGCATCATCTGAAATAGCCCAAGTCTACACAACTAGAGAATGTGGAAGATTAATGGTCATTTTTGATCTATGACAAAAGGCAAAATATGGCATAATAAATCATTAGTTTTGGGGATCTGTGTTGGCTAAAATGTCATCAAATATATGGTGGTCCTCCGTGGCTCAAATGCTGAATAAAGAGTGGCCCTGGTATCAAAAAGGTTGAAAACCTGCTGTATTGATCAACAAGCTACAGATTCCAATCAGCTGGTCGTCATCTCAGTAAACACTGTACATTACAGGACGTTATTATGTTTGAGAATCAGCCATCCTCGTCGCCAATATCATGTTTGCGAATCAGTGGACACAAACATAGCTTGCACACAACTATGTTTACTGAAGAAAACTCAGTGTAACGTCATCAGACAGACGATGGCCATATGAATACCTTCTAAGACAGGTGTGCCCAAAAGGTAGATGGTGATCTACCAGTAGATCACACAGGCCATGCAGGTAGATCACATGACAGTCCCCCCAGCACTTGGACCCTTATAGATCTGTAACTCTTGAGAGAATTAAAATAAAAACCAAATGGACCTTACGTTTCTTTTTACCGCTCTCAGGAGTTAAATTATATTTTAACATCTGAATTACATAATTAAGAGTCCACACAATTAGAATAATTGGAGAATAATTGTTATTTTGACCAACATTTTGCTGTTCTCTTTACCAATTGTGGACAAAAACATTCTTAGTTTTGGGTGCAAGAGACTAAACTCAACATCACAAACTGTCAACCCAAACTTCAAATACTGTTTTCAAATGTCAGGAATAGCATATAACAGGAAATCTTCCAATCTCCCCTTCTATTTTTCATTATATGTGCATTATTCTGGAACACTATAACGGTAAGTAACGGCGTCACCACTATTTCAAAGCTCAAACTTTCTAGGGGCCTTGAAATGGATTTTCAGTAATGGAACAATCACATTTTTGATGTGTAGATCTTGTTGAGCCGGTCATTTTGAAAGTAGCTCTCAATTCAAAAAAAGTGTGGGCACCTCTGATCTAAGACATTTGACAGTAAACTCTTTCGTAAACCCTTTGACGTCATTGATATACTGCAGTGGTTTTCAACCTTTTTCATACCAGGGCCCACTATTTATTCAGAATTTGAGCCACGGACCACCATTTGATGACATTTTAGCCTCACAAACCCCAAAACTAAACATTCTTTTGCTTTTGTCCACAATTACAGGCTGGATTTCGGGGAAAACAAAACAATACAGATCAAAATTACCATTAGTTTTCTACATTCTCTAGTTGTGTAGACTTGGGCTAATTCAGTTGATGAATATTTTAACTCGTGAGTGTAAAAATGAAACCAAATGGACCCGCAAGGGTCCATTTGGTTTCATTTTTTACGCTGTCAAAGAGTTACATCTGGATAACCAACCTTCCATCATTTAGCCTGGGGACCACCTAGAATCCTCTCAGGGACCACTGGTAGTCCCCGGACCACCTGTTGAAAACCCCTGATATACAGTAATTGTTTCAGGGGTTGACACTAAGGTCTCTGAGACACTTGCCCATCGGGCAAGTGCAAATCAGGTTCTACTTGCCCTCAGGTCATGGTCACTTGCCCCCCAAAAATATATTGTAAATATTGCATTTAAGTTTACTTCCTACTTGGGTGCTTTAAACCAGGGGTTTTCAACACGTGGTCCCTGAGAGGGTTCCAGGTGGTCCCAAGCTAAGTTGGTTAACCAGATGTAACTCTTGAGAACGTAAAAATGAAACCAAATGGACCCTTGCGGGTCCATTTGGTTTCATTTTTACACTCTCAAGAGCTAAAATTCATCATCTTAATTAGCCCAGGTCGCAATGACCACCTTCAAGACAAATTTATCTTGTGTTGTGTTATAGTGCACTAAGTCATACACTCAGGCAACCAGGTAGCAGTCTTCACTTGCCCCACCATTTTTTTTACTTGCCCCAGGCAAGCGGGCAAGTCTTAGTGTCAAGCCCTGTGTTTACTCTCCCAAATCACTAAGACTAATTTGACCTTTGACCTTTAGGACACACATACAGCAGTTGTTGCTGTTTGTCCAAAAAGACACACTTTGGCTCATTCCACAATGAAACAGCTCTGTTTTTAGTAGAATACTGCCCTCTGGTGGAATCTGTGTATGTGACAACTGAGGACATGCTGTAGGCCAGTAGAGCAGGGGTTTTCAACCTTTTTGACCCCAGGGACCACAATTTATTCAGCATTTGAGCCACGGACCACCATTTGATGACATTTTAGCCCCAAAGATCTAAAACTAAAGAGTTATCTTGGTTTTGTTCACAATTCCAGGCTGGATTTTGCAAACAAAACAGTGTAGCCTTCTTAATTAAATAGTGCTAATTCAGATGATGAATATTTTAACTCTTGAGAGTGTGAAAATGAAACCAAATGGACCCGCAAGGGTCCATTTGGTTTCATTTTTACATTCTCAAGAGTTACATCTGGTTAACCAACTTTCCATCATTTAGCCTGGGGACCACCTGGAACCCTCTCAAGGACCACTGGTGAAAACCCTGCAGGAGAGAGTAAACAGAAGAATGAAAACTGACTTTGCACCAGGTTCAGATGTAACATTTCCCAATTGTGGGGGCAGGAGAAAATGGTATGGGGGCGGCTTCATCACCTGTGTCGCGAAGTCGCCCCCATACCATTAGCCTATTTAAGATTGGGAGAACGTGAGGCCTACGACCGACGTAATCAATCACTCTGTGCTCGATACATAAGCCTCGCGGCCGTCCGACCCTCTCCTAGGACGGCAAAACGCAGCTCTTGGCGTCGTGTCACAACGTGGACGAGAGGTGAGTGAGATTCATGGATTGTTAGTTTGTTTGCATGGAATGTGCTTATATGACACCTACTGGCCAGTGGCCATCATATACTTTTTGCCTGTGATCCAAAAGTGAAATTAGATCTTTTCACTGCACCCAAATTATAGTGTGGTAATTTTCACTTCATCCTAATTAATGGATTTCCTTAAATCGTCCTTTCTGTTAATTCAAGACATGGTTCATAGAATGTTATTGACCCTAGTTAAAAAAAAAATCCTATATGACTCCCCTATAAAACTTTGGAACAAATCCTATTTGCTATCCAGGGGAATACAATAAGCTTGCTTGCTTTCTTTCTTTCTTTCTTTCTTTCTTTCTTTCTTTCTTTCTTTCTTTCTTTCTTTCTTTCTTTCTTTTTTCTTTCTTTCTTTATTCTTCTTTCTTTCTTTCTTGTTTACATTTGACACGTGCTATGTAGGAGTCACCATGGAAACCACTTTTGTCACGTGCTGCATAGACGTGTCACTATGGGAACCAGTGACATCATTGGGAAGGGTGTGGCCTCGTCAACGTCGGCTGCTTTCTTAACCATGTTGGGCTTCTGTTGCAACGGCGACGGACCACGCCCACATCCGGTCGTCTCGTCCACGGACTAGCTTAAATCTTAAAGTCCCTATTTTCAGTTCCAGGACTTTTATTAGGCAAGTAAAGCATCATAATAATAACATCAGTTTTTGTTGAAGTTACAACAGACACGCAGCATGCATAAAGCTAAAGGTCTGACTCAGAGAGTTTTCTGTTTTCAATGATGAAATGCTGTTGGTTTAGTGGTGACACAGCTGTATTTAGTTAGTAGCAGGACCACTCATTTTAAATATATAAGCACTTTAATTTGAAATATCTTTGAAGTTTGGGTTGTTTGCATGACACCATGTTTGGTGCAGGGACAGTCAAATCTGAATAAACAGTGGGCCCTGGTATAAAAAAAAAAGTTGAAAACCATTGTTCTAGACCAGGGGTTTTCAAGAGGTGGTCTGAGGACCACCAGTGGTCCTGAGATGGTTCCAGGTGGTCCCAGGCTAAATGATGGAAGTTGGTTAACCAGATGTAACTCTTGAGAGTGTAAAAATGAAACCAAATGGACCTTGCGGGTCCATTTGGTTTCATTTTCACGCTCTCAAGAGTTATGATTGTGAACAAAACCAAAAGAATTCTTTAATTTGAGGTCTTTGGTGTGAAAATGTAGAATCAAATGGTGGTGGTCCGTGGCTCAAATACTGAATAAATGGTGGGCCCTGGTGTCAAAAAGGTTGAAAACCACTGGTCTAGACTAGTGCTCAGTTAAAAATACTCCCATGTTTATTGTTGTTCTCTGTGTCAGAAGCTGATGTGTGGTTTTTTGACAGACAGCCGTCATTGGCTGCAGCAGTAGATGTAGGTTATAGATTTCCTGTTTCGTTGGTAGAGAAGAGAAGTGTGGATGGTTCACACAGTCAGTAAGCTGTCAACATGTCTGCTGTCTGGGTCGCACTCCTCACCACCTCCTCCGTTCTCTGCTGTCTACAGGGGGTCCACGGTAAGGGCTGTTCTCACCAGGGGTGTAGTGGAGGGGGGACCCCCCCACTTCTCACATCTAAAATATTTTTGGGGGCAAAAGTAGGCCTGTGTTTGTTTATATTGTCATTTAATTTTATATGGATACAATTATGGATTGTAAACAATCTTTCTCAATATGCTATACTTGTTTTAATAGCATGTCTGTGTGTGTTGTGCAGGTGCACGCAAATGCACTCGCGCGTGTTGTGCAGGTGCACGCAAATGCACTCGCAAAAGTACACGCAAAAGTGTGCACATGCAAAAGTGTGCATGCACTCATTTTCAATGTTTTACTATGTCATTAATATAACTTGGAGATGTTTTGTGGACATGATGATAAAAAAAAAACGTTCCCCCCATTCTGTGTTTCCTAGAAATGGAGGTCTGAAAAAATCATTAGCATGGTGAAATACATCTTGGTGACATCATCAAGATGTGTTTCACCATGTTAATGAGCTTCCTTTTTTCTGAGAGTGTACAAATGGAACCAAATGGACCCGCTAGGGTCCATTTGGTCCATTTGTACACTCTTAGGAAAAAAATGAAAATGGGTGGGATTGCCCTTTAAGAGGCGTCCCCCCACTTCTAAACTACAACACTGGTCCTCACTCAATTCAATTCAATTCAATTCAATTCAATTCAATTCAATTCAATTCAATTCAATTCAATTCAATTCAATTCAATTCAATTGAGCTTTAATGGCATGAGGAAACAGACGTTTACATTGCCATAGCAACTGTCACAAAAACAATACAATAAAAACAGTTGAAATGGGGACAAATATATCCAGTTGAAGGGTGCAGAGTTTTGTACTCTGCACCCAGAGTGTTGTTATGCTGGGGGGAAAAAAGCTAAATATAGCGACAAATGCGCCAAGTTGGCAACACTGGTTCTAACAAACCACTTTTTTTATCCTTATTAGTTTCTAGAAAAAAAAAAAAACATTTTAGCCAATAAGGTGGCTTCAAAATGAGGACTATATAGCATTCTTTGTTAAAACATGTCATTACTTTGTACCTGCAACTAGGGCTGCCGTGATAATCAAAGCCATTATTCAATTAGATGTCAGCTAGTAATCGATCACTAGTTTTTACCCGTTTCCCCACTTAAAGGGGAACTCCACCCATTTTCAACATTTTATGTCATTGAGGTCCTGGATGGACCTCGAAGTTCCTCCAATTTTGTATTTCCTAAAAATGGAGGTCTTAAGAAAATCATTAACATGGTGAAATACAGGCGGATGTAACATTTCCCCATGGGGGGGGGGGGGGGGGGGGGGCAGGAGAAAATGGTATGGGGGCGGCTTCATCGCCCGTGTCGGTTTGCGCCACGGGCGATGAAGTCGCCACCCATACCATTTTCAGTTACAGGACTTTTATTAGTCAAGTAACGCATCAATAATAACATCAGTTGTTGTTGAAGTTGCAACAGACACGCAGCATGCATAAAGCTAAAGGCCTGACTCAGAGAGTTTTCTGTTTTCAATGATGAAATGCTGTTGGTTTAGTGGTGACACAGCTGTAGTTAGTTAGTAGCAGTAGTAGTGTTTCACATCATTTTAAATATAAGCACTTTAATTTGAAATATCTTGGGTTGTTTTGCATGCCATCATGTTTGGTGGGGCAGTCTGGGCATTTAGGGGGGAATTACCCCCCCCATGTCCATAGATGCCTAGATCCGCCCCCTGATGCAATACCATTGCGGTGAATACGGCATTCATATCTGTGTGTTTTAATGGTTTTATTTGCAGCTAAAGATGAGGTGGTGAAAACATCTCCAGGATCATCCGTCACCATCCCCTGTAGGTTCCCCGACTCTGTGAGTCTCCACCCCATGGCTGTAGCCGTGAAGAAACGTCTCCATGAGAAGGTGCAGGTCTACAACCTCAACGTAGACCGGTCAGAACGCACAGAGACCATCAAACAGGACCTGAGGGGCAGACTGAAGGCCAGTGGGGAGATGAAGACCCTGGAGGTGACCCTGTCCAACCTCAGCCTAGCGGACACAGGCCTGTACTGGTGCATCTACACCTCCATGGATGAGAAGATCTCTCTGGTGGAGACGGAAGGCACCAGCCCTGTGCTGCTGGTGGTGGAGAAAGGTCAGTTTTTATCTTATTATATACAGCTGATTTCAGTGTCTGCCAAAATCCAAAATGCAGTAGTGGCAATGGCACTTTCAAAATGCGCTAGAATGAATGCAGTAGAGCAGTGGTTTTCAACCATTTTCATTATCGTCGACACCCTAATAGGGCATTAACTAAATATTCGACTAGTCGATTATTCGACTAGCAAAACACTATTCGACACTATTAATTCATTATTCGTTATTCGGTAATAATAATTTTTGATATATATTTTTCAATTTTCTGCAGCAGGCATTGTGGATGTGTGCTGTGGTGTTGGCAGTGATTGTTGGTTGATTGCTTATTTTTCATGTCATAATGTAACTGAGTTACAGTAGTGTAACAGGCATGCACTGTTTCAATGGGAAGTCCAGAATCACACATTTTATTGGCTAAAAAACAAATATATATATCACTATAGACTAGTCGACAATTATTCGACTACCAAAGTAGTCGATTCGACTAGCAAAAAACGTGTTTGGTTAATGCCCTAATGGATGGCACTTCTAAGCTCATGCATGGATGCAGGGGTGACACTTAAAGCACCACATTGACTGCATGCATTCCACTGTGCCTGCCGACCATGTGTGTGTGACTGTTCCCTAACAATGTCGCCTACATTAACTTTTTTTTTTTTAATGTATTTTTATCCCACAATTTTGCGACCCCCTTTTGTCATCAAATTCCTAATGTGATCCTGGGCTCTACACACCCTCCACCAACCTGGGGAGGCAGCGGACTGGCCTCATGCTTCCTTCAATGCATGAGGAGTCCAAGCTGCCTTCTTTTCACCTGACGGGGGGGGGGTTCCCTGGTTGGACGTAGCGTAGTGGAAGGAACACGTTATTCCAACCAGCTCCAGTCTCCTCCATCAGGCGCCCCGGCTGGCCAGGGGGAGGCAGTTTAGAGTCCAGGATTACGTCAATGTCCATGTTTTTGTGAGGGTATGTACCCTAGGGGACACGGGGAGAACATGCACACTCAACATTAACATATACACCTCGAAAACAGCCACTCTACAAGCTTACCAGGGGTGGATCTAGGCATGGGCATGGGGGGCAGCTGTGGCACCACTAAAACAACAGCATTTCATCATTGAAAACAGAAAACTCTCTGAGTCAGACCTTTAGCTTTATGCATGCTGCGTGTCTGTTGCAACTTCAACAACAACTGATGTTATTATTGATGCTTTACTTGCCTAATAAAAGTCCTGTAACCTAATATAGTATGGGTGTGGCTTCATCGCTCGTGGCACGAAGCGACACGGGCGATGAAGCCGCCCCGGCCCCCTATGCCATTTTCTCCTGCTCCCCCAATTGGGAAATGTTACATCCGCCCCTGCTAAAGTGTGTATTTGGGTGTATGGATCAGAATCAAGTTTTGTTTTGTTTTGTTTCAATTATATGAAGTTTGGAGATTCATGCACATAGCGTGTGACATGCTGACAGACAGTGCAACCATGTTCCACTTCCTCTTCCATTCACACTATTTATGTGGCTTTAAAAAAAAGTCTTTGATCAAATAGCCTACAATGTATTACTGTGTTCAACATTTCTGCAGTTGTGTGTGTGGAAAAAGATTTCTTTATCATGCAGACAGAGATATTATCTATCTATGTATCTGTCTGTCTGTCTGTCTGTCTGTCTGTCTGTCTGTCTGTCTGTCTGTCTGTCTGTCTGTCTGTCTGTCTGTCTGTCTATTGATTCATTTATGTTTAAAAGAGGAAAGAGGAAAATCTATTTTGCAAAAATCAGGGAACGTGTAGCCAGGTCCTTAAGCGCTCGCGCTCTCTCTCTCTCTCTCTCTCTCTCTCTCTTCTCTCTCTCTCTCTCTCTCTCTCTCTCTCTCTCTTCTCTCTCTCTCTCTCTCTCTCTCTCTCTCTCTCCGTTTCTCTATGTCTCTGTATGATCATCAACATCAAATAAAAATCAGCTACTGCTATCGGTTAATGCCGGTTATATTTGTTGATGCTGACATTGACCGATAACAGCAAACATCGGCCAAACCGATATGTGGAACGACACTTCACTAGTTTCTTAAAAACAAAAAAAGATATACAGTATATCCCACGATTTTTGCAACCCATTTTCCACCCAGTGCCAATTTCCTAATGTGATCCTGGGCTTTACACACCAATTCCTAATGTGATCCTGGGCTCTACACACCAATTCCTAATGTGATCCTGGGCTCTACACACCAATTCCTAATGTGATCCTGGGCTCTACACACCCTCCACCAACCTGGGGAGGCAGCGGACTTGCTTCATGCTTCCTTCAATGCATGATGAGTCCAAGCTGCCTCCCTTTCACTTGACAGGGGTGGGGGAGTTTCCCTGGTTGAACGTAGCGCGTGGAAGAAACACGTTATTCCAACCAGTTCCTGTCCCCTCCATCAGGCGCCCCGGCTGGCCAGGGGGAGGCAGTTTACAGCCCACTGTTAGAGCCATATTTGCAATTGAAAATGTCTGTGTATTGTATTGTGTCATTTTTCTGTGTGCTCTGTGTGCTGTATAGAAGGGCGTGTCTTGTTTACACTGTGTGTCCTGCCAGTATGGCAGAAGCACACAGGTTGTGATTCGTCAACTTAATTCTGTGTGCCTGCCAGTATGGCAGAAGCACACAGGTTGTGATTCGTCAACTTAATCCATAATCACACACTCATCTATCTATCCGAAATTTTGACCGCTATGGCCGGCCGCACGGTTTGCACAATCCCCGCAATATATACATCAAAACGTGCGGCTCGGCCGGGAAAGATGTGCTTGTGCTTTTCTTTCCGATACGCGTTACCGTGCCAACGTAATTCGCAATAAACGACGCAAAAAATCCCCATTCGAAATGAATGGGGGCACACCGAAAAAATCAGAAAAAGAAGCGCTTATTTGGAGCCACATTACTCTGGCACACTGGCGTATAAACACGATTTTAACTTTAAACAGCAGACGCGGCTCTCGACTTCGTCACGGTTCAGACGGTATTCGAATATGTTGCACGGTTTGTCCGCTATCGCAGTTCAAAGTGTGCATGGTTCGAGAATTTTGCGGAGCTTAGAGGCTCGCACGACCAGTGAGCGAGTGAAACAGAGTGCGAGATGCAGTGTCTCGAGGTTCGGGTCATGACCGAACAAAACGTACTCACGGCCACAATATTCGCTTTACATGCGTGGTTTTCGGACATTTTGTAGACAAACTTCTCGCCTTTCACCCAATGTGACCACCAAAGCCCAGTCAGGTACAGAACCGGTGCTACGGGCCTCAGAGCGAGATGACGTAACCTCCCGTCTACATATTAATTACATTGTAATGTGCTGCATTTTGGCGTTTGACGTTTCTTTTGAAACGCAAATTCTTAAATCGCTCTCACGACCACGTCTTTTATCGTACCAATACCACGATCGCACACAACATAGCTTGCGAAGTCGTAACGCTCACATCGAAAAAAGTAATTACTTACGAGTTTTAATTTTCGCGTGAGAGGCCTTCGTTCCAAGAGAGTGCAACCCATTGACTCCCTGTTTAAACTAATGGACCATAGTATCTGTACTGACGCACTGAACACGGGTGTAACAGATTAGGCCCTAATTAGATGGCTGCCACTAGCCACACGCGCGCAGACACGCACACACATGCTCTCCTCTCCAGTCTATGCTTTGCTGCATAGTGTACTTGCTCATGGAGTTCTCCATGGGGTTAGACATGCCCAAATATGTAGTGTGTGACGCACACACGCGCGCACACACACACACACGCGCGCGTGCATGCGCACACACACACACACACACACACACACGCATACGCATGCACACACACAGTCGGGTCCTCTCTGAGGTCACCTGATGGGCCACACAACTGGTTATTCATGCATGCAGCAACACACGCACACATACACACACACACGCAAGCACACATGCACACTCACGCACACACACATTGGCAAGTCAGTTGGCCAAAACATCCTCTCTCTCCTGTATCATCTATTTCCTGCCATAACTCCTCAATGCTATGTCATAGAGACATATGGGTGGCATCATTGGACTAGGGTAATGAGTCCCTGACGTTGATTGGTGTAACTTAGCCCCGCCCCCTATTCTGATTGGTCGATACTATTTCCTGCCATAACTCCACAATGCTATGTCATAGAGACATATGGGTGGCATCATTGGACTCGGGTAATGAGTCCCTGACGTTGATTGGTGTAACTTAGCCCCGCCCCCTATTCTGATTGGTCGATACTATTTCCTGCCATAACTCCTCAATGCTATGTCATAGAGACATATGGGTGGCATCATTGGACTCGGTAATGAGTCCCTGACGTTGATTGGTGTAACTTAGCCCCGCCCCTATTCTATTGGTCGATACTATTTAGGGTTTTCTACTACGTAGCATAGCATTTTAGCATGCTAACTCCCGCGAAAGTTTGCACACACTTGGCGAGTGGCAGGCACACAGTAAAATTTCTTAGAAATTTTGTTTCTAGTCCATCACTTATCTTCTATCTATCCGAAATTTCGACCGCACGGTTTGCACAACCCCCGCAATATATACATCAAAACGTGCGGCTCGGCGGGAATGGTGTGCTTGTGCTTTTCTTTCCGATACGCGTTACCGTGCCAACGTAATTCGCAATAAATGACGCAAAAAATCCCCATTCGAAATGAATGGGGGCACACCAAAAAATCTGAAAAAAGAAGCGCTTATTTGGAGCCACATTACTCTGGCACACTGTGGCGTAGAAACACGATTTTAACCTTAAACAGCAGACGCGGCTCTCGACTTCGTCACGGTTCAGACGGTATTCGAATATGTTGCACGGTTTGTCCGCTATCGCAGTTCAAAGTGTGCATGGTTCGAGAATTTAGCGGAGCATAGAGGCTCGCACGCCCAGTGAGAGAGTGAAACCAGAGTGCGAGATGCAGTGTCTCAAGGTTCCGGTCATGACCGAACAAATCGTCCTCACTGCCACAATATTTGCTTTAAACACGCGTGGTTTTCGGACATTTTGTAGACAAACTTCTCGCCTTTCACCCAATGTGACCAACAAAGCCCAGTCAGGTACAGAACCGGTCCTACGGGCCTCAGAGCGAGATGACGTCTCCATATTAATTACATTGTAATGTGCTCCATTTTGGCGTCTGACGTTTCTTTTCAAACGCAAATTCTTAAATCGGTCTCACGACCACGTCTTTTATCGTACCAATACCACGATCGCACACAAGATACCTAATTGAGTCGGGATGCCCACATCGAAAAAAGTAATCGCTTACAAGTTTTCGCTTTTCGCGTGAGAGGCATTTGTTTGCGGCAAGTCCCGCCCATTGACGCCCTGTTTAACGAAGGAGCCAAAGTGCCTGAACTGATGCAGTGTAAACAGCTGTAACAGATTAAGCCCTAATTAGCTGGCTGCCACTAGAGCTATAAGACCTCAATGAGTTGGTCTGAAAAGACCTTGTGAGCTTGTAGATCTGCAAAATCTACAAATAGGCTTTATACACAACAACAAACCAAATGTACTCTAGGTTATAGGTTTCATATGTAACCAAATGGACCCTTACGGGTCCATTTGGCATCAATGGCATAAACCCCACCCCTCTGTCTTCCTATTGGCTGGTCTTTACACAGCTATAAATTGGGTTTGGAGCATGCTACCACCACAATATTTGGTAAATGGGCGTCTTGGACCAATAGGAGAAGTTGTACTGCTTAAGCCCGCCCCCTCTGTATTCCTATTGGCTGGCCTTTACACAGCTATAACTTGGGTTTGGAGCATGCTCCCGCCTCGATATTTGATAGATGGACGTACTGAGCCAATAGGAACAAGTTAACTGCTTAAGCCCCACCCCCTGTCTTCCTATTGGTTGGCCTTTACACTGCAGAGGACTCCCATATGAAAACCCCCTTTCACAATCAATACAGCGAAATATGTAATGTTTATCCACCTGGCAAGCATGTTAGCATACGATGTTAGCATAAGGTTGTATTAGCATAGCATTAGCATATTAGCATGCTATGTTAGCATAGCCTGTTAGCATGCTAACTGCTGCAAAAGGTTACACACACTTGGCGAATGGCAGGCACACAGTAAGATTTCTTAGAAATTTTGTTTCTAGTTTACACTGTGTGTGCTGCCTAGGGTGTAAATGAGCCAATTGAGACTCAGCCTATAGGAGTGTGTAGCCACTTAGCCGGCTACTCACACCCACCATAACAACTTTCTAATGTCCATATAGGTGCTACCCCAACCCCATGTGAGGCGCCTGACCCAGGCTCATCCCAGACGTCTGACCCAGGCTCGTCCCAGACGTCTGACCCGGGCTCGAACCAGACCGTCCTGCTGGTGGTGTGTGCCGTGACCGCTGGCTCTGTCCTCCTCATCTGCCTCGTCGCCTTGTTCATATGGTCCATTCCTAAGGTAAACATGTTCATATGGTCCATTCCTAAGGTAAACATGTTCATATGGTCCATTCCTAAGGTAAACATGTTCATATGGTCCATTCCTAAGGTAAACATGTTCATATGGTCCATTCCTAAGGTAAACATGTTCATATGGTCCATTCCTAAGGTACAGTGGCGTTTCTGAGCAATTTGGAGCGCTAGGCAAGATTTTCCCTAGAGCTCCAGGAAAAATCCTGTAAAATGGCGCCCCCCAAGCAAGGGATAAAATTATGAACTATTTTTAACCCCCATAACGCCGTTGGTATCATATATATGATACACCAATTCTTCAGCTGGCTCATGTTTCAGTGTAACCACTACTTGGTTCAAAAACCTGTTGTATCACATCTGATACGTCCCCTGCCCCACCTGGACCATACCATTTGCACTGCAAGTAGATACAGAGCCTCAGATGGTATGACCCAAAATGGCTGCCTCCATCTAATTTGCAACAGCAGAAGCCACTGTCCAAACATTTTGGTTTTTTTGACATTTTGGTGAGTTTTCCTTGTATATCTTTACTGATATTTTGAAATAAGGGTTGCATAATGTGATTGAACTTAGTCATTCTCAAAAAATATAATTTTAGTTTGTTGTTTACCACGTCTGAAAAGTATGTATCATATATGATACTACAGGTTTTTAGTACCATATAATGAGTATCATATATGATACTACAGGCTTTAGTCATTGCACACTGCCTATGGGAATATCTATTATGCTCTACACAACTTTCATTCTTATAATTATTTTCTATCAATCAAACTTGCTGGGCATTCAATGTTGTTATGCATGTGTAATAGAGAACATCTTTACTCAAATTCTAAATGTTGAACCCCAAACCCCAAATGCCTGACCTCACTGACCTGAATAGAGTACTACATAAGTACTACGTACAGTGAGTACAGTATACTCTATGGATACTACAGTGAGTACAGTGAGTACAGAGTACTCTATAGACAATACAGTGACTACAGTGAGTACAGTGTAATCCATGTACAATACACTGAGTACAGTGGGTACAGTGTAATCCATGTACATTACACAGAGTACAGTGAGTACAGTGAGTACAGTGTACTCTATGGACACTACACCGAGTACAGTGAGTACTGTGAGTGCAGTGTACTCTATGGACTCTACACTGAGTACAGTGACTACTGTGTACTCTATGGACACTACACTGAACAGTGAGAACAGTGTACTCTGTGGAGACTACACTGAGTACAGTGAGTACAGTGTACTCTAGTACTGAGTACTAAGTTGTTAAGACCCAATGTATCATTTATGATACAATAAAAATAACATATATATACATGTTTTTTGAAAAAACTTTTTTTTAAATTTTCTTTTATGACCTAAAAAGAGTTCAATTTCAAAAAATTGGAATTTTCTGACTTGTCCTTCATGGTTCAGGCTTTAAAGGGTTAAACTAGAGAACATATTATATGTGTTTTAAATGTTCAATTCTAGTTATAGAGGACAAGTATAATGTATTTATCCATATGAGGTTCATTAGCCTGGGATCCTTTTAAAGCATGTCTGGTGGTCGCCCCCCTCCCCTCATGGCGCCCTAGGCAACTGCCTAGTCTGCCTAATGTCAAAAACGCCCCTGCTAAGGTAAACATGTTCATGTGGTCCTTCCTATAACACTAGCATATTTTATTACATTTAGGCTGGGGACCGTCCATCCGAGCACAAAACCTGTGGGCTACGGGGTAACTTGTAACCCCGCAGACGCAGACGCAGACGCAGACGCAAAAAAGATTTGCTTTTGTCCACAATTCCAGGCTGGATTTAGGAAACGAAGCAGTCAAACATACAGATCAAAATGACCAATAATCTTCTACATTCTCTAGTTGGGCTTGGGCTAATTCAGATGATGAAAATTTTACCTCTTGAGAGTGTAAAATGAAACCAAATAAGGGTCCATTTGGTTTCATTTTTACGTTCTCAAAGTTCAAGAGTTACATCTGGTTAACTAACTTTCCATCATTTAGCCTGCAGACCACCTGGAATCCTCTCGGGGACCACTGGTGGTCCCTCGACCACCTTTTGAAAACCCCTGTTTTAATCCAATGAATAAACAAAATTAGTCACCACCAGTGGTCCTTGAGAGGATTCCAGGTGGTCCCCAGGCTAAATGATGGAAAGTTGGTTAACCAGATGTAACTCTTTGAGAGTGTAAAAATGAAACCAAATGGACCCTTGCGGGTCCATTTGGTTTCATGTTTACACTCTCAAGAGTTAAAATATTCATCATGTGAATTAGCCCAAGTCTACACAACTAGAGAATGTAGAAGATTAATGGTCATTTTGCTCTTTTAGTTTTGGGGTCTGTGGGGCTAAAATGTCATCAAATGGTGGACCGTGAATCAAAATCTGAATAAGTAGTGGGCTCTGATATGAAGCAGTTTGAAAACCACTGATATAAATGATAGAAAGCCTGGTAACTTTCCGTGATGTAAATAATACGAAGCCCTGCATGACACTGGTAACTTTCCATGATAGAACTGATAGAATGCCCTGCATGTCACTGGCTGGCAGAACTGACCACAGCCACCTGCTAGGGTTGAGCAGGGAACCTGGAACCTTTCTGGTGGGGGGGCTGGGGGAGTGGGGAACATATAGGGAGGACCCACATCACAACAACAACAAAAACACAAATAAAACAAGGCTCACAAAATCACTCATTGGGTGAAATATCGCCATAACAACTCGACCAAATGTGCTGACTAGTCTTGGGCAATATATCGGTATTACCGTTTATCGCGATATTGGAAATCAATACCGAGTAATATCGTTGGGTCTATAAAAAATATCGAATACCGAATATCGTCAAATACCGACATTATACTGTATTCCAGTGGTTTTCAACCAGTGGTCCGGGGACCACCAGTGGTCCTTGAGAGGATTCCAGGTGGTCCTCAGCTAAGTTGTTTAACCAGATGTAACTCTTGAGAGTGTAAAAATGAAACCAAATGGACCCTTGCGGGTCCATTTGGTTTCATTTTTACACTCTCAAGAGTTAAAATATTCATCATGTGAATTAGCCCCAAGTCTACACAACTAGAAGATTAATGGTCATGGACAGAAGCAAAAATAAATCTTTAGTTTTGGGATCTGTGGGATCAATTCTGAGAACTAGGTGACTGGTGAAACGTGTCCAACTGTGATTGCACGCCGTCTAGTGGTCAATACCGGTAATATCGAATATCGAGCTAATTAACACGTTATCAATACCGATATTAAAAAATCAATACCGCCCAAGACTAGTGCTGACCTCATCATATTTGTCAACACGCTTATGGCTGTTTCCAACCCAAGGAAGATTTTTTTGTGCAAAAGTAATGCTTGGAATGGATTCAGCATCATGACAACTCCATAGTTTGATATGTCACTTGCTACTTAAAGCACAATGAAATTTAGAAAATATTTGCCTCAAATGGGATGTCAATGGTGGACGTACTGTAAATGCCATTTTCAAAGCTTTTCCCCTCAGACAATTCCAGGCAACTTTTTATCTGTTATTCAGGATATATTGAAGATACAAAATCAGCTGAGTTTGCTTTTTTGCAATTACTGTAGTTCCAGGTTGGCTTCTATTCCATATAATGCCTGTACTATATGTGTTATTGTGTTTACAAGCCTGTGTGTGCGCATGTGTGTAGGCGTAATTCCACAGTCAGTGACTGTATGAGTCAGCGTTGAACCCTGTTGGGTTCTGTTATTACATGATAGCAGTGAAATAAAGCTGCCAAATCATATAAATGCGAGGCCTGCAGCGTTTACATTCTCAGAAATGTGAGAATACAGTATGTGTCTTTCCGTTTGGAGCGGCAGCACTGAGCTCATAGTGCTGTGCAGGGTGCAGGGGCAGATCTAGGCATGGGCATGGGGGGGGGGGGGGGGCAATGCCCCCCTAAATGCCCAGTCTGCCCCACCAAACACGATGGCATGCAAAACAACCTAAGATATAGCAGAACAAAAAAAAAATAGCAGAACAACAAGCTCATGTCGCGACATGAGCTTGTTGATCTGCTATTTTTCAACAGATAAAACACCAAAACGCGTTCAGGACACAAAGGGTTAAAGTGCTTACAGTATATTGAAAATGATGTGAAACACTACTGCTGCTACTAACTAACTACAGCTGTGTCACCACTAAACCAACAGCATTTAATGATTGAAAACAGAAAACTCTCTAAGTCAGACCTTTAGCTTTATGCAAGCTGCATGCATGCCCACCCTCCCAAAATGAGAAATGTTACATCCAGCCCTGGCAGGATGTAGCTGCTGCCTTGGCACCTTATGAAAGTGTGAGAACAACAAGTTGTGTAATGCTCTACAGCGGTGACAAGATTGCATTATTGGCATGAGAAAACAAATGGCACAGTGGTTAGTGCTGTGGCCTCGCAGTTAGAAGGGACCTGGGTTCCATTATTATTGAAAGTAATGCACTACTTCAGGGGTTTTCAACAGGTGGTCCAGGGACCTCCAGTGGTCCCTGAGAGGATTCCAGGTGATCTCCAGGCTAAATGATGGAAAGTTGGTTAACCAGATGTAACTCTTGAGAGTGTAAAAACGAAACCAAATGGACCCTTGCGGGTCACTTTGGTTTCGTCCCTATGCCAGGGACCACTACTTATTCAGGATTTGAGCCACGGACCATCATTTGAGGATATTTTAGCCCCACAGACTCCATATCTAAAGATTTATTTTGCTTTTGCCCACTGTTCCAGACTGGGATTTGGGGAAAAAAAACAAACAAAACATACATTCCAAATTGGCCAATTCAGATGATGAATATTTTAACTCTTGAGAGTGTAAAAAAAAAAAAAAAAAAACTGGTGGTCCCTGGTCGCCGGACCACCTGTTGAAAACCCCTGATCCATGTGACTCTTGTTTCTGATGATGAAGATAATGAGGGAGGATCTAGGATGATGCTAACATGTTTATAAAACCATACGTGTTGGTGTTGTTGTTGTTGTTGTTTACAGGTGAAGACCTATTTCAACAGCTTCTCGCCGGCGACTCGCCAACGTGTCAACACCAACGATGTTTACGAGGACATGCGTTCCACGGTGCGACGCGGGCAGCAGCCAACCACGCACAGCACCCCTGAGAAGAATACCTACTGTACGTACCTAATGTCACCAAGGTTGGAGCAGTTCAAGGATTTTTAATTTTGGGTGCACAGGATCATAATGCGCACCTTCAATGTTTGGCATATTTTAAAATCGTTTTCATATGTATATAGACACACCGGATTATAAGGCACATAGAATAGAGGCTACTGCAACCGACATAGGATAGAAGCTACTGCAGTCGACATAGGATAGAAGCTACTGCAGTCGACATAGAATAGAAGCTACTGCAGTCAACATAGGATAGAAGCTACTGCAGTCAACATAGGATAGAAGCTACTGCAGTCGACATAGAATAGAAGCTACTACAGTCGACATAGGATAGAAGCTACTGCAGTCGACATAGAATAGAAGCTACTGCAGTCAACATAGAATAGAAGCTACTGCAGTCGACATAGAATAGAAGCTACTGCATTCGAGCACAGTCAACATAGAATAGAATCTCAAAAGAGAGAAGGACAACCAGTTGCTCGCGGAGAAGTAGGCTAAAAAGTTTAGATAAGGTGCTACTAAGATCAAAAAGGGAACTAAAATGCAAAAGTAAAACGACGATCTGAGCACTCAAAAAAGTTAAAACTTAAAAAAAAAAGAGAGATCAGGAGAGCATGAATAAAGTATCATAATTTATTAAATAAATAAAGCAGCTGGCTGCTTTATTTATTTAATAGATTATGATACTTTATGAGTGCTCAGATCGTCGTTTTACTTTTGCATAGAATAGAATCTACTGCAGTCACCATAGCATAGAATCTACTGCAGTCAACATAGATTCATTTGGGAGAAAATGGTCGTGAGCATTTAAAACAAAAACAAAACAAAAGCGTTCGAGGAACAAATGTAGCAAAACGTGTACATTAGCTTGTACATCTGCTATTTTGAAGAAATAACCAAACAGTGATGAGCCTGCAATGCACACATTTAATGGACCACTTCACCACTTTTCAAAACAGGGGCGGATGTAACATGTCCCATTTGAGGGGGCAAGAGAACATGTTGGAGGGGCAAGAGAAAATGGTATGGGGGCGGCTTCATCGCCCGTGGCGCGAAGCGACACGGGCGATGAAGCCGCCCCCATACCATTTTCAGATACAGGACTTTTATTAGTCAAGTAAGCATCAATAATAACATCAGTTGTTGTTGAAGTTGCAACAGACACGCAGCATGCATAAAGCTAAAGGTCTGACTCAGAGAGTTTTCTGTTTTCAATGATGAAATGCTGTTGGTTTAGTGGTGACACAGCTGTAGTTAGTTAGTAGCAGTAGTAGTGTTTCACATCATTTTAAATATAAGCACTTTAATTTGAAATATCTTGGGTTGTTTTGCATGGCATCGTGTTTGGGGGGGCAGACTGGGTATTTAGGGGGGCATTTCCCCCCATGCGCATGCCTAGATCCGCCCCTGTTTCAAAATATCTTTTCTACTCAGTCTGTGTCTCACAGGAGGGCTGTTGACAGTTCAGTAAACCGTCCTCCAATGACATCATCGATGGGGGAATCCAAGCTAATAGAAACTGCAGCCTTTCTATTTCTGAAAAGTTGCAATGCAAAAATGGCAGCTATACTACTGATAATACAAAATATACTTTTTTTATCTTCAAAAACATATTGTTGAAATATTTTTTTTAAAAAATCTGCAGAATGGTGATGTCATAACAGGTTTCTGAACTGTCCACAGCCCTCCTGCGAGACACAGACACTGAGTAGAAAAAATAGTGGCATTTTTACATGTATATTAGTAAAGATCTATTATGCGCTGAAAAGTGGTGACATGGTGCTTTAATTATGTGTATAGTGTATGGTTCCACTTTTTCTCGTGTGTGTGTGTGTGTGTGTGTGTGTGTGTGTGTGTGTGTGCGTGTGCGTGTGCGCGTGCGTGCGGGCGTGCGTGCGTGTACGCGTACGCGTGCGCGTGCGTGTGCGCGTGTGTGTGTGAATAATTGAGACGAACAAGTCACAGACAAGTCTTAAGGTCATCTGTATGTAAAGTTTTTATTGAATGAATGTGAAATGACTTGCAGATTTGATGATTACAGTCAGTAAACTCCATCCTTTGATGTGTTACTGTAATAACGTGAGTCATTTTCCGAACACGCCACTGTGGTTATAATGTGGCATTTGTGCATACTGTGCATATTCTGTAGAGCCAAACACACAGATAATGGTGAGTTTGATCTTTTCTATAATATGTGTAAAAAATAAATGTTTTTATATATAACAATGTATTGTTGCATTTATATGTCTGAACTTATGTTAAGTAACATAACAATGTTAAGTAACATTTACTCTGCAGTCTACAAAAGGACCTTTTTTAGATGTTAGTTTACTTCCTCACTGTGGTCATGTTCCTGTAACGTTGCACTTTTTGAAATGCATCAAAAAGTAAAAAAACAAAACAGTCAGCTCAACCGTCTGGGGGTTATGCCTAGAATGTATGGTTCTCCTTGCATTAAAAATTGATTTTTTTTGTTGACACGGTGGCACAATCGGGGGCACGGTGGCACAGTGGTTAGTGCTGTCGCCTCACAGCTAGAAGTTCCAGGGTTCGATTCCCGCTAGGGACACCGCTGTGGGTGCTGACGGGGTGTCTCCTTCTCCACGTCATCAAATACCCATACCCGAGGCGGGGTTGTTGGCGAAAGGGCCTTTCTGTGTGGAGTTTGCATGTTCTGCCCATGTCCCCTAGATGCCCTCACATGTTCTCCCCGTGTCCCCTAGGGTAGATACCCTCACATGTTCTCCCCGTGTCCCCTAGGGTAGATACCCTCACATGTTCTCCCCGTGTCCCCTAGGGTAGATACCCTCACATGTTCTCCTTGTGTCCCCTAGGGTAGATACCCTCACATCGTGTCCCCTAGGGTAGATACCCTCACATGTTCTCCCCGTGTCCCCTAGGGTAGATACCCTCACATCGTGTCCCCTAGGGTAGATACCCTCACATGTTCTCCCCGTGTCCCCTAGGGTAGATGCCCTCACATGTTCTCCCCGTGTCCCCTAGGGTAGATACCCTCACATGTTCTCCCCGTGTCCCCTAGGGTAGATACCCTCACATGTTCTCCCCGTGTCTCCTAGGGTAGATACCCTCACATGTTCTCCCCGTGTCCCCTAGGGTAGATACCCTCACATGTTCTCCCCGTGTCCCCTAGGGTAGATACCTCACATGTTCTCCCCGTGTCCCCTAGGGTAGATACCCTCACATGTTCTCCCCGTGTCCCCTAGGGTAGATACCCTCACATGTTCTCCCGTGTCTCCTAGGGTAGTTACCCTCACAAAAACATGCAGTAAACATGCAGGCTCTATACTGTGGCCAGCCTGATGGAGGGGACAGGAACTTGTTCCTTCCATGTGCTACGTCCAACCAGGGAAACTCCCCCTCTGTCAGGTGAAAGGAAGGCAGCTTGGACTCCTCATGCATTGAAGGAAGAAGCATGAGGCCAGTCCGCTGCCTCCCCAGGTTGGTGGAGGGTGTGTAGAGCCCAGGATCACATTAGGAATTTGCACTGGGTGAAAAATGGGTTGCAAAATCGTGGGATAAAAAATATTTAAAAAAAAAGACGTTTTCATTTCATAAGCATATTATTATGTGTTATTAATGTCGTTTTAGACCAGATATAATCTGTCCTAGCCCTACCTAGTTTTTCTGTTGGCCATAGTTACAGTGTGTATAGTTTGTCATAGTCCTGTCTAGTTTTAATGTTAGCTATAGTTGTACTGTGTATTAGTATGTCATAATCCTGTCTAGCTTTTCTGTTAGCTATAGTTGTAGTACTTTATTTTTTTATTTGCCGGGACAGTGTATATAGATGTACATTATAAAAAAAACAATGAAATGTAAATATACCGGATTTAACAAGGTTGCTAATGTCATTCCTAGTCTCCAAAACATTAAAACAAAACATTAACAAAAGAGACATGTTAAAACAAAACAGAACATGAACACAAACACAAAAAAACATCTAAGAGACAAGTTACTAAAAACAAGATCTAAAGTGCATCGATATAAGTAGCAGCGTTATACAATAGTGCAAGTATCTTATTAAAGTACTAGTGCATAAGGATTCAAGTAATTTACGTAAGGTGCACTTAGTAATTGACTAAACATGGTCCAGGTAGTGTGTATAGTACGTCATAGTCCTGTCTAGTTTTCTCTTAGCTTTTCAAATATTTGTTCCCTTTTACACTGTAAAAGTGTAAACGTGACAACTGACAAGAATACGTCTTGACATTTACTTTTACTTACTTTCCACTCACTACCTAGCAGGCCAATAGAGACAAAAGGGGAAAAAAACAGCCTTGCTACCCCAAAGCGTGGTGTACGTGTCAGCTCACGGAGCAGCCATGTGTTTATTACGCCATAACACACAACGCTTGTGGTTAACGTCTCGTACTATTGTCAAAGGTGAGAGAGAGAGTACAATGTGTTTTTTTCATACCGTAGGCCTATATACGTATGACTCGAGGCGGCGCAGATGTTTCGATATGTGAGTCAACAACAAGACCTATAGCCCCGTCTAAATGTCACACCTCCCTGCCCCCCTTGCAGCGAGCGTTACGGGGGTCTATATGTTTACGAAAGCGGTGCGGTGTACTCGACGCCGTGTGGTCTGGGGCATCGCCGTTTCCTCTCCCCTGTGAAGGTGCTGGAGTGGAGTATAGTGGAGAGACGTTTGCATGAGTACAAACACAACACCTTGTTTGTGAACTGTGTGTGTGTGTGTGTGTGTGTTTGTGCGTGTGTGCGCGTGTGTGTCTGTATGCACGTACGCATGGTTAAAGTGGTGGCGATTGTGGGGGCGGTGTAGCGGGGCAGGACGCAGGGGGTAAGGGGGTGGGGGGGGGTTATGCGAAAGACCTCTTCTTGACATACAAAAACACAAGCGAGAGATGATGGAAACAGAGCCTGGGGGGGGGGGGGGGGAGTGAGCGTATATACACAATGTATGACAGGAAGCTGCATATGCATGCATGGGCCCCTCATTTACCAGAACAAAACATTTACACACATACACACAGTATGCACGGAGGCATGCAGGCACGGAGGCACGCACGCATACATGCACACACACACACACACACACACACACACACACACACACACACACACACACACACACACACACACACACACCACACACACACACACACACACACACACACACTCACATATGCAGACATAATATGCTACCTTGCAGTGCGTGTCTGCCAGTCTGACCAGAAAAGACTATAGCCTTGCTCTACCCAGAACAGATTCTACTTTCAAACTTACGACTACAAATAGCAAAAGCTAATTTTATGGACATTTTTAAAATAATAAATTAAAAATTCATTCAAGTTTTATTTATTCTCGAAAATACACTGAGTAAACTCATTTTCACTGTCGTCAAGGATACACAATATAGAGCAACAACAAACAGAAAACATAGTACATCAAAGTACATATACATACACATACACATACTTGCTGTACGGAACATACATACACAATGAAATAAAATAATCTAAAAACAATTACATATTATGGGAGACTGCATTCTTACCAGAGTCCTAAAATGACTCAATGATACCAGAGTGGTTGATTTTAAAGTGCTCTGCAAATTATTCCACGTATTTGGACCACAGAAGCTAACAGCGGAACTATCGAGATCAGAGTTAACTTTCGGAACCTATTAAAATTAAAATTCCTTGCCCGGGTGTGATAGGATTCTGTGTCCCATTTTAGAAATGGTGAGATGTAATTCGGACAATCACCAAGCATGGCTTTGTATAAAAACAGATGCCAGTGCAGTTTCCGTCTCTCTGCCTGGGAAGACCATGAAAGACGAAAAGAAGACTGCAGAAAATGCAGGGGAGACCGCAGCACTCAGGTTTAGATTTTCAGCTTTAAAGGTGCACGGCTCAAAAAATGCAACGGTTTATTTACCTCGGAGGGCAGTATGGCATGGCATAAGACCATGAAAGACCATAATGTAAATTTGTGGCAATATCTTTGCAAATAACGATTGAACATGTTCTATACGTTCTAATGTCGGGATGGTAACCACAAGGTTGCCGGTTTGAACCCAGGCTCCTCCAGAGTTGGTGTTGATGTGTCCCTGAGCAAGACACTGAACCCCTAAATGCTCCTTATGTGCTGGTCATCTTTGCATTGTTTCCTCCGGCCTTGCTGTGTGAATGGGTAAATGTGATGCACAATCTTGAAAAGCTCTGTGCATAAAGGCACTGTATAAATGAGGGCTGCCCAAAAGGTAGATGGTGATCTACCAGTAGATCACACAGGCCGTGCAGGTAGATCACTTGGACCCTTATAGATCTGTAACTCTTGAGAGCGTTAAAATGACACCAAATAGACATTGGTTT